>CM053600.1:93012695-93025712 GCA_028646575.1 Pseudocheirus occidentalis
GTCTGCTTGTAACTTCTGTTTGTATTCTCTGAAGTTCAAGGTGCTGACTTTTCCCCCTGAACTAAGTAAATGATATATGTTTGATTGATTAAAGAAAGATTGTTAACCCATTTTGAGTTGCTCTCCTTTAGAAAAGCAAATCTAAGAACTTGTGCTAGCAGCCACCCTGGGTATGCTAAGGTGCTTGCTGATCCAGGTGCAAAGACTTTCCCGGGTGGAATGGGCAGATGAGAACAGGTTGTTCCAAAAGCCATGAAGGGAGCTGAAGCAAGTGCTGTGGGGTGCTTAGCACTTGGCTAGATATCAAAGATGTCAAGGTCATTGTCCCCTGCACGTGAGCCATCACCAGTCATCTTGACTATGCCCCACCACTGGTCTATGATGACTCTGGAAAGAGAGCTGGTCAACTTCCTGCAACTCTGCCTCAATTAAATCCAATTTACACACAAATCAAAAGGTGTTTATTGACTAAACTGTCTATAGGATCTGTATGAGCTGAGGCAAATCAGTTTAACCTTCTCTGGCCTTAGGTCTCCTCATCTGTTTAATTAGGGAGTTGGACTAGATAATTTGTGAGATCGTTTCTAACACTAACTCTATGACCTTTACTGGTCAGTCAGTGGATTGAATAGAGGGCTTGGAGTCAGGAAGACCTGAGTTCAAATCCAGCCTCAGACACTTATTAGTCGTGAGACCCTTGGTAAGTTACTTAACCTGTTTGCTTCTGATTCCTCAACTGTAAAATGGGGAGACTAGTAGCACCTACTTCTCAGGATTGTTGTGGAAATCAAATGAGATAGTTGTAAAGAGCCTGGCACATCCCAATTAGAAGGCTTCTGCCATAATCCAGGTGAGGAGTAACTTGAGAGTGAATGTATACAGAGATGTGCAGCTTTCTAACAGCACAGTGATTGAATGAATAAACAGTTTGCATTTCTATGAATTTATCACACTACTTTATATTATTGAATTATATTCAATTATGCATTTGACATCTCACCTACTAGACTCTTCAGGGTCAGCATCCATGGCTTATTTATTAATTTTTGTGTCCAAATCTTGAAGTAAAATACAACTTTAGAGCTGATAGGCACCTCAGAAACCATCTAATCTATAGAAAAAAGAAACAGCCCAAAGTCATATAGTAGTAAGTAAAAAAAAAAGTATTTTTTTTTAGGATTTGAAACCAGATGTTAATATTCTGAACATCTAGTATAGTGCCTGGCCTATAGTAAGTGCCTAATAAATGCTTTTTAAATGATAGGATTGAACCAGAAGTCAATTTTCCTTTCTAATTCACCAGAAGTGTCAGCTATGCACCATGGGGCCCACAACATTCCCTAGCTTCCCCAACCAGCCTAAAATATAATTGAGAAATATTTAAGAAAATAAATAAATACAACAAAATGTTAATAATGTGGTTTTTAAAGTTAATATGCAGGATCCTCATAAGGCATAGTGGCCCCCTTTTCTACCAGAATTCCACACCAAAGCCTTACACCATAGTGTTTGGTGAACTCAAATGCAGAGCCCAGAGGTGACTCTCCTGGTTTGACTCAATCTACATCTTACTTTTACATCCCATTTTGGGAAGTTCTGTGACCTGCTTGCTAACTAGAAGATGCATTTACTACCTGCAATGAGGAAGAACCGAATGACTTCAGTTGGTGTTTTCACAAATGTTCCTGCTGTTCTAAGCCTCCCACTTGTGATGATGGGTGATTACTCCACTTATGTAAACTGTACTTTCTTCATCTGAAAATCAAGGCATTAAATCTGATGGTCTTTAGAGGTTATTACAAATCTAATTGCCTGTGAGAGCCAATAAGGGCATAGTGGAAAGATCACTAGATTTCCAATAATTAGGTCATAGGTCATAGATTTTAGAACTGGAAGGGACTTCAAAAATTATCTAGCTGGGGGTGAGTGGTTCTCAACATTTTAGTGTCATGGACTCCTTTAGCAGTCTGGTGAAGATTATGCATCCTTTCTCAGAATAATTTTTAATGCATAAAATAAAATACAAAAGATTACAAAGGAAACCAATTATATTGAAATGCAATTTAAAAAAATTTTTTAAAGGAAGTTCACAGACTCCCAATTAAGAACCCCTGATCTAATCTAACCCTCTCATTTAAAAAGTCAAAGAGGACTTTCTTTCTCTTGTCAACTTGAATTCTGGCTCTGCTCCTTACCACCTGTTCAATCTCAAGCAAGTCATTCAATTTCTCTGAGATTCAGTTTCCTTAAGCATAAGATGAAAGAGTTGAACTAAATGATCTCTAAGATTCCTTACATCTCTTAAATCCAATAACCCTAAATGAAGAGGTTCCACTAATAGGTGATCTCAAAGGATCCTTCCAGCTCTTAAATACTATAATTGCAAAAGTTTGTTGAGGTCAGTCATAAGTCTGCATGTTTTCTTTTGTACCACTAGGTGTCCCTCTTGATGGTCAATATCGTAATTTTTTTTAAACAAATATGTTGAATAACAACCTTTATACAATATTGTTGTAGCACAAGTATTACTCATAACCACATATTCTTAACCATAGCAACCCTGAACAGCAACTTACTAAGAAATAATTTTATGAGGATTTCTGAAAATATAGAAAATTTACACAGGAAAGCATAATTTTATGAAATAATAAATCTATTTGCATTGAACAACTCATTTTTCTTAATGTGGCCCTTATTTCTCTCATTATACAGTTTATAAACAGAACTAATATATACTCAGCTAAGTTAAATTCCTCTTTGAAATTGCATTGGATGTTCCAGTTGCTCAGGAATAAAAACTCAATTATCTTTGATTTTACCTCCTCTCTCACCTTCCACATCCTGATCTGTCATACCTTTTAAGCCTGTCTCTATTCTCCATTTACAGCTACCACCCTACTTCAGGCCTTCATCACTTGTTGCCTAGACTATTTTAATAGCCTTCTAATGTTTCTCTGAATTCAGTCTCTACTCTCCACAATTCCTCCCTCACACAGCCACTGCCAGAATTTTCCTCTTAAGGCAGCATTGGAAACATTACTTCCCAAATGTCCGTTGCTTAGAGTATAAAATGCAAACCTCATATTCTCCATACTCATTTCTCTCTCTCTCTCTCTCTCTCTCTCTCTCTCTCTTTTCTCTCTCTCTCTTCCCCCCCTCCCTCCCTTTCTCTCTCTGTCTCTCTCCCCCTCCTTCCCCTTCCCCCTCTCTCTGAGCTTCTTGGGAACAGGGACTGTTTTTTATCTGTCTTTGTATCTCTAATACTATGTATTTGTTGTTGGACTGACTAAACCATACTCCAAACACTTCAAACTCACAACTGCAGCAAACTATAGGAAAAACTCTGGAGTGTGGCAGGAACCACATTAAAATATAATTGGAAAGTGTTTAAAAAAATAAATAATGTTAATTTGTGTGTTTTTAAGTGCAGCCTTCTGTTGCTATCAGATAATTAATCAAAGGTGTCAGTAGCACTCTGATGCCAAAAACCCTTCAAGGAACCCACTGAACTCTTATTTGCCCTTGGAAGGGTGGGTGTTCCTAAGGGTAGAAATCAACTCTAATTGGTTAACAAGTAGTGAGAGAATCAATATTATAACGAGAAGTGAGTTTATTCTAATGAAGTTCTAATGAGGGGAATGTGACTGATCTTGGACAAAGAGACTTATCTATAACCCTACCAACCCAACTAGGGTAATCTAGACAAAAGAGGGAATTCACTTCTACCCAGACCTGTCTGACTAAAACCCAATAGGCCAGAATCTGCCAATTCACCTAAAACAGAATTTCTTTACCTTTTGATCAGATCTGAGTTTTCCCAGTGTGGTACATCTGCACAAGATTTCATCCTATCATCAGCCCTGCCCTTCAAAGGCTGATTTCTGAATGAGAAAATAGGAAGAGGAAAAACCTTAGTTTTAATTCAATAATTGGTTATTAATATAAGAGAAATAATCATTTATCCTTAAATCTAAATTTGTCTTTCTAGAATTTCTATTCATTGGAAAGCATTGAAGTTAGGATTTTGTTCACTCTGCAAATATTTTCTATTCTATACTTTGATTTACTACAGAAATTTGTCCAGGAGGTATTTGATAAATGTGACATAAAAATTTTCTTTTTAAGAAAGAGAAGAGGGGTAGCTAGGTGGTGCAATGAAGAGAGCACTGGCCCAGGAGTCAGGAGGACCTGAGTTCAAATTTGACCTCAGACACTTAACACTTATTAGCCATCAAACCTTGGGCAAGTTGCTTGACCCCAATTGCCCTCCAAAAAGCAAAAAAGAGAGAGACAGAGACAGAGACAGAGAGACAGACAGAGACAGAGAGAGACTGTCAGACACAAGGGTGTAATTATTATGAATAATTTTTTCTTAGCTATTTTAAGTACAACCATTATTCACCATACATTATTATCTACTTCCTGAAGCTAAAACATGTTTCAAAATTCTTGTGTATCTTGTCATATTTTGCCACTCCCCCCATACACATACATATATTTTCAAGCCAGTAATAGAAAAACTTACTGAAAGATCGTTACAGTTAGTTTGTTTCTCCTCTAAAATGATGATATAGTACTCTTTTGAGTTTTTTGTTCATATCACTTAAGAGGTGGTAATTAAGATTTTCCCATATAAAGAAAATTTATTGTTGACAAAAATTTTTCATGTATCCAATTTTATTATTTTTTTTAATATATCCAATTATAAGATACTACTAAGTATGTGACCTTTTGAGTCACTTCTGAGCTCAAGTTTCTTCAACTGTAACCTGAGGAGGTTGGATTGGATAACTCTAAGCCAGACAGCTCTGAAATTCTACATGTCTGTTATGGTCACAGCATAACCATATTGTACTCAGTTCTGGTTACCTTATTTTAGTAAGAATATTGACAGCTAAAGTATGCCCAGAAAAGGCCACCAGAATAGCCAGAGATCCCAAGAATATATGGGAGAATCAGTTAGAGACAATGTTGTTTAGCTTTCAGAAGGAAAGACATAGGCAGGAACATAAAATCTGAAGAACTTTTTGGCCTAAAAGGGGTTAAACTTTTATTTTGCCACAAAGGGCATAATTAGGAAGAATGATGCAAATTTTAGGGATGGAAATTTAAGTTTGATGCAAAAGAAACATTTCCTAATAATCAGATCAAGCCAAAAGTAAAATGAGCTGCCATTGAAGCTAGAGAGTTTCCCCATTTGTTGAGATTTTTCAAGTTAGTCGGTCAATAAGAATTTATCCAGCTGCTATGCTCCACACTGGAAAGATGAAGAATGGCAAAAACCACTGGTTCTGTCCTCAAGGGATTTCCATTTCTCATGGGGGAGACAATATGCAAATGATTATGTCCTACAAGATCTATACAGAGTAAATGGAAGGTAAACTGAAGTGGGAATAGAAGGAGGGGTAGCTAGAAGACTGGACTAGGCTTCCTGGATAAAGTGAGAATTAAGCTGAGTTTTGAAGGAAGCCAGGGCAGCTAGGAGGTGGAGAGCAAAGGGAAAACATTCCAGGTATGAGAGACAGCCAGTAAAAAGGCACAGAGTTGGGATAGAGAATTGAGAAACAGCAAGTAAACCAGTGAAGTCTAGAGCCATAGAGCAGATGAAGGAGAGTTAGGTCTTAGGAGACTGGAAAGGCAGGAAGGAGGCATGTAATGAAGGACTTTGAACAGCAAACAAAGTATTTTATATTTACTCTTGGAGGTGAATTTTTTTTAAAGGGTTGGGGATAGAGGTCTCATGATTAGACTTGTGCTTTTAAACTAAATTAAACTTTTGATCAGTTTGACAGCTGAGTGAAGAATTAACTGGAGTGGGGACAGATTTGAGGCAAGGGGTAAAACCAAGCTATTGCAATAGTCCAGGTATGAAGATGCCTACACAAAGGTGGTAACATTAGCAGAGAAAAGAAGGTAGTGTATGTTAGATGTAACAAAGGTGGCATTTACAGGACTTTGGCAATAGACTGGATGAAAGAGAGAGAGAGAGGGAGAGAGAGAGAGAGAGAGAGGGAGAAAAAGGGATAAAGAGAGAGAGGGAGAGAGGTGGGGCAGGGAATGACATCTAGGTTGTGAGCCTGGGTTGAATGGCATACCCTCAACAATATAATAGGAAAATTACAAACAAGGGAGAGTTTGAAGGGGAAAATAAGTTCAATTTTTGAAATGTTCAGTTTACTATGTCTATGAGATATCCAGTTTGAGATGTCTAATAGGCATTTGGAGACTTGAGGTCAGCAAAGAAGTTAGTGCTAGATAAGTAGAGCCAGTAATCATCAGCACAGTGATGATAATTGAATCCATGGGAATTAATGAGATCACCAAATGAAATGGTAGAGACAAGAGGGCTTAGGACAGAAGCTTGGGGGATATCCAATTAGTGAACATAACTAGGATGAAGATCCAGTAAAGGAGCCTGAGAAGCAGGAAAATGAGGAGAGAGAAGTGTCATGAAAACCTAGAGATAAGGGAATATCAAGGAGAAATGGGTCATCAATAGTGTCAAAGCTTCAGAGAGATCAAGAAGGATGAAGACTGAGAAAAGTTCATTGAATTTTGTAGTTAAGAGATGACTGGCACCTCTGGTGATTTCTTTGCCTGTATCTTGGCTGTATGAATTCCTCAGGGTCATGGTTAGCTCATAACAACACTAAAGTCATTTAAGTAGTAGTGAAAAGTCCTATAGAAGACCTTAAGGACCTTGCCCTAGGCAAGTTAGCTTACTTTTCCCTTTAAAAAAGTGTTCAAATTACTCTCATTGGATTTGGCTTAAGTAGGAAATAATATACACACTGGATTGGGTATCTTGCCCTACAGAAAAGTAGGGAGGAAGGGGGTGGGGGGATGATAGAAAGGAGGGCAGACTAGGGGAGAGGTAGTCAGAAGCAAACACTTTTGAAAAGGGTCAAAGGAGGAAATAGAATAAATGAGGGGTGGGAAAGACTGGAGAAAATACTAGTTAATCTTTCACAACATGACTACTATGGAAATATTTTGCATAACTATTCTATGACCTGTATTGAATTGCTTCTCTTCCCAGTGGGGGTGGGTGAGGAGGGAAGAAGGAAGAGAATATGGAACTCACCAAAAGAAATGCTAAAATACTGTTATTACATGCAAACAGGAAATAAAATATACAGGCAATGGGGTATAGAAATCCATCTTGCCCTACAAGAAGTAAGGGTAAGGGGGAAAGGAATGGATTGGGTGGGATATATGAGAGGGCAGATTGGGGGAAGGGGTAATCAGTATGCTTGCCATCTTGGGATGAGAGGTAGGAGAGAGGGAGAAAATTTGGAAATCAAAGTCTTGTGGAAATGAATGTTGAAAACTAAAAGTAAATAAATAAATTCGGGGGGGGGGCGGGAAATGTGTTAAAGCACCCCAGCTATTGGGGCAAGAACTCACTATCTGACAAAACTACTGGGAAACCTGAAAAGTAGTGTGACAGAAACTGAGCACAGACCGACATCTCGTATCATATATCAAGATAAGCTTAAAATGGGTACCTGGTTTAGACATAAAGAGTGATAACACAAGCAAATTAGTGGGGCATGAAAGAAGTTGCCTGTCAGATCTACAGATAGGAGAACAGTTCACTATCAAATAAGAGATAAAAAGGTTCACAAGAGGTAAAATGGATATTTGCTACTACATTAACTTACATTAAAAGTTTTATCCAAATAAAACAAATGCAGTTAAAATTAGAAAAGCAAGAAACTGGGGAGGGAAGGAATCTTTGCAGCAAGTTTCTCTCATAAAGATCTCATTTGTCAAATATATGAGCCAAAATTTAAAGAATAGCTCTTCCTCAATTGATAAGTGGTCTAGGGATACAAAAAGATGCTTTTCAGAGGAACAAAAATCAAAGCTATCAATAATTATCTTTAAAATGTTCTAAATCGGGTGGCTACGTAGCACAATGAATGGAGCACTGGCCCTGGAGTCAGGAGGACCTGAATTCAAATCTGCCCTCAGACACTTAACACTCACTAGCCACATGACCTTGGGCAAGTCACTTAACCCCAACTGCCCTACCTACCCCCCTCCAAAAAAAAAGAAAAAAATGTTCTAAATCACTAATAATTAGAGAAATACAAAGTAAAATAACTCGATACCACCTCACATTCATCAAGACTGGCCAAGAGAATGATAGAAAATGAAAATGATGACTACTGGTAAGGATATGGGAAGTAGGTACATTAATGTACTGTTGGTGGGGCTGTGAAGTAGTTCAGCCATTCTGAAAAGCAGTTTGGAACAATGCCCAAAAACTATTAAACTGCATACTCTTTGGTCCAACATGTTGCTTTTGAAAGAAAACTCTTCCCCCCCTTGAGTATTAATAACAGAAGAACGATAGATGTGGGCATGCAATGCTGAGTGGTCCTGTGCCAATGTCTACCATGTCACAAATCGATTCTAAAGTTCTTAAGAGAGACCTTGAGAGTGTCCTTGTAGCACTTTGTCTGACCACCATGGGAGAATCCCCATATCATTAAGATCCCACTAATATTTATATTTGTATGCAGGAGGGGTACATTTGGAAGGACAGATATCACTAATTTGACAGTGTTTGGGATGAAAAATACCCTTCATCCTTAATTTAGTGAAAAAAAAGTAAACACAGAGATCTCTTAGGATAAGAACAGGAGTTTATTCTCTTCCCTGGGAGAAGAGAGTGGTCTTCCCATGACTGATCATGGAGAAGAGGCAAGTTACAAAAGACAGGGCCAGAATTTATAATTTAACTTAGTCAACCTCCTTTCCCGACCTGTTTCCTCTCTCATTGGTGGAGAGGCATACCTCACCAAATTCTTTCCAACTGGGACAGCAAGAGAAGGGGGGGGGAAGGTCCCACCAAGGTGGGAAAACAGACAAAAGAAGGTAAAAGTGATTGACAGCAGCAATGGAGGAGGGGGGAGGAAAGGAGGGTTAACAACCCCAAATTGAGAAGTTTTCACTCATTCCACACAACAGGAATCCATGTGGAAAGGCAATTGGGCTCAGAATCTTGGGAGTCCTGACATGTTACTGAGCTGCTATGTTAGAGAGTCAAATCAGAATAGTCTGATCCCATCAGACATGCTAGAACACAGAGAAGTAAATCATTAGATACAGATGTGCAGGAAACAAGCTTTCTTGTCATCATCGGTGTCCTCTGAGGACATCATTTTCTTCTTGACAAACCCCTATCCCATAAGGAGTATGGGAAGAAGAGAAGTGGATGGGATGGCGTAATGGAGGGATTGTAGCACTATAGCTGGGGTAATCAGAAGGTGACTACAGACTGCATTTCTAGCAAGGGGAGCATATACACAGGAATAAATATGTGTTGTTTGAGGGTCAGTCTATCACAAGTTTGGTTTGAGTGGAAAGTTTGTGTGGAATGATAGGCAGGCAGGCTGAAGCCTGGTTGGAAAGGATCTTTTTGAGCAGGAAAGTATGCTGTTTTAGTCAATGTAATCTGGAAGGAATGTGGAATATTGATCGTAGAAGAGTAAGATTAAAGGCAAGTAAACTTAGAGACTATTTCAATGATTCATGTATGAAGTGGTAAGGGACTGGATTAAGGTCATGACAGTGGTAATGGAAAGGAATAAACAGCTGGAAGAGATGTTATAAAATAAAAAAAATAGGATTTGTTGATCATTGGAAATAGGGAAGTAGTCATACCTCTTAGATTGGCTAATAGGACAGAAAAGGAAAATGACAAATGGAGGGGATGTGGGAAAAATGGGTCACTGATGCACTGTTGGTAGAGTTGCGAAATGATTTGATCATTCTGTAGAGCAATTTGTAACTATGCCCAGAGGGCTATAACATACCCTTTAACCTAGAAATATCACTACTAGGTCTGTATCCCAAAAGAGATTAAAAAAAACAAAAAGGAGGATCCATACATGCAAAAATATGTATAGCCTCTCTTTTCTAGTGGCATAGAACTGGAAATTGAGGTGATGCTCATTAATTAGGGAATGGCTGAATAAGCTGTGGTATGTGATTGTGATGGAATACTATGAGTCTGATGATGAGGTGAGACATAATGAGACAGGATGAGAGGGATGTCCCGGGAAAAGCCTGGAGAGACTTGCATGAGCTGATGCAAAGTGAAAGGTACTGTTTACAAAGTAAGAGCAATATTGTAAGATGATCGGGTATAAATGACTTGGCTATTCTCAACAATACAATGATCCAAGACAATTCTGAAAGACATGATGAAAAATGCTATCCATTCTCAGAGAAAGTACTAATGGTTTATGAACACAGACTGAAGCATATTTTTTAAACTTTCTTTTTCTTGGTTGTTTTTTTTTTGGCCCATGCTTTCTTTTACAACATGACTATTATGGAAATATTTTGTGTATAACTTATGTGTAATTGCCTGCCTTCTCAATGAGAGAGGGAAAGAAGTTGGAACTCAAAGTTTTAAGAACAAATTTTAAAATTGTTTTTACATGTAACTGGGGGGGGGCAAAAAACTACATTGAAAATTTGGAGAAAAAAAAGGAAATAGGGAAGTAGGTAGAGACAGGAGCCAAAGGTGTCTCAGAACCATAGCGTCATTGACACTAGAACAAAGGAAGTCCAAAGCAGAGGAGACTTTCCAGTGAAAGAATTTGGTTTTGGACAGGTTGTGTTGAAGGTAAGGACTGTTTTTTGTATTTTTGCATTTCTCTATACCAGAGGTTCTCAATCTGTGGGTTGCGATCCCGAAAACACATATTTCCGATGGTTTTAGGAACTGAGACACAGCTCTTCTATCTGTCTCAAGGTGGGTCTGCCCACATGCAGATACACCCACATATGGGTATTAAAGTGTTGCCACATCAGGAAGGTTGAAAACCACTGCTCTATACTCTCTCCATACTTAGCAAAGAGTTTGGTACATTATAAGTACTTAATAAATGCTTGTTGTTGATGGATCTGAGACATGTATATGAGTATGAGACATGTATATGAGTATGTATCCACATGAAAATGCTCATAAGGTAGTTAGAGATACAATACTGGAACTCAGAAAAGAGGTTAGGGGTGGTAGAGTTGATTTGTGACTCATACAGACAGAGGAAATAGCTGAAAGTATGAATGAAGGAAGCCTTTGTAGAAGAAAATGTAGTATTTCCTTATAAAGAGAACTTAATAGACAAGAATTAAACCTTCAATGGGAGGAAGAGGTAGATGCATTAAGAAAGAGAAAGCAAAGAGGCAGGGATGACATCCAGAACATAGTGAAGTCAATGGGAGGTAGAGTTTTGAGAAGAGATGGTCATTGGGTTTAATGCAACAGATGTCAAAAGGATGAGAAACAAAAAAAAGGACCCTTCAGCTTTATGATTCTACATTTTCTCTCTTATTATTTTCTATTCTCTATGTATTCAGAGAAATTCAGATGCTGAATTTAGCCCCTAAAAAGATTTTAAATATCTCAACATTAAACTAGTGGTATCCCATGGTTTCTAAATTGCCTCTTCCTCCTGGTCAGGCTCTTTTCTTCTCTCTGGAATTTTTTTTCCCATATGTGTTTGAATATGAATGCCTGAGGACCAGAATGATCTTTCCTCTTATTTTCAATGAACAGCAAAGTTCCTTCCCCACCTAACTCAAAGTGACTTCCCAAGGAGCAGAGAGGAAAGGTAAAGACTAAGTGTTCCATGGTGTGGCAGCCTGAAAGTTAAGAGCCCACATCCTGCCATTGATCATCAAGAAGGCCTTCAACAGGATGTGGCCTGCAGGCTTTTCCTCCTCTGGTTTCCCTGAACAGAAAATACTGTTCTTTGTCTAGACACTGCTTTGATGGATTATGGTCATAACTGTTTAAAAACTTATCTGAAGCTAGATGAAAATGTCCTGTAGCCACTTAGAATTCAATTTGTGCAGATGTTTGTTCCTTTTAGTTGCTAGGTTGGAAGTAGTAGCCTATAATATTTTTTATGGTGCTTAGGCCAGACATAATTCTTAAAGCAATATACACATGGGTTTTTTTTAATTATTTTAAACACTGTGTTTTAGATTTTGCTGTTTGCAATGCATTTCTAGGGCCTGACCAAGACATCTGTCTTCTCAGATGTTGATTGCTTCCTTTGGCAAACATGGATCTAGTTATACACACAACATACAAATTAGTTTTGTGCAGGCAGGATTTAGAGCTTTGCTTCATTTTCTTTCTTCTTCATTTTTTTTTAAAGGCAGTTTTGATCCCTGTAATATCAATCAGCAAAAGGAATTTTTTGGTGATAAGAAAGAAAGACTTGTGGTTTGGGGGTCAAAAAACCTGCATTCAAACACAAGGTCCTCAGCTGTGTGATCTTGGGTAAATCACTTTTTGGGCCTGTTTTCTCATCTATATATTGAAGATCCTCGCCTAGATCAGTGGTTCTCAACCCCTTTGGGGGTTGAACAACCCTTTCACAGGGGTTGCCTAAGACCATTGGAAAACACATATTTCCAATGGTCTTAGGAACTGAGACAAGGCTCCTCTATTGTCTCCAGGTGAGTCCGCCCACGTGCAGACACGCCCACATAGGAGTATTAAAGGGTTGCAGCATTAGGAAGGTTGAGAACCACTGGCCTAGACTGACAAAGAGCAGAACAGCAATAAGGTATTTAAGAATTTTAAGCATTATGTGTCTATTGTCTATGAGTTTTTAAATTACCTGGAGTATTGTTAGTCATTAAACATTTATTATGTGATTACTGTATTCCAAGCATGTTGCTAGTGCCGGGAATATGAAGAACGGCAAAAGAAAGAGTAACAAGTGGATAAAACTAAATGTTAAGCATCTGTTTTGGGGTAGCTTTCTTTATTCTGGTTGATTAGTGTTTTATGAAAATCTTGTTCAGAACTGGTCCTGAGGGTGGGAATGTACGCATGCTTTTTCACTCTCTACAATCTGTGAATCTCTTATCATCATGGTGTAAGTAGTCATTAATGTAGAGAATGATTTCCAGCAGAAAATCAAAAACATCTCCCTAAGTACTAGGGTAAAAGGACTTCACAGGTGGTTTTAATTTTAA
>CM053600.1:93034372-93045400 GCA_028646575.1 Pseudocheirus occidentalis
CTGGGTAGGTGATTCTTGGTTTTAATCCTAGCTCCCTTGATCTCCAGAATGTCATATTCTAGGCCCTTTGATCCCTTAACTTAGAAGCTGCTAGATCCTGGGTTATCCTGATTGTGTTTCCACAGTGTTCAAATTGTTTCTTCTTGGCAGCTTGGAATATTTTGTCCTTGATCTGGGAGCTCCGGAACCTGGCTATAACGTTCTAGGAATTTTCTTTTTGGGATCTCTTTCAAGAGGTGATTGGTGAATTCTTTCCAGTTCTATTTTGTCCTCTGGTTCTAAAATATCAGGGCAATTTTCGTTGAGAATTTATTGAAGGATGCTTTCTAGGTTCTTTTTTTTGATCATGGCTGTCAGATAGTCCAATAATTTTTAAATTGTCTCTCCTGGACCTATTTTCCAGATCAGTGGTTTTTTCAAGGAGATATTTCACATTGCCTTCTATTTTTTTACTTCTTTGGATCTGTTTAATAGTGTCCTGATTTCTCATAAAGTTGTTTTCTTCCATTTGCTCCACTCTAATTCTGAAGTAATTATTCTCTTCAGCAAGCTTTTGAGATTCTTTTTCCATGTGGCAAATTTGACTTTTTAAGACATCCTTCTCCTCATTGGCTTTTTGGGCCTCTTTTACCATTTGAGTTAGTCTATTTTTTAAGGTGTTATTTTCTTCAGTCAGGTAATTTTCTTCAATCATGATTTTCTTGCATCATTCTCATTTTTCTCCCCAATTTTTCCTCCTCTTCTCTTATTTGGTTTTCAAAATTCTTTTTAAGCTCCTCTATGGCCTGTAACCAGTCTACATTTTTCTTGGAAGCTTTTTATGCAAGAGTTCTCACTCTTGTCTTCCTCCCGTTCCATGTTTTGATCTTTTTTGTCCCCACAAAAGGAATCTAAAGTTTCATTGGTGAGCTTTCTTTGCTTCCTTTGCTCATGTTGCCAGTTAATTACTTGACTTTTTAGCTCTGTGCAACTCTGCTTCCAGAGGGGAAAGCTCTGTCCTAAGTCACTGGGGTTTTCACAGCTGCTGGAGCTATTAGGAGGCTGTCTCTGTACCCCCCACCAGCTTTGGCTCATTGGTCACACACCTCAGGACCATCACCCAAGACCACAATCCCAATCGAGGCAGCTCAAGGCAAGAGCACTTAGCTTCTGAATGATCACTTGGCCCCCCTGCGTTCTGCTGGTCCCAGAGCTTCTGAAGCTGTCACGTGGAGATGGCTGCAGAGCCACTGTTTCAGATTACTTCTAGCTCTGGAGACAGGGGCCAGACTCCCTTCCCCAAATTTAGCTGAGTTCCACCGATCTTTTCCCTTTGTCCCTGGCTCTTATGGGTTGGTAATTCTGGAATCCGCCATAGCTGCTGCTGATCTGCTCTCCTGAAAACTCCAGCCCAGGCTTCTCCTGGACAGACTGAGGCTAAAACCACATGGAGCTGGGCTCTGCTCCCAGTGCACAGCAATGAGCCCTTCCCATCCATGCCAGGCTGCCTTCAGCGGGAGCCTCGTTACTCTGCCATTTTATGAGTTCTGGAGCTCTAAAATTTTTTTAGAGTCATATTTTACAGGTATTTGAGGTCATTATGGGAGCAGTTGCAGAGTTTTCCTGCTTCTACATAGCCATCTTGACTCCGCACCCTGGAAAACATATTCTTATCAGTCTTTATTGGGTAGAGTCCATATCTAGCCAGGGTTGTCATCAGTATATGTGTGTGTATGTGTGTGTGAGTATGTGTGTATACCTCTACATATATACATACACATACACATACATATACATATATATAGAGAGAGAGCTTTTGGGGGGAGGAAGGAGGGCAATTGGGGTTAAGTGATCTGCCCAAGGTCACACGGCTAATAAGTGTTAAGTGTCTGAGGTTGGATTTGAATGCAGGTCTTCCTGACTCCAGGGCTGGTGCTCTATTCACTGTGCCACCTAGCAGTCTCTGTCATCACTATATTTTAAGCTGTGGCCCTAAAATCCAAATTCTATTCTTAAATATCACCTTCTTAGCTAACTGTTGACTTTCAACATAGTTTTTTTATCTAGATCCCTTGATGAGGAAAACACAACCTATGCCCCTATGATCTTCAATTTCTTGCCCAAGACTTGGTCATCTCTGACAACACCTTAGGTTCTTTATTACCATATCATTTTTATTCATGCGAATCATCAGAAAAGGGTAGTGATGATGTATTTTGGTAAATCTTGGGAGGTTGTCTCTCCTTTCTTTGCAGAGATTAAAGACTATGGATTTGAAGCATCCTTTATACTGTCATGTTGATGTGTTGGTTCATTTTACTGAACTCCTTTTTCTATTGTATTATTTAAGGGCTGGCTCTTTGGATAGGAGAGGAGAGAGGGATGTGTTGTTTTTTTAAGCTTGAGGAAGTTCTCTAAAATGTCTGGGATACAAGCCAGGGGAAGACAACATAATTCTTTATTGTTATTATCATATCAACAAATAACTGCCTCAGGGATTTCAAATTTCCTGAGCAGGAAATCACTATCCTTCCATTCTTCCCTGGACCCTTACATCAAGTGAGGAGTGGGGAAAGAGTTGGTCGGACACCCTTCTCTACCCATATGCCTTTCCTCCTACTTCATCACCAACCCTGTCTGCATGGGCAAGATCCCAGGCTCACACTGATGGTGAATGAAAGCATTCCTCAGGCAAGGAATGGAAAAGATCTAGAATTCTTAGTGGTGATGTGAAATCAGCAGGAGTATTAATTTATACATTATCAGGAAAGAGGCCAAATGGAATACTGCTTAAATGTTCTTATCTCCTGCAGGGATGACATGGAAGAAAGAAGTTTGCTGGCCCTGGATCAAACGCAGCTTTATTCCCCATCAATGTGATTGGACTCTGGCAACCATTTCCTTCCAGTCTTCAGAGAGGCATAGAAAGGGAGGAATGCTCCCAATGCTAATATTATAGTAACTCCTGCTTGCCATACAGTGATCAAGAGTTCTGATGTTCTAGGCATCCTCAGTCCTACTCCTTGCTCTCCAAGATGTATCTTTCACCAGGAACATCCTAGGTGAATTAGAATCACGTTATGCAGGGGAAGAGGTAGCTGAAGCACTATTGAAACTTGCTCATTGGAATCAGAGCAACCTTATATACTCTCACCATTCCTATCCTTGTGTTCAGGTCCCCTGAAGTTTAAATACTGAGGACTAGACAATAATACACTATTGATCAAGCTGTAAATTGGTCCAGTAATTCTGGGGATAAAAATTGGCATTGTAACAGAAAAGTTACCAAACTTCTCAAAAACTTTGAGCTCAATTCAGACTTTCATCATCTGTAACCTGCTTTATTACAAAAGCTTAGTCTTCCTAAATCCATTCTCTCTTCTCTCTGATCTCTTAGACACATTTGCTAAACAAGAGTAAGTCAGCTCAGGAAGTCAGGACGTCCTAAGTTCAAAGATGGTCTCAGATAGCTGTGTGACCCTAGGCAAGTCACCTAATATGTCAGTTTCAAAAAATAAAAACAAATTAACAACACCAGCCACAGGTTTCCAGTGTAAATGGTGATAATAATAGCAAGAGCTATTTTCCAGGTTTGTTGGGAGGATTGAACAAGATACATTAATAAAGAGCTTTGCAAGCCTTAAAGTGACAAAAATAGACAGACAGACAGACAGACAGATAGATAGATAGATATGATGATGATGATGATGATGACTTATGATATGAAGAAAAAAATGGGCTGGTCATGTGGTAAAGGTGAAGGATTACAGATGACCTGCCTTATTAGATCTCTACTGGTATCTGTTGAGGTCAGACTTGGGAGAGCTGGTTCTGATTTGAAAGAATTCAAGTAGACCTTCTCTTTAGCCAATGGGAGTTTTGTTGACACAAAAGCATGTGGGCCTGAGACTTAGCAAGGAGCTAAACAAAGGCATTGATACAGGAAAAGGACCAGACTTATATAGCCAGAAAGCTACACAGCCTGTAGGATGATGGTGTAATTTTAGGGTTTCTAATGGGGGTTGGAGATTTAGGGACAGGATGAAGAAAATGGATGACAGAATAAAGGACAAGGGAAATTTTATGACCAAGCATAGGGGAGACAAGGAATTCCATGGTCCAGGACGAGGGGGAAGTTGTATGGTATTTCAAGATAAAGGAGGAGACTTTAGTGTGTCTTCAGATTAGAGAATAAAGTAGGAGCTTCACAAAATACTGGAAAAGCAACCCTTAATATTTTTAACCCTTGGGGCACCTTTGTATCCACATCAGTATTCCTCAAGAGAAAGTGAGGAAAGCCTCTAGTATATTGGGCAGACGACTTCTGGTAAATCTTTGAGAGAACATAAGCAACGGTAACAAAAAATGGGCAGCCTGACTAAGGATGGTCCCAGGAAGCTAGGTGGTGTGGTGGATAGAACACTGGGTGTGGAGTAAAGACCTGGCCTCAGACACTTATAGCTGTGTGATCTTGGGCAAGTTGCTTAACTCTGTTTGCCTCAGTTTCCTCATATGTAAATGAGCTGGAAAAAGAAATTTCAGACCACTTCAGTACCTTTGACAAGAAAACCCCAAACAAGGTCAGGAAGAGTCAGACATGAGTGAAAAAAACTAAACAGCATTGAGGATGGTTCCAGAGTGAAACATACATGTGAGGTAATTTTTTTTTTTTGCGTTTTAGGGGGCAGTTGGGGTTAAGCAACTTGCCCAAGGTCATATGGCTAGTGAGTGTTAAGTGTCTGAGATTAGATTTGAACTCAGGTCCTCCTGACTTCGGGGCCAGTGCTCTATTCACTGTGCCACCTAGCCACTCCTAGGTAATTTTATTGAATTAAAAGAAGCAATATGAGGAATTCAGAGAAACACTGGAAATTTTATAAACTGTAAAATTTAGAAGGAAAACCAGGATTCCAATATCCACTATGATGAGAGTATTGCAAATGAAAAGAAGACCTAAGACAACAGTTGGTAATTTGAATGCTGGATTTCATCCCTGAAAAAGAGCTAAGGAAATGAACCTCTCTCCTTTCATCAGTTAGGTTGGGGACCATTACTGCAGAATGTTGAATACACTGATTAGTCACAGTTGCCCTGTCAGTTTTGCTTAACTGTTTTTTGTTATAAGTGAAGGCTCATTTGTCAAAGGGGTGAGTGGAACAATGACCGTGATGGAAATATTGTGATATAAGAAGGACAGGTATAATAAAACACCATCTTTATATATATACACACACACACACACATATGTATATGTATGTATGTATTATATTACATTACATTACAATCAGAAGGGAGAGGCGGCTAAGGGAGTTGGGAAGGTGTTGAGTTAAACGGTATGATGAGATTTCAGGGAATCAGCTTATCCTGAAGAAGGCCTATTGTTCCCTGGAAAAGAAACCAATTAGAGCTGCAGATGCAAAGTGGAGTCATATTCCCAGACAGTAAATAAAGCATTTGCTTATTTGAAGTATAGCAGCGAATGTACATTTTTAGGTGGTGGTTTACAAAAGTCGAAAACTTTTGAGATGGGGGTGAACTTTACATATACTGTCTTATTTGAACCTCACAACAACTCAGTGAAGTAAAAGTTAATTTTATCTCCAAATTTCAGATGAGGAAATTGAGTCTGAGAATGGTTGAATGACTTTGCATAGGGTCACATATTTAAGATGTTTCTGGGGCAGGATTGAATTCAAGTTTTCTTGACTCCACATCCAATATTCTGTCTATTGAATCACCTAGCTGATTAGTTGTATCTTTAGTCTGAAAAAGAGATGGAGCATGGTAGTTCTCTGAAAATATTTAAGGGATCGTAATGTGGTTCCTCACTTAGAAATATTCGACTTATTTTGTCTGATTTCAATACAAAAAAACAAACCAGAAACCAATTGGTGGTAATTTCAGGGAGAGTTTTCAGCTCAATATGAGAAACACAATTCTACCCAGAGCTATTTAAACCAATGTTTGGTGCTGACTGTGAGATGTGAATGGAGAAAAATCTCAATATCTATTATAATAATTTTATACAGAAGTTTAATCAAGAGAAATCAATTGTCAAAACAAAAACAAAATAAGTATATAAAGCAGTTTAGTCAATAAACATTTGCCAAATAGAGAGATTGGATAGCCAAGATCAACATGTTTAGAATATAAAATAGTTTGTATAATCTGATGGTAAACAAAGGTAAAAGATTATTAACAATAGCACTTCATGAGACAGAGAGAGACAATGGAAGATAAAGTCTTTTTAAAGAAAATTTGGCAAGACATCCAGAGAAGCAAAGTCACCCTGAAGGCATTTCAGGACCAGCCTGGGAAAAAGGACAACAACCAGAAGATAGAAAAGACTGGGTTTCATTGTACCTCTCTGGGATATACTTTTGTTTTCAAGGAAACAGTGTGTCCTCAATGGTGTTTTTCTCTCTTGGGCAGCTAGGTGGTGCAATCTAACCTAAGACGCTTAACACACAATTAGCTGTGTGACCTTGGGCAAGTCACTCCCAATTGCCCTACCTTTTCCCCTCCAAAATAAAGCAAAAAAAAAAAAAAAAGACTTTATAAGGAAGGAAGGCAATAAGAATCTACTATGTCCTAGGCACTTTTCTATACACTTTACAAATATCTTATTTTGATCCTCACAACACGCCTTAGAAGGTAAATGATGTTATTATCTTGATTTTGCAATTGAGGAAATTGAAGCAGACAGGCATTCAGTGATTTGACCAAGCTCATATAACTAGTCAATGTTTCAGACTGGATTTGAGTTTGCCTGCCTGGCTCTAAGCCTGGCACTCTGTCCATGGCACCACCTCTCTGCCTCAAGCTATCTGAATAAAAGGGAAGAAAGCAAAGACATGAAAAATAACTATAGTCAGTGTTCGCCAAGAAAACTCCAAATGGGGTGACAAAGAATTGGACCTGATTGAAATGACTCAACAGCAACAACAAAAAATTCTGAAGTATTTACTTTTTGTTTTGACCAGAAAAGAAAAAAAGAGAAAAGAAAAATAGAGCATCATCCCCTCTTTAAGAGAGATAACTTACAATGAAGTTCCCCATTCCAAACATCCTATTAGAGTCTCATTTCTTCTTTATACTCTGTAACTAAATTAAATAATCCGGGGTTTTTATGGCACTTGTATTATGTATGTATTATGTATTATGTATGTTATCTAACAAAATTAGAGCCTTGTTAGTAATAATTATGGTAATGATTGAGATTGCTTTGTGCCGATTAGTCAGCCTTAGTAAGAAGAGTGTGAGCTTGCCTTCCCAACCAATGGTAAGGTGTGGTTAGGATTATGATAAAAGAAATCTGTGAGCTTCTCCAACTTGCACTCCTTGGTGGGCACCATGTTAGGTGCTCAGCGTGTGCCCTTTTTTGAGAAAGCACAATAAAGACTCCTTTGATTTTACTATAATTTTCTGAGTCTCCGCGAATTATTGGTAAGGGTCTTTACATCCCAAAAGGAAGGATGATGTGTACATGCACTTAAAACCAAAGTTTTTTGAAAGTCTTAAGAATTCTGATTGATGCAATGATCACCCATGATTCCTGAGAACCAGTGATAAAACATTCTATACACATCTGAAGAGAAAGGCAATGGACTTAGTGTTCAGAATGAGACATGAATTTTTTGGACATGACCAGTATGGGGATGTGTTTTATTTTGCTTTGCTTTATTATGCATATTTATTAAAAGGATTTGTTTTTCTTTTTTTAAAAGAGGGGAGGAGGAAAGAAGAAAATAGATTTTTGTTAATTGAAATGATCTAAATCAGATTTTTAGAAAACTACATAAATGTGAGTTATTATTATTGTTTTTTTAAACAGTATGTAGGTAGGAAGGATTATCTACATTTAGGAAAGAAAGAAACTAAAGGCCAGAGATTTTTAATCACTGGTCCAAGGTAGGAGCAGAGCTGGGTCTCTTTCTTTGGCCATCACATACCTATTTTCCCATATTTTCAATTTCAAGAATATTTTGATAGTTCAGTTGATTTGTGATCTTATCCACCTGGGCATAACACCACTGATGCAGACCACAAACTATCTTCCCATCTTTCACATACAGTTTTATTCTTGTCCACATCTTTCTACACATTCCCCATCATTAAACTGCCCTATAAGCTGGATGTCTTACTCTGTTGCTTTTACTGTTTTGTGGGTTTTATTGCACCTATCAGGGATATACTTTTGCTTTCAAGGAAATAGTGCGTCCTCAATGGTGTTTTGCAAAAATATTTTCCTTTTTCAGACTGTGTGGATCAGCTTGGGGTTCAGAAAATATAGACGCTGGTCTTACAGCCTGAGCCTTTTTGTGCTTCTTATGCTGCTAAGACATCTTTAAATTTAAGCACTTCTTAATTTTTCTTTCCTCTCTTGGGCAACTGGGTGGGCAGCCAATAGAGTGCCAGCTCAGAGCTGGGATGACCTGACTTCAGATGTAGCCTTGGATGCCTACTAGCTGTGTGACCCTGGGCAAATCATGTGACCTCGTTTGTCTCGGTGTGCTCATTTGTAAAATGGGAATAATTACATTATGTAGCTCTTAGGACTGTAGCGAGAACTAAATGAGATAACAATGATAAAGTCCTCAGTACACTGCCTGGCACATGTTGTTCTCTGTTGTTTATTCATATCTCATTCAGTCTTGTTCAGATCTTCAGTTTTCTTGGCAAAATACCCAAGTGGTTTGCTATTTCCTTCTCCACCTAAATTTGCAGATGAGGAAACTAAGGAAGATAGGATTAAATTACTTGGCCAGGGTCACACAGCTAGGAAATGTCTTGAAATTAAGTCTTATTGATTCCTGGCCCAGTTATAACCACTTTAAGGCCCTTAGTAAGTGCTATGTAATTATTAACTGTCATCATGATCTCTTCCCACAACCTTGGAAGTTTCGATCTTCGTCTTATAGGGCTTAGCAGCTCTGATAATCAGGTATTTTCCTAGACATGGGACTTGCTGGTCCTCTGAACCCATATAACAGCAGCTAAGAAATGGTGCAAGTCTTTTGACTTCCCAAAATGGATTGCCTGGTTAGATATTGACTTTACTGGCATATTAAAAAGGGAATTGATTCAATATTTATTAATTGACACCTTTGTAAATATATAGAGTAAGACCTGAGACAATTGAGTTCATTCAGGGTTTTGTTTTATTTAAGTCAGTTAAGTAAAAAGATCTCTCAACAGTGAAACTGGTTTGTGCGTGTAGACACAACCAGTGTTTCCATGCAGTTTTGAAATCTCCAGTCCCAGAAAAATGATTTTTCCTTTAAACAGGAAATAAACCCAGAGGACATTTTCCACTTCCAGAATTCTAGCAAAGCTAAAGGAGGCAGAAATAAACCCTGAAATCTGAAACCTTATTCTGGTGAGAATGTTCTGGAAAGAGAGAAAATTATATTTATTTGATAGGGGAAGTGTTAATAGAATTGAACTTTGTTTATTAAATCCTATAAAGTTTACTATAGGGTTGGGGGAAGAGGAGTAAAGGTAGAGAATCTAAGTCATTGTAGTATACTAATGAACTATTAGAGAATAAAGTAGCAATAAAGAACAGAAATAAGACGTCAAACACATCCCCAAATGGTAGCTGATATATGTGAAGATCAAGAAGCAAGAGCAAATGTTTTTTAAAATGGGTATGAATTCAAGATGACAGAGTAGAAGCAACAAGGTTCCGCAGCTCCCACATAGCCACCTCAAATACCCATAAAATATGACTCTAAACAAATTTTAGGGCTCCAGAACTCAAACAAAAATACAGAAAAGCATCTCCTGCAGAAGGCAGCTCAGCAGGAAGAGCTCTTTGCAGCATGCAGGGAGCCAAAACCAGCCTATCCTGAAACAGCAGCTTGGCCCTGGGGTGGCCAAGAGAAGCTGCAGCTGGAGCCTTCAGGAGAGTGGATCGGTGACAGCTGTGGCAATTTCCAGATTTATCAAGCCACAAGAAGCAAGGACAAAGTGAAAGGTCAGTGGAACTCAGTTAAATTTGGGGGAGAAATGTGGTCTGGCCAAACTGCCTCCAGGGCAAGGAAGTGGCAG
This sequence comes from Pseudocheirus occidentalis, assembly GCA_028646575.1. Taxonomy (NCBI): domain Eukaryota; kingdom Metazoa; phylum Chordata; class Mammalia; order Diprotodontia; family Pseudocheiridae; genus Pseudocheirus; species Pseudocheirus occidentalis. The sequence goes on from CM053600.1 coordinate 93,044,405, forward strand.
AAGCAGCAGACCTGCAGCCACCTCCACGTGGCTGCTTCAGAGCTCCCGGTCTGCACACTACAGGAGGGCCAAGCAATCTTTCAGAGGGTAAGTGCTCTTCTGTCGAGCAGTCTGGATCCAGATCACAGTCTTGGGAGATGGTCCTGGGGTGTGTTTTCAGTGAGCCAAAGCTGGTGGGGGCTGCAGTGGCTTCCTAATAGCTCCAGCAGCTGTGAAAATCTCAGAGATTTGGGACAGAGCTTTCTCCTCTGGAAGCAGAGTTCCACAGGGCTAAAAAGTCAAGTAATTAACTGGCAACATGAGCAGGCAAAGGAAGGAAAGTAAGAATAGCAATCGAACTTTAGATTCCTTTTTTGGGGACAAAAAAGATAAAAGCATGGAATAGGAGGCAGACAACACAGTCAAAAGTCCAACACCAAAAGCTTCCAAGAAATGAAGGATACCTCCAAGCCATAGAGCAGCTTAAGAAGGATTTTGAAAACCAGATAAGAGGAGTGGAGGAAAAATTGGGAAGAGAAATGAAAGTGATGCAAGAAAATCATGAAAAGAGAGTCAACAACCTGACTAAGGAAAATAACACCTTAAAAAGTAGATTAACGGGGGTGGCTAGGTGGCACAGTGAATAGAGCACTGGCCCTGGAGTCAGGAGTACCTGAGTTCAAATCCGGCCTCAGACACTTAACACACATACAAACACAAAAAGTAGCCGTGTGACCTTGGGCAAGTCACTTAATCCTCAACTGCCCTCCAAAAAAAAAGCAAAAAAAAAGTAGATTAACTCAAATGGCAAAAGAGGTCCAAAAAGCCAAGGAGGAGAAGCATTCTTTAAAAAGTCAAATGTGTCAGATGAAAAAAGAATCTCAAAAGCTTTCTGAAGAGAATAATTTCTTCAGAATTAGAGTGGAGCAAATGGAAGCAAATGACTTTATGGGAAATCAAGAAACTATTAAACAGATACAAACAAATGAAAAAATAGAAGGCAATGTGAAATATCTC
>CM053600.1:93045500-93072556 GCA_028646575.1 Pseudocheirus occidentalis
CAAATGTGTCAGATGAAAAAAGAATCTCAAAAGCTTTCTGAAGAGAATAATTTCTTCAGAATTAGAGTGGAGCAAATGGAAGCAAATGACTTTATGGGAAATCAAGAAACTATTAAACAGATACAAACAAATGAAAAAATAGAAGGCAATGTGAAATATCTCCTTGAAAAAACCACTGACCTGGAAAATAGATCCAGGAGATACAATTTAAAAAATATTGGACTACCTGAAAGCCATGATCAAAAAAAGAACTGAGAAAGCATCCTTAAAGAAATTCTCAAGGAAAATTGTCCTGATACTTTAGAACCAGAAGGCAAAATAGAACTTGAAAGAATTCACCCATCACCTCTTGAAAAAGATCCCAAAAAGAAAACTCCTAGGAATGTTATAACCAGGTTCCAGAGACCCCAGATCAAGGAGAAAATATTACAAGCTGCCAAGAAGAAACAATTTGAATACTGTGGAAACACAATCAGGATAACCCAGGATCTAGCAACTTCTACATTAAAGGATAAAAGGGCCTGGAATATGATATTCCAGAGATCAAGGGAGCAGGGATTAAAACCAAGCAAAACCAGGGATTATACCCAGCAAAATTGAGTATAACGTTCCAGGGGAAAATATGGTCATTCAGTGAGTTAGAGGACTTTCAAACATTCTTGCTAAAAAAACAGAACTGAACAGAAAATTTGACACTCAAATACAAGAAGCATGAGAAGGTAAACATGGAAAAGAAATCATAAGGAACTTATCAGAGTTTAACTATTTACATGCCAACATGGAAAAATTATGATTGTAACTTATGAAATTTTTCTCAGTATGAGGATAGGTGAAGAGAATACAAATGTATATACACGTATACCTACACATGTCTATATAGGAGGGTGTATATATATATGCGTATGAATACATATCTGAGTATGTGTGTATATGCATACATAGAGGACACAGGATCAATTGAATAGGAAGGGATGATACTTTAAAAGGTGAAATTCTGAGGTGGGAGTGGATTAGAATGAGAGGAGACAAGAAGAGACAGAATGGGGCTAATCATCTCATACAGAAGAGGCAAGGGATAACTATTACAATGGAGGGGAAGAACAGGAAGGCAAAAGAGAATGGGTCAAGCTTACTCTCATTGAATTTGGCTTAGGGAAGGAATGACATAAACTCTAAACTGGTATTTTGCCACACAGGAAAGTAGGGGGTATGGGGATGATGGAGGGGAAGGCAGGGTGGGGGGGGGAAATGGTTCTTTAAAGGGACAGGGACAGGGTAGAGAATAGAACAGGGGGTGTGGGATAGGAAGGAGGGATATATAATCAGTCTCTCATAATATGTCCACTGTGTAGATATTCTATGTAATTATACATGTAAAGACTGTATGGAATAGCTTGTCCTTCCCGTAGGAATGGGTGACAAGGGAGGAAGGGAAAGAATCTAGAATTTAAAGTTCTATAATTAAATGTTAAAAATATATATGTATATATGTATGTATGTATGTATGTATATTATTATTATTATTATTATTATTATTATTATTAACTACATGCAACTGGGAATAAAGATATACAGGCACTGGGGTAGGGATACCCATCCTGCCCTACTGGAAAGTCAGAGGGGCGATAGAGAAGGACATAGGAGAGAGCAGACTGGGGGAGGGGTTATACAGTAGGATGGCTGTTTTAAGGTGGTGGGTAGGGGAAAGATGGGGAGAAAATTTGTAACTCAAAATCTTGTGGAAATGAATGACGTAAACAAGAAAATAAACAAATTTATTTATTTTTTTAAAATGGATACAAATTACATTACAAATAAATATTTGTGGGTATTTCTGTGTTTTTCTAAATGTTTCATTGTTAATGCTCAGTCTTATAAGTCTTGTTCCATAATAATCTATAATGTAACTAGTGCCATCAGAAGGACCAAAAATCTTCATTGAAATGAGAATGAAGTCAGTCAGGCTGCCGATTCCACAAAATCCTATGGTGCTAAACTTTAACAGCCTAAAGTAAGATATCCCAGGCAAAACCTGTCTTCTCCTAACCAGCCAAGGAATAAGGAGAGAGCAACTGCTATCCATTAGGAATAGCCCTTTACATTACGGCAAGGTATGGTCTTGAAAAAACCAACTTCATTTCCAGTAAAATGGGTTTCATTGCCGCTAAAATCCTTACAACTTATGCTGGGTGCTGGGTAACATGATTCATGAACTGAGTGATTTGTACAGTTAATGGGTTCTTGAGTGGCCCCATTTATTTCAGCATCTTTACAAAAATATTGTCCCACTCTCAGGTCTTTGCATTTGACTGTCTCATTGCCCCCCGTGGCAGTGTCCCCCCACGGTCATGGACGCGATGTACAGGATGTCCAGCAACCCTTGCGCAGTGGCATCAGTGGCCTCCGGTCAGCCATAATGGAGATGCCATGTCACCTGTGATGCACTTCCATTTATGGTTCCCTTTCTGCTGGCAAGACCTCCAGTGGGGTGTCCTTCATTCTTGAAGAGGACCAGGACATCAGGAAAATTATGCAAGTCAAATTCAATTTCATTTGCAAATGACTTGGATTTAAGTGAGGGATTGTAAAGTCACCAGCCTCACTGGGTCCAGAGCCATCTGGGTCCAGAGGCAAGAGATAGATCAGGAAGACTAGAGACAGCCAGTGGGATGCAATGGGAGACCCTGGATGTTTTAAGCTAAGGTTTTTCTGAGTTTTCACTTTGACTGAGGCAATGCTCTTTCAGTGATTAAGGCTAATTAAGAAATGAGCCAAGGAATGGCCCCTTCTTATCTAACAAAAAAAAATCAATCTGGGAGGGGAAGATCCTCAAGATTTCTGAACAAAACAGAAACAGTTATTATTTACATTCACTCTAAGCCATTGGGGCCCAAACAATGACCACTAATTGGTTCTTGGGCTGGGACCTATTGTTGGCCAATCCAGCTTGAGAGAATTGGGGAACCTTCCACTTCCAAACCTCCCATGGTTCTCTAAGTCCTCAAATACAGCCCTCTGACTCAATCCAAACTCACAGAACAAATCCCTTCAATAAAATGTGTTCTTTAAGACTTGGACTGATTCAGAAGGCTGTACCCAAGGACCTAGAGGCCACAGGTTCCCCAACTAACTCTAAGGCATGGTCTTTAAGAAAGAAATCTAGCCCATAAACTCAAGATAGGGTTTTCATCTAGATTCCAGCCATCAAAATTTGCATTCTTTTAGACAAAGGACCAACAGGTAAGAGTATGATAGGGAGAGGAAAGGGATTAGAGAAGAGAGGAGTTATCCAAATGGAACCAGCCGTTGTGTCCCTAGCTGGACAACACTACTCACAGGTTGTAGTTTGTCCTTTGTTCTTGAGGAGGACCACGACATCAGGAAGACGATGCTATGACTTGCAAATGAATTGTATCTAAGTGTGGGAGGACTGTGCCTTTGCTATTTTTTCCTAGGTCACTCCTACTCCCACTACAAGCACCACCACTGCTCTACCATTGTGACCATGTCCAGCTAGGGTCATTTTTCACATGATTCCTTACCTGGACAACTGTACCATTTGACCTAGATTGCCATTCAGTCTCAACTTTAACCTTTCTGACATCAAACTTATTGAGCTTTTTGTACTTTTCTTCAGTTATTTGCCCTTTCTTCCACCTTCTAAAAATCTAAGCTGGGCAATAAGCTTCTTGTGTATTCATGCTACTCTCTTTAGAAACCCAGCTTAACCCTTTCTATCTACCTGGTCATATTCACATCCTCAGAATCTCATTTTTATTCTTAAATGGCTCAATAGCTGATTTCCCTCTTAGTATCTCAGGTCAGAGGATCCTAACTATCATTTCTCTGAATTCTTTAATGTCTTTTTTCTTTTAAAAATGTTAAATGTCATTGGAAAACAATTGGGCAGAAACTAGGTCTGGACCAGCATCTCACACCATATACCAAGATAAGATCAAAATGGAAAAAAGATTTAGACATAAAGGGTGATATACGCAAATTAGGGGAACATGGAATATTTTATCTGTCAGAGCTATGGATAAGGGAAAAATTTATGATAAAAAAGAGATATGTTCACAGGAGATAAAATGGATAATTTTAATTACATTAAATTAAAAATTTCTGCACAAACAAAAACAATGCCCCCAAGATAAGAAGGAAAGCAGCAGACTGGGGGAAAATTTTACAAATAAAAACCTCATTCCTCAAATATATAAAAGAATTGAGTCTAATTGATAAAAAATATGAGTCATTCCCCAATTGATAAATGGTCAAACAATATGAACCAAAAGTGGTTTTCAGATGAAGAAATTAAAGCTATCTATAGTCATATGAAAAAATGTTCCAGGATAGGAGAAAGATGGGGAGAAAATTTGTAACTCAAAACCTTGTGGAAATCAATGATGTAAACCAAAAAATAAACAAAAGTTAATTTAAAAAAGATAGTATAAAAAAACCACAAAAAATGTTATAAATCACAATTGATTAGAGAAATGCAAATTAAAATAACCATGAGGTACCACATCACACCTATAAGATTGGCTAAGATGACAAAAGAGGAAAGTGATAAATGTTGGAGATGTGGAAAAAAATGAAACACTAATGCATTCTTAGTGAAGTTATGAATTGATCCAACCATTCTGGAGAGCATTTTGGAATTATGCCCAAGGGGCAATAAAAGTGTTCATACTCTTTAATCCAGCAATACCACTTCTATGTCTGTATCCCAAAAAGATCATAAAAATGGGAAAAGGACCCACATATACAAAAATATTTATAGCAGCTGTTTTTGTGATGGCCAAGAATTAGAAATTGAGGAAATTCCCATCAATTGGGGAATGGCTGAACAAGTTGTGGTACATGAATATAATAGGATATTATTGTTCTATAAGAAATGATGAGCAGGTAGATTTCAGAAAAACCTGGAAAGACTTAAATTAATTGATGCTGAGTGAAGTGAGCAGAACCAGGAAAACATTGTACATATTAACAGCAACACTGTATGATGACCAACATTGATAGACTTAGTTTTTCTCAGCAATGCAGTGAGCTAAGACAATTCCAAAAGACTCGTGATGGAAAATACTATCCACATTCAGAGAAAGAACTATGGAGTCTGACTGCAAATTGAAGCATACTATTTTCTTTTTTTTTCTTTGTTGTTTTTCTTTCTCATGGTTTTTCCCTTTGGTTCTAACTCTTCATTGCAATATGATTAATGTGAAAATATGTTTAATATGATTGTACTTGTATCAGATTACACACCACCTTGGGGAGGGGGAAAGGAAGGAGGGGAAGAAAATTTAAAAATCAAAATCTTATAAAAATGAATGTTGAAAACTAAAAATAAATAAATGTTTTTAAAGAAAGGAGTCATTTCCCAATTGATAAATGGTCAAAGTATATTAACAGGCAGTTTCAGAAAAAGAAATCAAAGCTATCTATAATCATATGAAAAAAATGCTTTAAATCACTATTGATTAGAGAAATGCAAATTAAAACAACTCTGCAGTATCATCTCACATCTATTAGCTTGGCTAATATGACACAAAAGAAAAATGAGAAATGTTGGAGGGTATGTAGAACATACAGTATTGGTGGACTTGTGAACTATTACAACCATTCCGGAGAGCAGTTTGGAAATATGCCCTAAGAGTTAACAATAGTTACCAATACCATTACTAGGTCTGTGTCCCAAAGAAATTTTTTTAAAGAAAAAGAAAAAAAACGACTTATACATACAAAAATATTTGTAGCAACAATTTTTGTGGTGGCAAAGAATTGGAAAATAAGAAAATGCCTATCAATTGGGGAATGGCTGGACAAGTCATAGAATGTATCACTGTGATGGAATACTATTGTGGATTAAGAAATGACAAGCAAGATGCTTTTAGAAAAACCAGGATAAACATATGAAGTGATGCAAAGTGAAGTGAACAGAACCAGGAGAACATTGTACACAGTAACAGTACAACGATCAACTGTGGATGACAGCTATTCTCAGCAATATAATGATACAAACAATTCCAAAGACTTATGATGAAAAATGCTATCCACTTCCAGAGAAAGAACTGATGGAGTTTGAATTCATATGGAAGCTTACCTTTTAATTTACTTTATTTCCCTCTTTTTTTGTCTGTGTTTTCTTTTCCAACGTGACTAACATGAAAATATATTTTGTATGACTGCACATGTATAATCTGTATCAAATTGCTTGTTTTCTCAAGGAGAAAGAAGGAAAGGGGAAAAGGGAAAGAATTTGGAACTCAAAATAAAAAAAGACAAATGTTAATAAATTGTTATTATATATACTGGAAAAATATATTAATTTTGTAGTGGTAAATGTCAAAATATGAACAACATTATCTTCCCTGTATACAGTTAAGTCTAGAGTTTTGGCTTCCTTCTATTTTCCTCATAATATCCCTTCTATAAATCTAGTCTTCCATATTGGATTGAATAAGTTCTGTAATAGTTTTTCATCTTGTTGCTTCTTCTTCTGAAAGATGAAATTGTTAGGGAGTCAAAGCAAGAAATTGCCAAATGCTCTTCTTTTAGCACAGAGTAAGTTCCAGCTGTGGTATTTGCCCATCGCAATTATATCATATATATAAAAAGTATATACACACATATATCTATATCTATATATATGAGTGTTTTCACGTACACCAGGAATTTGTCCTCTATTTTCTCCTTCTGGCCTCATGATCTATTGTTTATTCCTACCACTATATCATATATTTCTCCTTTCTTCATTCCACATCTCTCCATTATGCTTATTTAACCATTTCCAAAGTTATAGATTTCCCATTAGAGTATATCTTATTGTTATATTGTACTACTCTATATCATCTTCTAATCTGAACTCCTTCTCACCTTGGAAGTACTCTTCCCTCTCTATCCTCCAGCCTTTCCTTCTGATTATATGCTTCTTTTCACAATGTCCATTTAAGAAGGAGGCCTAGGCCAACCATATCTTCATGTGCTGTCATATAAAACATATTTCCATATTTGTCACAGCAGCGGAATAAGAAACTGATCAAAAGGGAAAAAAACCACAAGAATGAAGTGAAAAAAAATATGCTTCAGTCCTCATTCAGAGTCCATCAGTTCTTTGTCTAGATATGAATAGCATTTTCCTTCATGAGTCCTTTGTACTTGTCTTGAATCATTGTGTTGCTGAGAAGAGCTAAGTCTTTCATAGTTGATCAACACAGATGTTGCTGATACTAGTTCTGTTCAATTCACTTTATATCAGTTTATATAAGTCTTCAGGTTTTTCTGAAATTTGCCTGTTCATCATTTCTTATTACACAGTAGCATTCTATCACATTTATATACCACAGCTTGTTCAACCATTCCCCAACTGATGGGCATCCCCTCAATTTCCAATACTTTGCCACCACCAATAGGGCTGCTATAAATATTTTTGAACATGTGTAATGGGAATGGGAATTTGAAGATCTTCCCTGCACCTTAATAGACCTAAGGGAATTTGAAGATCTTCCCTGCCTTCTAATAAGCTGAACATAATCATATGGAGACTGTGGTGGGACGAGTTAGTTGAACAGGCAGAGCAGGAAGGTTAGAGCAGAGTCCAGAGGAAGCTGGGAGTCAGAGCAGTGTAATAGTAACAAAATTTGAAGATCCTTTTGTATTTGCTAAGCTGACAGGTGCTTAGCACCTAGTTTCAAATTAAGCCTCTGTTAAAGAAAGTATGAACCCCTGTAGGTGACATAACAGGAAGGGGCTGAACAGGGAGGAGAGATAATGTATATAACGGAAAACCCCAGCTAAGAAAGTCAGAACTTCTTGGGATGAGCACCTGAAGGCTGGGCTGCTGCTGCTGAACTGTAACTTCCATGGAGAAAGTGGTTTTGATTTTGAGAATGGGAGAAAGTGATTTTGATTTTGAGAACAAAGTTGCTGAAGACTTCTGAATGACAGCTGGAGCTGCTGAGGCTGCTCAGGATTTCCTGAGGGCCAGTTGGAGCTGCTAAGGTAGCTGAGGATTCCTGAGAGCCAGCTGGAGGTGTGAAAGACTGAGGAAGCATGACCATGGTGTCAGTACTTTGTCTGTGGCTTTGTTAAGCCTTGACTTCCCAAGAATAGAGATGGTGAAGGATTTAAGGTGGACTGGATACTGTAAGCTTCTGTGTGGAACAGGAACTGCATGGAGAGCTGGACAAGGAGCTGGGAGCTGTCTGCCTTTGGACCCAGGTGACAGTTTGGTGAATTCAAGTAGGAGCGGGGACCATGGAAGGGGAACCAGGGAAGCTGAGAGCCAGTCTTGATTCGAGCTGAAAGAAGACTTTACTTGGATACTGTACTTACTGAGAAGATTATAATTTACTGTGACCTGGGGGTGGAGAACTTTGAGTTTTGTACTTTGTGATTGGATTAAGGATTTTGTGATTGACTAAATGAATGTACTTTGTTTATGATGGGAAACTAATCTCCAATTGAGACTACCCCAGGGGTGGATTACTTTGACTTTTGTATTTTGTGTCCCTTAAGAAGGTAAGCCTCCTTAAGGATGATTGAATGATTGAGTTACTAAATGATTGTACTTTGTTGAAAACTATTGTGACCACTTTGGTGAAAGCCACTTTAGTGATAAGTTGTTGAGCTGTGACATGATGAATGCTGTACCTTGATTTACTGTGAATATTTTGCTCTGATTTGTTATTGAATAAATAGTGTTCACTATACTATGTAATCAGAACCTTGAAGCTATTCACAACAGCAGCCATCCTCTGGAAAACTGCTCTTGCTTGGATTTATAGTCCTTTACTTAATCTCCTTGCCTGTCTGGTAAGAAGGATTACTATATTCAATTTATTGTGTATATAACTCCCTCTTTGAGCCAATACTGATGAGAGTAAGATTCAAGTAATGCTCATTGCCCACCCTCCCATCCTCCCATCCTCTCCTCCACTGTAGCAGGTCTTCCTCATCTCTTCATGTGAAATTATTTACCCCATTCTACCTCTCCCTTCCTTCTGTACCCACTGTACTTTTCTTTCTCATCCCTTAATTTATTATATGTCATTTCCTCAAATTCACCTTATACTTGTACCCTCTGTCTATGTATATTCCTTCTATATGTACTGCTAGTGATAGAGTTTTTAAGAGTTTCAAGTATCATCCTCCTGTGTAGTGATATAAAAAGTTTATCCCTGGTGAATCTCTTACGTTTTCTTTTCACCTTTATCTATTTATGCTCCCCTTGAATCTTGATATTGGAGGTCAAAATTTTGGTTTAATTCTTGTCTTCTTATGAAGGCTTGAAATTCTTCTATTTCATTGAATAGCCCTTTTTTATCTTGATACCTAATTTTTCCAGGTAATTGATTCTTGGTTTTAGTCCTAGCTCCTTTGCCCTCTAAATTATCATGTTCCATGACTTCTAATCCTTTAATGTTGTAGCTGCCAAGTACTGTGTGATCCTGATTGTGACTACCTTATATTTGAATTGTTTGTTTCTAGTCACTTCTAGTACTTTTTCCTTGATCTGATAGTTCTGAAATTTGACTGTAATATTCCTTGGGTCTTTTCTTTTGGGATCTCTTTTCTAACTAAGCTCTTCCATGAGTTCTTTCTGATCAGTGGATTCTTTTGATGCCTAACTTGCCTTCTGGTTTCCAGGACCTCAGGGCAGTTTTCCTTGATAATTTCTTGATTTCTTTTGACTATGGCTTTCATGTAGTCCAATGATTCTGATATTGTCTTTCCCAGGATCTATTTTCCAGGTCAGTATTGGTTGTTTTCCCCCCCATGAAGCAGTTTACATTTTCTCCATATTTTTTCATTATTTTGAGTTTGATTGATTCTTGATGTCTCATGGAGTGATTAGCTTCCATTTGCCCAATTCTAATTTTTAAGGTTTTATTTTCCTCAATTAACTTTTTTTTACTTTCTTTTCTATTTAGCCAATTGTAGTCTTTAAGGAGTTGTTTTCACTGGATTTATGTATCTCCTTTTCACTGGATTTATGTATCTTCACTGGATTTATGTATGTCCTTTTACATTTGACCAGTTCTACTTTTTAAACAGTTTTCCAAACTGTTGACTCTTCTTTCCATAATTCTCCCACATCACTCTCATTTCTTCCCCCAATTTTTCTTCTACCTCTCTTATATGATTTTTAGGCTCCTTTTAAAGTTCTTCTATGAGTTCCTTCTTGGCTTGAGACCACTTCCTGTTTTTCTTTAAGGTATTGCCTACTGGCATTTTGACATTGCTGTCCTCTTCTGAGTTTGTGTCTTGGTCTTCCCTGTCACCACAATAACTTTCTGTGGTCAGATTCTTTTTTTTTATTATTGTTTTTTGCTCATCTTTTTTTTTAAAGCTATTTTCCCCTCTTTTAAATTTGAGCTCTGCTTCCAGGGTGGAAGGCACACTGTCTCTGGCTTCTTGTACTAGTGGCTGCAGACCTTGGCTGTTTACCTGGTGCTGCACTAATGTTGCCCTGAGACCCATGGAGGGGCCTCATATCTGGTGCTGTGCTGAGGGGGTATTATGGGGGCTGACACTGCTGGAGTTCATAGGTGTCTGGTAGCTTACCTGGTACTGATCTGGGGTCCTAGTGGTGGTGTCTGGCATGTGTTATGGTGCAATGGTATGTTTCTGCATTTCCCATGGCTACATTGAAGCATTTGTTGCTCTGGCCTTTGGAGGCCACTAGTTTGCCCGGGGTTACATTGAAGCATGCAATGGTTCTTGGAGCTGGAGTCTTCCAGTTCCCCTTGCTATGCTAAGGCACATGAGGGATCCCGATATTTGCATTTTTCTGCTCCACCACACTGGGATTCAGGATTTCCCACTGGCTTTCTGAAAAAGCTTGAGGCTGGTTTGTTGGGATGCTTCCTGTCCCAGACTATCCTCCCCTTCCACCTTAGTGAGATGCGCCTTTCTTGCTGATCCTTCAAGTTTCTGAGGCTAAAAGATTGTTTCATTCCTTCTGTTGTTCTAGGATTTATTTTGGGGTGCTACTTTATGGTTGTTTGGAGGTAAGTATGGGAGAATTATAGGAATTTATTCCTTTCTGCCATGCTATCTTTGGTATGTATTTTCTTGTGGTTTTTCTCCAGAATACCTGTGAGCCTCACATCTTTCATATATGAAATGTATATTTATTTGTATTTTGCATATTGCAAGCTACATGCAAAATAATTAAGCTTATCTTGAATATTCTCTGTGTTTCAGTGCCTCTGTGATATAGGGAATCCAGAGTCCAACTGAATTGTTTTTCCTGCAATGCTTTGTAAATTTTAAGTCATTTATCAATTATTTCTGCCTATTTTTAAAATCCTTCCAGAGCCTCAAAGCTAAACAAACACATTAATAGCTCCGCTCGAATGAAACAAGCAACTGGAAAAGCTCACCAATCTTGCCATTAAAATGACAAGAAACAGAGAGATTAAATTGCTACTTTTCCTTTGCCAAACGAACATGAGTTCCTGCTTGCTGTGCCACACCTTAAAGACCAACAATTCAGATCTTTGTTTGAGTAGAAGGGAAAATGAATTCCAGAGTCCCCAGAATTTTCATGTAAGCATTGAGGGCCTCTCTATATTAAGTGATATTCTGGCATTTTGTGGAGGGTTCAGCTGTACATCCTTAAGTCGGAGGTAATCCAAGCTTCCTAGGCTCATCCTCTCTCTGGCGGTTGTCACATTCTCTAATATAATTAAACTTTTGCACTTTACGTCTGAATCTGATGTCAAGTCAATTCAATTCAATGTACAAGTACTTACTAGGCACATACTATGAGCCAGGCATTGTTAATACAAAGACAAGAATGAAACCGATTTCTGCCTTCCTGCTACAGAGTATCTAGATGACCAAACAGATAGATTGTTGCACTTGGAGTCAGAGGACATGGATTATGGAAGCCCAGAGTCCAAAACCAGTCTTAGATATCTACTATCTGTGTGACCTTGGGCAAGTCACTTATCCTCTGCCTCCATTTTTCCATCCATAAAATGGGGATAATAAAACCTACTTCCCAGGGTTCTTATGATATTAAAACGAGATTAATATTTGTAAACTTTCCCATATAAGTGCTAGCTATTGTTATTATTGTTACTGTTATCTAATCACTTCTCTTGGGTTTAAATGTACTATTAATTATTTTTATTTTATTAATTAACATTGTCGTTTATTTATATTTCCCAGCCTTTTTCATTGGTTGAGAAAATGGCACAGTGCTGATTTGCCATCTTAATAAATTGGTAGAGTAGTAATTTTGAAAGTAATTTACAGTGTTTTATGGGTACTTTTGCCAATTTGCCCATAGCTTAGAGCCTGTTACCTTCCTACCACCTGGATCCCAATAACTTTAGGTGCAGAATGTTAGATTTCTGCATATTCTAATCTAAATGCTTTTGTGTGCTAGTTCTTATACTCTGAACATTCTATCAGCATTACTGTTGTAGGAGAAGCATCTTCTAAGGTCTCTGCCATATGGGGCGGGCTAATTTTTAGCTTAAAGGTAGTGAAACTGTCCTTGAGACTTAATTGGCCAGGGAATTAAGGCTCAAACAGTAGATATAGATTACTGGTCACTGTAGGAGTTAGCAGCTCCTTAAGCTTGACACGTCGCTCATTGGAGTGTGTACCGGCGGTAAATGCAGAGAAAGCGGAACCTAACTGAATCAATGCTATATTCTTGCTGGACATCCTTTGTAGGACATCCGTTTGCTAAATGTTAGTCTACAAATGTCTCATTTTATTCCTTAGCCTGAACTACCTGACCAACCTGAGACCTGGTGCAGAACAACTACTAACTGCACAGTAATAATAGCTTACATTTGGATGGTGCTTTACTCTATGGTCTGTGACATCAGGAAGAGTCTGGCAGGACCGAACAACAATTGCATTATTTCTCCTAATGTACATTACCACCTTTTGATTTATGTACCAGAAGTATTATTATTACACAGAAGTGAAAATTGAAACCGGGAAGGTTAAATATTTTCCCCAAGATAATGGTAAATAACTGATATAGCCAGAATTAAAAAGCAGCTCTTCCTCCTCAAGGAATGTCTCTTTCTATTACTTTAAGTACAAATTCAGGCAGTGCTGATCAGGTTGCTTCTTTCCTGGCACCCACAAAGCGGCAGATGCTATAGCATAGCTATTTAACAATTTACCTAGCAAAGGATCACAGTTTTCCTGTTACTAGTCACAATGCATTTGTAAATTTTTATTTTGTAAATTTTTATATTTGTAAATTTTTATTTATTTACACAAGCATATTTAAATTTTACACATGTAACCTGATCCCAAGCTAAGTCAACACATTCCTGAATTGGTCAGCAAAGGATAAGAGTGTTAATTAAGTTAGACATACAGGATGTGGGAGACCAGGCTTAACAACAATCATGACTAAAAGGTTTCGCACTTAGCTGCTGCAGTGGATAGAGGTAGCTGGAGCTTCAGAAGGACTCATCCTCCTGACTTCAAATCTGGTCTTGGACACTTACTAGCTACATGACCCTGGGAAAGTCACTTAACCCTATTTGCCTCAGTTTCTTCATCTGAAAAAATGAGCTGGAAAGGAAATGGCAAACCACTCCAGTATCTTTGCCAAGATGACCCCAAAAGGGTCAAGAAATGTCAAACACGACTGACGTTACAACAACAACAGCAACAAAGCATAATTTGTGTCACCAGCCTGCCCTCAAACTTGTGGCTATCCTTATGAGTGGAGCAAGTGAAAGCATTCTCATAACATGGAGCCAGTGCTCTAAACCTGAGCTGTGCTTCTGCTGCCTTCAGGCCTAGGCTTTGCTCCTGCAGATAGGCCTGAGTTTCGCTTTCTGGGAAAGAGACAGGGAAACTTACCCTTCTGTCACCCACTGCCAAATAAGGTATTCAATGCTTTCAGCAGTTTTCATTGGTTGAAGATTGTTTCCTTGCTCCTTGTATCTGGGTAGATTTCTGCACTAGATTGTGAAGCCGAGCTCTTAGCCAATGAGGGCAAGGTCAGTGGGAGGGGTTGTCTGCATTAGGATATATAACCTTGCTTTGCTTTCTGTAACCTGCCTCCCTCCTCTGGTCCGTCCTGGTGGAGGTGATACATTTTTCTTGCAAGAATGGAATAAATGCTTTCTGATCCTACAGAATGAGATGAGAGAAAGCATTCTCATGAAATAGAAAAGGCCGTCCCCAAACTTGAGCTGTGTTTTAGGAGCTCTGTAGGCCTAAGTTTCATGTTCCTGCAAGTTGTCTAATTTCAGGTAAGCAGATGGTATGCCCCTGCTCCCCTTTCCTTTTTCCTGTAGGGGCTTTTTATAATAGCCCCTTATTTCTGCTAAATAAGAATATGCATAACTCTATTTCTCTGTATTTGGTAGAAGGGACTTCCAGGGTCCTGTGTAGACTGTGGTCATGCCACCCTACCAATGGGGTAATTATCCAGCATTAGGGGCTTTTTTGGTGGAAGGGGTTTAGGGATTTTTGTGGGTTATCTGGGAATTTGGGGTTTTTTCATAGAATTGTTTGTACAAGGGTATATAACTGCTTACTTGACTCCTGCCAGGTGCCTCCCTATACCAGACTGTCTGGGATAGATGACACCCAACTCTTGCGAGACTTGTCTTTTAAAATAAAGAGCTTCTGTCTTTACCTTGAGAAACCTCTGAATTTATTTGGGTAAGGGTCCTTGGGGTCATGGCACCCAACATGTGGCCTCTCTTTGATTGAGGAGGGGGTCTTTCTTTCCGAAGGCCGGGACCAAGCACACACCAGGGATTTCCTGGAGGTCTCAGACTTGGGGGGAGGATTACTGTCCAGTCATAGAGAAGGACCTGGACAGAGGGACTCAGAAAGAACAGAAGGCTCATTAGGGCTCCAATTGAAAAGGAAAAGAGGAAAAGTCCAGCCGGCTGATGGATGTGAGCAGTCTGAGAAGTGTGCGCACACAGCCTGGCGGTAGGCACTCAAGGGTCTGGGAGTAATTAGCATAAAGCTGGACTCTTAACTGATACTCCAATGGAAGGACATCACTGAGGAAGACTTCACAGATGACTGAGGAGAGGGGGCAACCCTTCTTAGATAATTTGGCTAAGTCTCTTTGACTTGGGGAATTTGGCAACACCTCCCATCAATTCATTAAGGATGGGAAAAGGACATTCTAAGTGTGCCCAGTTGGAGCATAAATATGAGGTACCAGTAGATAGTCCATTAGGCAATCAATTGCAAAATTGGCACAAATTACCAAAATATAAGGAAAAGGATAAGAAAAAGATTAAATATTGCTGTTTTGTTTGGGGATTGAGAAATATTGGAGGTGGCATTGTATGGCCGCGATTTGTTTCTTCTGAGAATTAGATATGCCAAAAACTAAATTTATATGTGAATGCTAAGGAGCCCTTTAATCCAGAAGAGAGCACCTATGCTGCACTCTGAATGCCTGGGTTGTGTCAGATGGTGGCAAAGGGAAAGCAAAAGGAAAAGGAAGAGGTTGAGTCCCATCCTTGGAATCCCCTTCTCTCTTTGCCCCCATCTTATGTTTCTCTTCCTCCTGTGCCCGTGGTCCCCTTTCCCCTTCCTCCAGATTTAGATCCTATATTGCCTCTGGTTGGAGGTAACCCAGAAGGGGATCCCATCAATTTACAGGAGTCTCTTCATGGTTCCCTGGAGGGAATTAAAGCAACTTTTAAAAGATCAACAAAATCTCCCATTGGAGCCAAAAGTATTGTCTCTGCCCCTTTGGCTCTGGAGCCCAGTCATCTTATAGTCTCAGAATACCTTTGGGGGGCACATGCATGTACTCTGGGACTCCATATGTACCCTTTAAGGGAAGTTCCCTTGGCTCAAGCGGTCTTGGGATATGTGAGTGCTCCACTGAGTGCTTCCAAGGTCAGATATTTTAAAAGAGATGAGAATTTTAATGGAGGACCCTAGCAGCCTCTCAGAACAGCTAGATCAGTTTTTGGGTCCAAATATTTACACCTGGAATGAATTAATGTCTATTCTGAATGCCTCGTTCTCCCATGAGGAGAGAGGGATGATAAGAAGGGGCACAACAGCAGGATGGGAAAAAAGGCACCCGCCTGTGGCTGGGCTAGTGCTGGCGGATCAGAAACACCCCACCCTTGGCCCTAGATGGGACCACAATGATGCGGCTCTTAGAGCTCACATGCAAGACCTTAGAGAACTTATAATCACAGGAATTAGAAATGCAGCTCCAAAACCTCAGAACATCAGGAAGGTCCTTGAGGTAGTACAGGAAAAAGAAGAGTTGCCAACAGCATTCTTAGAGAGACTAAAAGAGAATGTGGAGAAATATTCAGGTTTAGAACCTAATGATCTGGCAGCAGGAATCCTGCTAAAGTTTCATTTTGTGACCAATGCATAGCCAGATATCAGTAAAAAGACTCAAAAGATAGATAAGTGGGATACTAGGACTTTGGAGAGCATACTGAAGGAAGCTACAAAGGTTTATGTGAGAAGAGATGAGGAGAAACAGAAACAAAAAGCTAAACTCAACACCAAAATCATGGTCCAAACCGTGGCCCAAACAATTAAGGGATTTGTTCAGTCCATGGATCAATGGAGGGAGTGGAGGCATGCCAGGGGTTTTGAAGAGAAAGAAGAGTTCAGAAGTAGAGGAAAGATGCCAGAACAGTGGGGGAGAAGGACAGTACAAGAGAAAGTCCCTCCACAGTTGAATTTGCAAAAAAAGGGGACACCTTATGAGAAACTGCCCAGAACAGCAAAATGAGAAGAAAATCTACTCCATGGTGCAGTCAGAGGATTAGGGGTGTCAGAGGCTCTACGATTTGACCCACCCTGATGCCTTGATAAATTTAAGAATGGGACTAGGAAGGGAGGAAGTAGTCTCTCTAATTGACACTGGGGCTTCCTGGTCATCAGTAACCCACTTAGCAAAAGGGGCCAAGTTGTCCCAGGATACTATTATCTTCTGGGGGATGAAGGGTGAGAACTTCATCATTCCTCTCTCCAAGACTTCACAAATTGAATACCAAGGGACATTTACCCTTGGACCTCTGCTCCTCATCCCAGAGGCAGGCATAAATTTATTAGGAAGGGAGCTGATTATGAAACTGGCCACACAACTCAGAACAAAAGGGTTTCAGATAGTCCCTTTCAGAATACTGCAGTTAAAAGAGGAAGAAGAGTGTCAAATCTGTCCTGAGGTATGGGCAAGCCCCCCAAATAGAGGAAGAGTCGATATGGTGCCCTCAGGATCAAACTAAAAGAACCTATGATGGTGGTACCGGTAAGGCAATATCCTATATCATTAGAAGGAAGAAGGGGACTCCAACTAGTCATATGGGGATTTTTAGAAGGGGGGGCTCCTTGAGCCCTGCATCTCCCCCTTCAACACACCCATCTTGCCAGTTCAGAAGGGGGAATGGGACATACTGATTGGGACAAGACTTAAGAGAAATCAATAAGATAGTCCTACCTTCCCACACCTTGGTACCTGACCAAGCACCAAGCATTTTCCCACCATTCTGGGAAAAATCAAGGAGGATAGTAAGTATAGCATAAAAATCTGAAAGATTCATTCTGGCCTGTCCCTTATACCCTGATAGCAGAGACGTCTTTGCGTTTGAATGGGAGAATCCAGAAACAGGAAGAAAACAGCAGTACAGGTGGTATGTACTCCCACAGGGGTCCACAAATCTGTTTGGACAAGTTTTAGAGGGGATATTAGAGAGGTTTAGACCCCTGCTGGATCTAGGGTATTACAGTATGTAGATGATCTGATCATAACAGGGAAAGAGAGGAGGGAGACCAGTTAAATGTCTATCCAGCTATTGAATTGCTTGGGAGCAGAGGGTCTGAGAGTATCAAAGAACAAGCTCCAATTTGCAGAAAAAGAAGTCAAGTATTTGAGACACTTAATCAGTGAAGGGCAGATGAAATTAGACCCTGAACAGGTTGCTGGAATTCTCCAGACGCCCCTCCCCAAAACACAGAGACCTCCAGAAATTCTTGGGATTAGTAGGGTACTGTAGAAATTGGATTGACTCCTATGCAACTTTGACCAAACCCATGTGCCAATATCTTCTAGAGGAAGAGCCTAATAAGATCAGGTGGACTCTGGGGGGGAGAGAAGGATTTGAGAAATTAAAAGAGGTTTCATCCCCTGTTCTCACACTACCCTCCCAACAGAAACCCTTTCACTTGTTTTTAAATACAGAAAAAGGAGTGGTCCTGGGAGTTCTTGCCCAGGTCAGAGGGGGCAAAGGAGACCTGTGGCCTTCTTTCAAAGATCCTAGATCCTGTAGCTCGGGGCTGGCCAACATGTATCCAGGCAGTTACCACTACTGCCGCTCTGATAGAAGAGAGTAGAAAATTTGGAGGGAGGCTGATTGTGAGTGTTCCCCATCAGGTAAAGGCTATTCTAAATCAGAGGGCAGGGCGATGGCTCATGGACTCTAGCATTCTGAAATATGAGGCTATTCTACTGGAAAAAGATGATTTAGTACTATGGATAGTAACCTAAATCCTCCCTCCTTCTTAACCCCAGGAAACCGGGTCCCCCTCCAACAGGAACATTATTGTGTTGATTTCATTGACATTCAAACAAAAGTCCAAGAAGATTTACAAGAATCCCCAATCCCTGGAGGGATCAACCTCTTTTTGGATGGTTCCTCGAGGGTAGAGGAGGGAAAGAGAAAAATGGATATGCTATAGTTGATGGGGACCGTGAATCCCTGGTGGAGGCAGGGCATATGCCTAAGAATTGGTCAGCCCAAATGTGTGAACTTTACTCTCTGAACCAGGCCTTGAAACTCTTAGAAGGGAAAGAGGATAACATCTATACTGACTCCAAGTATGCCTGGGGAGTTGCTCATGTGTTTGGGAAAATTTTGGAAGAGGAATGGTCAATAGTAAGGGGAAAGAATTGGTTCATATAGGGGTGGCTAGGTGGTGCAGTGAATAGAGACCAGCCCTGGAGTCAGGAAGACCTGAGTTCAAACCCGACCTCAGACATTTAACACATTAGCCCTGTGACCTTGGGCAAGTCACTTAACCCCAATTACCCTACCTTCCCCCTCCAATAAAAAAGAATTGGCTCATACTACTTTGATTACTCAAATTTTGAAAAACCTGTTAATACCTAAAACCATAGCAATAGTACATGTGGGTGGCCATCAGACTGGACAGTCTTTTGAAGCAAAGGGCAATGGCTTTGTGGATGAGGAAGCAAAAAGGGCTGGGATGGTAGAATTGGAGCCTTCTGAAAAATTGTTGGTCTTGATCCCCTCTTTTCCCCCCAAGTCTCCCTTCTCCTTCCTTTACTGAGGAACAGCAGAAATTACTGGACTTGGAAGCACGAAAGCAGGGTGGACGGTGGTATATCCTGGATGGAAGAGAGGTGTTGACAAAAGCAGGTATCAGACAGGTCCTTCAGCACTTACATCAGGGCAGTCACTGGGATGTCTAGAACCTGTGCAATGCAGTCTTGGCTTGGTATGTAACCCCTCGCCTCTATACTCTCACACAGCAGTTGGTGAACAGCTGCCTTCTATGTTGAAGGACAAACAAGTCAGCATTGCACTTAACTCTGGTTGGAGGTAGGCCTCTGGGCCTCAGGCTTTTCCCGAGCATACAGGTGGACTTCACTGAATTGCCTCCCATAGGACACCTCAAGTACTTGCTGGTTGTAGTAGACCACCTGACTTCCTGGGTGGAGGCTTTTCATCTGCCCCACATAACAGCTCTAGCTGTTGGTAAAACTCTGCTAGAACACATTATCCCAAGGTATGGGGTGATGGAAAGGATTGACTTGGACCAAGGGGCTCATTTTATGGCCAAGATTATACAGTCCCTAGCCCAGTCCTTAGACATCACTTGGGAGTCTCATACTCCCTGGCATCCTCCCTTATCTGGCAAAGTTGAAACAATGAACCAAGAAATTAAGAAGTGGCTCACTAAATTAGCACTGGAAACCCAGCTGCCCTTGACCAAGTGCCTACCCTTGGCCCTTCTTAGAATTAAGACCAAACTTAGAAGGGATATAGAGCTCTTCCCCTATGAGCTCCTTCTTGGACGCCCTTACCCAGGCAAAGGCAGAGAGACCCTAGATCCATTGTTTGACCAAAAGGACAAATTTTTGAGGAAATATGTAGCTTCCTTGGCAAGGCACCTGCAATGCTTACTACCAAAAGGCTTGATCACTCAAACTCCTCTCTTGGAATTCACAGTTCACAGGTACCAAGCAGGAGACTGGATCCTGATCAAAACCTGGAAGGAGCAGAAACTCAATCCATCCTGGGAAGGTCCATTCTAGACTATACAGGTCTCTGATACTGCAGTCTGAACAAAAGAGAAAGGTTGGACTCATCACATTCATGTGAAAGGACCCATTGACCCCCCTGTCTCCTGGACTGTGGAAAGAACTGAACTGGAGAATCTGAGGCTCTGCCTGCGAGGCAGCTATCTGGAGTAAGCAATCAAGGCACTCAACTCCCTTCCCCCTTGTGTGTTTATTGATGAGAGAAGGAGGAGAAATCATCTGCATGCTTCTCCTTTTCTGGTTTAGCTTAATTATAATTATATATTACTTTTTATCAAGCAATTGTTTACTCTCCCCTGCTTGGAATTATTTTCTTTGCTCTAAGGAAAATGCTACTAATACTTTTTTTCATTCCAGGACTATGGGGTAATAACACACCCCTAAGCATCCCACTGGTACTGCTCTCCTCCCTAATGCCCTCAGGACAGTTAGCTCCAATCCCCTAGGTATCCCAAGACAACCATTTCCAGGCTCTGGTTGAGACTATAGCTAACACTTTCAGCCTCACGGTTGGATCTGTGGTGGACCCCAAAGGCTTTCTCGATGGCCATGGGTCCCTGTCCCTCTGAAGCCAGAATGGCTGCTCAGTACAAGGGCCATCGTCCATTACAGCACAGGCATCTAGGTGGACAAGGAGGAACATTCCTGGCAATTAGCTGAGGAAAGAGAAGGAATGTTTTGTGTGAATCAATCAACTGGCATAATAGAGCTAGGGAGGAGCCATTGCAAGGGGTCAGAGAAGTAGAAACTCATAACTGTGCCCAAACTCAGAAAAGTCAACTGGTAAAGGGGACCTGGGTATGTAATGGGAGGACTGGGGTTTTTAAGATTCCTTACATTAGAGGGGGATAGGTTAATAAGACACATAAGGCGCATCTGTCCCACTATTGGAGTGTATACAACCTAACAGATGGAAGCTGCACAGCAAGTTGTACTTGGGATACAGATCCAAAACTTTGGAAGTGCCAGTACACATTCATCTGTAAGGGTGGCCCTTTGGGACCACATGATATGTACTACTACCCAACTCCCCAGGGGAATAATTCTAGGGACTACTTGGGGTTTTATTCAGAGAAGTTACCTGCCCTAAAGGGCCATTATTGGATCTGTGGTCTTACAGACCACACCCACCTCTCCCCCAACCCCCAACCCCCCCGCAAATGGAAAGGGATCTGCTATATTGTATTAGCCTGGCCTAAATTCTTTTTCCTTCCATATTCAGAGAAGAATCATCTGGGGGTAAGAATCTATGATTACCTCCATCAACCAAAAAGATACATAGACACCTCCCTTACCAACATTGGAGATGCTAATGGATGGGGTGCAGAGTGGCCCCCTGAAAGGATAGTCAAGACCTGTGGACCAGCTACCTGGGCCCAGGATGGAAGCTGGGGATAGAGAACTCCAATCTATATTCTAAATAGATTAATCACACTCCAAGTGGTGGTCAAGATCATAACTAACCAGACTCCCAGGGTCGCTGATTTATTGTCAGAATTTGCAGATCAAAGTAGGGAAAGCTATATTGCAACACAGACTAGTATTAGATTACACCCTGGCTGAGGAAGGAGGAATCTGTGGGAAGCTTAATCTGTCCACTTGTTGCATGAAGACAGATAGTATAGGTCAGGTTATTAGGGACATCAATAAGGAAATCCAAAAACTTGCTCATGTGCCAGTCCAGACTCAGACACCTCCTTTCTCCTCATCCTGGTGATCTTGGTTTGATGGGACTTGGTGGAAACAAATCTTGTGGTTTCTCCTAATAGCTATAAGTGGAGTACTACTTCTTCCCCTATGTCTCCCCTGCACGATCCAGCTAATAACCTCCATTGTGCAAAATACTTTGAACAAAATGATGAAAGCCTCTGCTACTGCACCAATGTATCTAATGACCTTGTAAAAGAAAGAATTAGAACTGGCTACCCAGGCTACACCAAATGTTGGCAACTCCTCTGAAATAGATGAGATAGCTGAGGAGATTTACTAGAATTGGTGTGAGAAGCTTTCATGCTTATACAAAAGAGAGGGGACTGAATAAGATGAGTGAAAGCATTCTCATGAAATAGAAAAGGCTGTCACCAAACTTGAGCTGTGTTTTAGGAGCTCTGTAGGCCTAAGTTTCATATTCCTGCAAGTTGTCTAATTTCAGGTAACCAGATGGTGTGCCCCTGCTCCCTCTTCCTTTTTCTTGTAGGGGCCTTTTGTAACAGCCACATTTCTGCTAAATAAGAATATTCATACCTCTATTTCTCTGTATTTGGTAGAAGGGACTTCCAGGGTCCTGTGTAGACTGTGAGGTCATGCCACCCCACCAATGGGGTAATGATCCAGAATTAGGAGCTTTTTGGTGGGAGGGGTTTGGGGATTTTTGTGGGTTATCTGGGAATTTGGGTTTTTTCCATAGAATTGTTTGTACAAAGGTATATAACTGCTTACTTGACTCTTGCTGGGTGCCTCCTTATACCAGACTGTCTGGGGTAGGTGACACCCAACTCTTGTGAGATTTGTCTTTTAAAATAAAGAGCTTCTGTCTTTATCTTGAGGAACCTCCGGATTTATTTGGGTAAGGGTCCTTGGGGTCTTTATCCCAAACACTACCTTTGGGTAGGGGTTTTTCTCCCATACACTTAGATTGCATTGATAGGATGATGATGTCTGGAACAAGGGAGGTAATGAGCCCACTGTACTCTTTGTATTTGGAATATATAATGATCTTTAAGTATCTGAAACCTTATTAGGTAGAAGACAGATCAGACTATTTCTGTGGAGTAAGTGAAAATAAAACTAGAACCAATGAGTACAAGAAGGTAGATTTTGATTTAACATTACAATAAAAATAATTCACATTTATATAAGGCCCTTTTGCAAAGGGCTTCTCTTACATAATCTAATTTGCACCTTTTAAAAATCATGTGAAGTGGGTACTCTTTGCAGTTGAAGAAACTGGGGTTCTCCATTCTGGAGAGCAACTTGGAACTATGCCTGAAGGGCTATGAAATTGTACATGCCCTTTGATCCAGCAATAGCACTTCTAGGTCTGTCTCCCAAAGAGATCATAAAGAACAGAAAAGGACCCACAGGTACAAAAATATTTATAGCAGCTCTATTTGTGGTGACCAAGAATTGGAAATTAAGGGGATGCCCATCAGTTGGGGAACGGTTAAAAAAAGTTGTGGTGTATGAATGTAATAGAATACTATTTTTCTATAAGAAAGGATGAAAAGTGGATTTCAGAAAAACCTGGGTTTACATGAATTGATGCTGAATGAAGTGAGCAAAAGCAGAAGAACACTGTGTACAGTAACAGCCACATTGTGCAATGACCATTGTTGATAGACTTAGTTCTTTTCAGCAATACAATGAAATGAGACAATTCCAAAAGACTCATGATGGAAAATGCTTTCCATATCCAGAGAAAGAACTATGGAGTATGAATGCAGAGCAAAGCATACTATTTTCATTTTTTTTCCTTTCACATGGTTTTTCCCTTTTGTGTTGATTCTTCTTTCACAATATGACTAATGTGGAAATAAGTTTAACGTGACTGTACATGTATAACCTATAGTAGATTCCTTGTGTCTTGGTGAGTGGGGAGGGAGAAGAGGGAAGGAGAAAAATTTGGAACTCAAAATCTTACAAAAATAAATGTTGAAAACTACATGTAATTGGAAAAAAATACTATGAAGGGAAGAAAGGAAATGGGTTCTTAGAGGTTTAATGAATTACTAGGCTCCAAGGTGGAATTGATGTCTGGTCTTCCTGACTGGATGGCCAGGACTCTAAGCATCATACCTGCTTCCTCTGAAGCAAGCAATCAACAAGTTTGTTAAGTATCTAGAATGTGCCAAGCCCTGGGGACATAAAGACAAAGGCTAAACAGTCCTTGCCCTCAAGGAATTTACATGATAATGGGGAGACATTATGCACATATATAGGCATATACAAAGCACTTATAAAACCCATTCAAGGTTACCCTTGTAGTGAAGACTACACAGCATCAGAGAGCTGGAAATGTCTTATGAAGAAGCTTGTACTTGAGCTCTGCCTGGAAAGACAGCTTCCAAGAGGCAGAGGTCAGAAAGGTATGCACTCAGGCATGTGGACCACTACAGAGGGGCTGAGAAAGAAGATGGAATATCCTGCATGAAGGTAGAGTGAGTGCATGGAGTGGAGGAATGGTTAAGAAAACCAGAAAGGTAATTGGAGCCAGGTGGTAAAGAGCCTTAAAATGCCAAACAGAAGAGTTTACATTTGATCCGGGACATCGTATGAAGGCACTAGAGAACTTTTTCACAAGGAGAGTTGTCCAGAACTGGAGGAGATGTAAAATAGGAAGGGGCCTCAGAGATTATCTAGTCTAGTTGTCTCATTTGATAGACCAAGTACCTGAGGCCCAGAGAGGTCAAGCATCTTACCCAACGTCACATACTAGCGAGTAATAAAGTCAGGATTTTCCTCTAATTCCTTTAAAAGTATTCTTTCCACTCCATAAACTATGCGTCATTGAAGCGTTCAGACAGACGCTGGATGCTGAACAGCTGAAGACACTTTAGAGTGGATTTCTGCATGGGTTAGGAAGTTGGACTGGATAGGCGCTAAGATTCATTCTAACTAAAAGATTCTGTGATTCAAATGGAAATGTCCACAAGTGGCACTAATACATAATCACTATATAGGCTGTCTTTCAGTTGTCTAACTTGCTCAGTTCATTAAATCATTAAGACTACATGCCCGATAATGAGGAGATCTCATGAAATTGCTTGTCCTTCTCAAGGGGCCTTGGACAGATCCTGTGCTTTATTGATGAAATATGGCTGGAATGTGTCCCCTAGGATTCCATTTAGGATTTGACCCGAGGGACTTTTTTTGTTTGGTTTTTTGCTTTTTTGGTTTTTTTTTTTTTTTGGAGGGGGGGAGGCAGGGCAACTGGGGTTAAGTGACTTTCCCAAGGCCACACGGCTAGTAAGTGTTAAGTGTCTGAGGTTGGATTTGAACTCAGGTCCTCCTAATTCCAGGGCCAGTACTTTACTCGCTGCCCTATCTAGTCCACCTACTACTCTACCCCCCTCACCCAAGGGACTTTTTGATCTTCATACCTGGGGCCATCCCTAAAATCATAGTAGCCAAGGGATTGGAGAAACTTGTAAGCAATCAAAGACAAGAACCAAAAAATACCCAATGAGAATGAAGGTAGAAAGGTCTCCTTGGACAACAGCTGGCTGAGGTCCAAGAACATTCGTCTGTAATTGTAGAAACAAATGATGAGGACACAGGCTTGTGCCACTGTGCCACAATAGTTCATGCCTATGCTTCTAAGGCCTAGGCCAATCAGAGCTTTAGGAGATTCATGGGCTCAGGCAATTGTATTCTGCTCCAGCTAGTAGGGGTTGTTTCATCAAAACTGAAATTTGCCTTCAGCTCTGGAATGTTGTTCTACATTATTATATCTGTTTTCATACATTTGAAGTCAAGTTCTGACTCAGACTCTGAGTAAATTGCTTTCCTGTCTGGTCTTCTGTACAGGGCATTGATTTTTATCTATAAAGCCCTCAGAAGTTGAATTCTGGTTACTGTTTAAAACAAAAAAAAAGGATTCTTTCATGCATGGTTAACACAGTTGAGGTCATCCAAAGGCTTTTTGCTAAGTCATCCTTACCTTTGAATTTCAAGAGGCAAAGGCCAATTCCAAGTCACCATATCAGTTAATGTGGGTCAGAGGGTTCCTCATGCTAATTGATCCTATTACCATTTATTCAGTTATGAAAGCTCTTTTATTCAGCAAAGTTTTGAAGTTTGAAGGCTTTAACTCAAAGTCATATCCAATGACCTGGCTATGGTTTTCAGGGGTCTTTTTTTTGTTAAATATGAAATTATATATATATGAACTTCTTAATAATATGTATTCTACTCATTTGAGACATGAAAATTTAGGAAGGACTAGGCTGGTTTATCTTTGTCCTATCAATGAAGCTATCAAGGACAGTGTTTACCTACTTAAGAGACAAAATTGTTTTCAGGCACTTTAAAAGCACCTATATGAACTTTAAAGCTCATCTAAATGACTTGGTAGACAATTTATAAATAATTTTAAAATCACCATTATAGCAAGACCTCTGACCAGGAGGGGAATAGGGAGAAGAGTCTGTGATCCTCTAGTCTAAGATTTTGCCCTGCATTTATGTCTGAATCTTGGGAGAAGAGAAGTCATTCCAATTCCTTTTTTTTGCAGTGTCCCTTGATTTATCCATTTTATTTTTTTTCCAATGCATCCACCTTGGTCCAGGCCCTTCATTATGTTACACCTGAAATTATTGAAATCATCTCATAAAATCTCCTTACCACTATTCATTGTCCTTCAAACTGCTATTAGGTTAATTTTCCTAAGCCACTAATTTTACCATATTACTCTAGAACAGCGGTTCTCAACCTTCCTAATGACCCTTTAATACTTGTATGTGGGTGTTATCTGCATGTGGGCAGAGCTGCCTGGAGACAGTGTATCAGCAAGCACCTTAGCATGCCTAGGGCAGCTGCTAGCACAGGTTCTTAGATCTGCTTTTCTAAAAGAAAGCAACTCGAAATGGGTTAGCAATCTTTCTTTAGTCAAACAAACATATCATTTACCTAGTTCAGGGGAAAAAGTCAGGACCGTGAACTCCAGAGAATACAAACACAAGTTACAAGCAGATCAAGAAACAGATCAGCAGATGGGCTTCCAACCATCTGACCATCACATCCATTACCTATTCAAGTTACCAGAGAGGGA
>CM053600.1:93072656-93085611 GCA_028646575.1 Pseudocheirus occidentalis
AGCCCTCTTGACCCACTGTCTAATTACAAAGTAACAAGGTGTGGCCATTCCCAAAAAACAAGCCTCCCACCACAGGCTCCACATGACCACATTCGACCTATTAGGGGGCAGGGTATACTTTCAAATCAGGGAACATTCTCAGAGTCACTTAAGCCAATCAAAGGGTCTAGGGGCAGGAAAGATCTTCAGATTCCCATTACAGACGGATAGAGACCTTCGGAAATAAAGGTCTTAGGTGACCCCTGTGACCCCTGTGAAAGGGTCGTTCAGCCCCCAAAGGGGTTGGGACCCACAGGTTGAGAACTGCTGCTCTAGAATAAAGAATAAATTCTTTAGTTCAAGTGTATCCTCACCTGAACCCAACATATTTTTCTAACCTTTGAGAAGCATCATGGTATAGATGAAAGAGAAATTATTTTGAGTCAAAGGATCTGGTTTTAAATACTACCTTTCTACCTCTTCCACTTACTTATCTCTATGGCCTCTGCCACACCTTATCTGTGTGATCTGGGATCTTCAGTCTCTTTATCTAAGCCCCTTAAAATAAAGGACTTAGAATCAAAGAAGGGAGAGAAGCAGAGAACAACCAGAGGGAGCTTAGAGGGAGGGAGAGAACGAGAGGGATAAAGGAATCCTCGGGCTACCAGACAGTAGAGAGAAATGGCATCACATCCAGCTCCAGCTTCAGCTTAGCCTGAAGCAGGCCTCAAGTTAGCCCTTAAAGCAAATCTCATGGGAAGTTACTGGATCTAGTTTGCCAACATCTTTTACCTAGATTCTTCTAACACGGCAGGCAGGGGCTGTTCTCCTGGTAGATCTGCTGGGGATAGAAGGTAATTTTGACAATTCCTTTTTATCCTGATATGAAGCCGAATTCAGAACCTTATCCCTATTCAAGATACAACTTAATTTTACTATTCCTTTAACAACTGAATACTCTCCTTTATTGCATTTAATGGCTCTGTGTGCCTATGCCTGGTATCTCTAACTAGATTGTAAACTCAAGGAGGAGTAATGTCTTCTATAAATCTTTGTACCCTCCCCCAAATGCCCAGCACAGTGCTATGCACACAGTAGTTACTCCTTAAATATTTGTGATATGAATTGGAAGAATTTTCATAGGCTCCAGGTAAGGTGTATTAGGTGATACTCTTGTGGCTGGGAGCTAATAACCTTGCAAAATTGAAGAATCTAAGAATTAGAAGCTAATTTAGAGGTCACCCACATGAACTGGCACCTAATTAAACTCTCTCTACAATATCCTAATAAATATCTGTCAGGCAAAATGTAGAGAGCAGTGTACTCAGTGAATAGAATGTTGGATGGTAGTCAGGAGGCCTTGGCTTTGGGTACCCTGCTTTACATTCACTAGCCAAGTAACCACTGACCAGTCACCTGAACTTTCTAAGCCTTAGTTTTCTCATCTGTAAAATGGAATATTGCCTGTTATACTGGTTTTGAGATTCCTCCTTATATTTAACTTATTCATGGCAGTTATATCAAAGTACCTGCAATCTGCTTAACCTTGCTTGGTGCATTTCTATTTGTCTACCCAAATGTAATATAGCATAGCCCCTACAACCATGGCTATCCAGAGTCGGGCTGTATCTAGATAAAATTGACTTTTTTGTGTTATGCTCGTATGTATAATTTTATTTCCTAGAGTCAGGCCAAAATGGGGATTCAAAGATAAGAGGAAAACTGAACATAGTGTTGCCTAAGTATTCTCATATAAATGAATTTTCCACCTATACATATTCCCAATAAACCTCAAAGCTCTATTAACCAAATGTAAATTTTAGCTATGTTCCTTGAAATCTCAAGCCTGATAACATAAAAAAGCATATAGTTATTGCCTTCCTCAATCAATTATACACTAAATACTTTAGTCATTACCTTCCTCAATCAATAGTACACCCAATACTTTTAAAATGTCTGTAGTAGAGCATTATTATTGCCTCTGAGGGAGATAAAAAGTTCACCTAAGACATGGATCCTTGCCCATTTCTTAGATCTAGAAGGGAAATAAGGTTCTAACTCTGATAACCACATAATTGTACTATTACAATAAATACTTTAAAAAATTGCAAAGCCAAGTGCTTTGGGAACTCTAGAGAAGGTCATTGTGAGTGGAGATTATGTACTTTATTCTATTTGTATTATCAGTGTTTAGTGCAGGGCCTGGCCAGAATGTAGGTGCTAAATTAGTATTTATGAATTAATCACCAATTGTATGGGGGGCTGGGGTGCAGAATCAGGGAAAGCTTTCTGAAGGAAGTGGTATTTGAATTGTCCAGAAATTCCACAGGGAAAGAGGGGAAGTTATGGCATGAACTTCATTTTATCTTAAGGAGGACCACCTGTCAGAAGTATTGTGGAAGAAATTTCTGGATGAATAGGGTAGAAGGTTAGACTATATTACTTTGAGTATCTCTTCAAACTGAGCTTCTATAACTAGCATTCTATGACATGTTAGTTTATTATTTCTGCATGGTGTATGTATGTGTGTATATAGACTTAAAGTCATTAGAGCCATAAAATCATTAAAAATGGACATGAGACCCCTTTATAGCAAAATTCCAGATAATATTTCTATAGTTATATAACATAGAGCTCAAATAACTACATTTTTTGGCTATTTGCATTCCACTAGGAAAAAAGTAAAGGGAGGAAACATCAGCATGAAATTTTACGTGTATGCCCAAAGCAGAAAACAGTGACATACTTCTCAAACTCTTTGTGAATGAAACTGTGACCTTTGTGAAATATGATAGCTAAGTTCATCAAACAAAGCCTGGTCTCTGGGCTTGGCTAGGGGGCTGGGTAAGTGCCTATGGCCGGCTGAAGAACAAAAGTTCCATTTGAAAAGGGTTATAGCTTCTCTGACTCCTGCAAAGTAGCAAGAAACACAACCTTTTATTTCTTACAGAATCCATAATCTGGAAGTAGAGAAATAAGGACTGTATCTTTTATCTAAGGCTCCTTTAGTGTTTCCCTGTTGAGAGCTGACCATTCATCACAATCCCTCTGCACTGCAGGCTGGAGACTTGAGGTATTATCCTCATTTTAAAAATAGAGGTTAAGGTGCAGAGCTAGCTGGTTAAGTGGCTCTGAACATCTGGCAATCAGGAGTGAGTAGACTTGACATGGCCCCATGTTTGTATCCTGTCACTTCTGTGCTTGCCCTTCATCCCCATCAATTCTGATAAGATGTTTGTTTTTCAAGCTCTTCCCTATAACTCTCTTGTTTCAAATGAGATCCATGGCCCAGTAACCTCTCACCAAGCTTCTGAACAAATTTTAATCTGCCACGTGCTTTGATCAATTAGATGCCTGATAAAGTGAAAGTGAGTTATTGCCTACATAGTTCACCTGCCTGGCTTCTGATTGGCTGTGTTATATCTCATAGACTGGGAAGATTCTTTCCTCTGAGGGAATCAATGGGACAAAGGGAAAGAATTTAACTGGACCTTTCTAAATCAGACTGAGTATTCTCCTGCCCAGATGGATGTATGGGGAGAGTGCCACATGTCTTCTCTGCTGGGTGTAAAGCTAGTTTGTTTGCATATTTGGGTCACATAGGTTTGTGTTTGCATGTCAAAGTGAAAGAGAGAGAGAGAAAGTTCTTTAAGGTGTACAAAGTACACTAACCATCATAAAGTAGGTAGTGTAAGTGCTATTATCCTCATTTTAAAGATGAAGAAACAGGCTTTCTAGGGCAAGGGCCTTACCAGGTTAAAGTCCTAGTTGGTATTAAAGTGTGGGCCTGATTTCAAGATCTTTACCTTTTGCACATTTGCTATGAGCTTGGGGGGTTGGGGTAGGGATTGCATGG
Organism: Pseudocheirus occidentalis; assembly: GCA_028646575.1. Classification (NCBI taxonomy): domain Eukaryota; kingdom Metazoa; phylum Chordata; class Mammalia; order Diprotodontia; family Pseudocheiridae; genus Pseudocheirus; species Pseudocheirus occidentalis. Next base: position 93,076,492 of record CM053600.1, read on the forward strand.
AGAAGGAGCAGGAGGGTGGAGTTACAAAAGAAATAGCTAGGACCTAGCTCTGCCACTTTTCATCTTTGTGACCTTGGGTATCACTTAACCACTGTTCTTGGGAACTTGGCTCTAATAATGTAATCAGCATATTGACAGATAGAAAAGAATTTGCAACACTTTATTAATAAGTGAAAACTCCTCAGCACAGATTAAGTATGACAAGGATTGAGGGAAATCTAATAGCAGAATGATTAGAATTGAATGACTTGGGAAGGAATAGGGAAAAATGAAGTCAAGTAATAGATCTGGAATTTGGCTGTTGAGGCTGGCTCTTCTAAGACTTGCTTGGAGTGAGATTTTCTTCTACCTGTAATCAACCAGGTCACCTGGGAGGGAATTATTTTTCTCTTCCCGGTATTACAACCACACCTCTCTTCTGGAAGTACAAAATTGGTTGCAGTGGAACTACTCTAGGATACCCTTGAAGGTCCTCCATTCTCTTCTTTGTAACCCCAAGACCATCATGAAGATTATGGGTTTCTCTTAGTAAACTATATACCCTTGGATACTACTGGGATTTGAAATAAGAGTGGTAAGGTGGTAAGGGAAGATTTATATGTGAAGAGGTTCTGTTGGTAGAGTTGTGAACTGATTCAACCATTCTGTAGAGCAATCTGGAACTATGCCCAAAGGGCATACCCTTTGACCTAGCAATACCACTACAAAGTCTGTATCCCCAAAGAGAGAAAAACAAAGAGGAAAAGAACCTATATGTACAAAAATATGTATACTGCTCTTTTCTGGGGATAAAGAATTAGAAATTAAGGGGATGCCCATCAATTGGAGAATGGCTGAACAAATTGTGGTATGTGTTTATGATGGAATTCTATTGCACTATAAGAAATGATGAGCAACATGCTTTCAAAAAAAACTTAGAAAAACTTGCACGAGCTGATGCAAAGTGAACTGTAATGTATGCAAAGTAACAGTAATATTGTAAGATGATCAGCTGTGAATGACTTAGCTATTCTCAGCTATGCAACAATCCAAGACAGCTCTGAAGGACTTATGATGAAAAATGCTACAGATTGAAGCATATTTTTTTACTTTATTTCTCTTGAGGGTTTTTTTCTTGTCTATGTTTTCTTTCACAACATGACTATTTAGGAAATGTTTTGCGTGACTACACATATATAACCTATATGGAATTTCCTGCCTTCTCAATGAGGAGAGGGTAGGGAGAAAATTTAGATCTTAAAGTTTTAAAAATGAATGTTAAATATGATTTTTACATGTAACTGTGGAAAAATAAGAACTAAAAAATAATAATGAGGGAGCATGGTGCTGAAGAAACTGCTGCATTGTACTGGGGCATGATGTAAGGGTGGTTAGCTGGGTAAGGAGGAGGGATACACGTAACTACGGAGTATATTGTAGAAGAACACTGAACTCATCACTGGATCTGAGTTTAAATTCTGGCTCTGCCTTTTATTACCTCAGTGCCTTATTGCTTAATCTATTTGGCCTCCTCATCCATGAATCGAGGAGATTAGAGTAGATATCTCCCTTATGGCTCTATATCTGTGATTCTATGAAGAGGAATCCAGAATTGTGGCCCAGACACAGGGCATTTTGTAGAACCTTTCAGAGCTTACCTATAACCAAGGGAGAGATGTCTTTCCCAAGGCCCATTAGGAGAGAGGAGTGCAGTCAGGAGTGGAATACTATATGGTGTTCTCCCACAGTTTGTTCCCCTAAAGTTTTGAACAAGTTCTTTGAAAAAAGCTCCCTCTGCTGTCTTATAATGTAGATGCCATGGTGACGATGACAAAGCAAAACTGAGCTGTCCAATCACCAACTGACCGGATAGTTTTTGAAGAAGCAAGAGACATTGGGCACTTTATGAGAGCACTGAGTGAAAAACTTCAAGAACAGGCAAAGGAGCTGTTCAAAATAGTGTTCAGTACAATTAAAACTAGTTAAAAGTTGTCTAAGGAGGAAAAGAGGAGCCCCAGAGGTCCAGGTGCAGCTTCTGGAGCCTCTGGAGAGAAAACTCCATGCTAAAGAGGACCTGAAAAACTTCTTATACATAGATCAGTATTTCAAGGAAATGTGGAGAGGTCACCTTACCAAGAGAGAGGACAAAAATTGCCAACTAGGCATTACAATCTCATTGGAGTCTCTGCTCTGGAATCAGTGAACTACGGTTCAGTCTTCCCCTGATGTTTACTGTGTGACCAAGACCCAGTCACTTAACCACCATGTGTCCCATTTTCCTAAATGTAAAATGAGAGGTTTGGTCTCTGACCCCTCTTATAGCTCTAGCTTTATGATAATCATAGAATCTTAATGAAATTCTGGGTAGGGCCTTGAATGAGTCAAAGAAATTCTGAACTACAACTCACCATCCTGTTCTTGGTAGAAGGTGGGGCCTGGGAAAGAAGGTTGCATAAATTGATGTTTACTTCTGAAGCTGGCAGTCATACCTATATTGGCTGTCAAGAATCTGGCAAAAGTTTAAAGGGAGGGTGTTCTTCTCATATACTGGGAGAGTCTGAAGTGGTATTCATCCAGTTGAGAAAGGCATGAGAGTAGAGAGGGGGAAACTGAACAGGACACGAGTTGCCTGGAGTTCCTTTAATGTCTTTCTAACTTTCTTACTGGAAGCAGGAGTGGTAAGCTGTAAAACATCATACTTAAAATACTTTCTAGATTGCACATGACTCTAGCTTAAATTCTAAAATCATGTGAAAAAAAAAAGATTCAGTATCAAATAACTTAGACCTTTCCCAGATCAAAGTTTTAGAATTTCTTTGCTGTGGATTAATATAACAATAGACTAATACTTACATGAAAAGAAAAAAATGGTTTTTTTAATATTCCAATCAGTAAAAGACACCATGGAAACCATGGGGGGAAATTAATTACAATCAAGATTAATTTAATAATTGTAGGGAGATGTTGCTCCCTGTTTGAATATAAAAAAGTGCATTTTTTTCAAATTATATTTGATTTCTTAGATCTGTGCTAATGGCAATGACAATAATTTTGTTCTTTAATATAATGGCTTAGATATTTTGTAATTATATTTATGCTGAAATCTACATGGCTTTTGCAAGTAGTTCCTGTCATATAACTTGGATTATTTAAATAAAATGGTATTCTTGGTATATGGATATATATGTAGAAATATATACATACATATACACATGTGTGTATATACACATGCATACACACATATATACATATACATATACATATACATATATGTAAAATCCAGGTGGTGCAATGAATAGAATACCGGACCTGGAGTCAGAAAGACTCATCTTCCTGAGTTCAAATCTGACCTCAGACACTTACTACCTGTGTAGCCCTGGTCAAGTCACTTAACTCTGTTTGACTCAGTTTCATCATCTATAAAATGAACTGGAGAAGGAAAACGACAAACCACTCTAGTACCTTTACCAAGAAAAGCCAAAATGAGATCATGAAGAGACAGAAATGACTGGTAAATGACTTAACAAGTAGGAAAATCAGGACAGTTAGGGAGGTATCCTTCCTTATTCCTGAGTTTTGAAAAATAGGTTTTGGTTACAAATTTTTCTTTAATTTAAATAGAATCAGATTAGAAGAAAGAAAAAACAAGAAAACATTTTGTAGAATTACAGTAGGTCCAATTCAACCTGTTTAAGCAAATAGAAACCACTCCCACAGAAAAGAGAAATAATAAAAATTAAGACACTGACTCTGATTTCATGTCCTAGTAATTTAACTGATTCAAAACAGTTGCTACAACAAAGAGAACCCCAAAACTGCCAAAGTCTTCAGACACTCAATTCCCTTGTTGGGGTGCAACATAGCAGTTAAAGCCAATGCAAGTTTTGACTACGTGCACCTTTGAAAAATGCTCTACAAGAGGCTGTCAAAAATTATGAGCAGTGCTCCTTCATAAAATAGCACCAACACTGCCTGTTCATATAGCCTTTGACCATTTATCAATTGGAGAATTTGCACAAAATAATAGAGTGAAATGAGCAGAACCAAGAGAACATTCTATACAGTAGCAGCAATATTATTTTAAGAACAGCTTTGAGCAAATAAATTATTTTGACTAATTGTAAATATCCAAATGAACTCTAAAGGACATATGAAGAAAAATGCTATGTGCATCCAGGAAAGAACTGTAACGAGAAGAAATTTATGCACATTTATAACATAATATACACATATATGTTTGTATATATGTATGTATGTATGTATGTATTTGTGTCTAATGGTAGCCATCTCTGGGAAGAAAGGGAGAAAAAAACAAGAGAAAAAAGAAAAATGAAGAAATTTACATGTTAACTTTATTATATATTTAAAGGGAATAGCAAGTTGTACATAATAGATTTGAAGTTTCATGTGCAATCAATCATCTTTTTTATCATATTGTGGAAATGTTTGGTTTTTTCCATAAATTAAAAATAAAATAATTATTAAAAACAGCAAAAAAAAAGTTGAAGAGTAAACAAGCTTTCATGTAGAGCAAGACTATTTGTAGATTAAACTGGTAGCAAGACAACAGACAGAGGTGACATGAAACAGATACAATGGCATTTTTATAGTGACTGATTCTTATCAGCAACAATTGTAGAACAGACCAATTCAGTCTCTTTCACTTCCTAGTATGTAAAGAAGTAGCAATAACAATTAAGGAGACAACATCCTAAAGAACAGCTTAATGTAAACAAATACGATAGATGAAATTACATCTATTTTCAAAATAGAGATAAATCTGCAAAATAACTCAGACAGAAGAAATTCCAAAGGAACAGAGAAGTTTGTGTAAAGATATTGCTTCCAAAAAAGGTTATTGAGAAGACATTATCAGGTGCCAATTCCTATGACAGCTTTCTTATCCATATATAATTTTTGTGAGGTTAGTCACTGGACACATCAAAGACATCCTCAATGAAAACAAGAGAGGCTAACAGGTGGACTTTACCAAGTGATTTTATTGCAGACTGCATCTGTACGTATGATGGGATGGCCAGATACAAGGAATCAAGAATACAACATCCTTCTGCATTTGCTTGTTGTTTCAAGAAAAAATTTGTTTCAGTACAACAAAATATGTCCTTGAACATTCTCCTCTAAAAAGGAGATTTCCACCTGTATTTTATTTCTTTTTTTTCTATTTTTTTTAATTCCGAACTTAACATACCAAATAAAACAAGTATTTCCATGTACACAGTGGAAAAGAAAAAAAGAAGATTGTATGATGAGTAAATCTTAAAATTATAGAAAACTAGACCAAAAACATGTATGGATTTCATAACTACAGAGGTAACTTTATTCCACAATTTTCTGAGGAATTAACACTGGGAAATATGTTAAATGGGGAAATGTGTATATTACTTCATTCTATTGACAATGACCTTTTTCATTGTCATAGAATATGTCTTGTATAAGGGCTGAATAAATCAAGGATTTCCTACTGACAGCTAGTTTAAACAGGCCAGTTTGGAACATCTATAGTCATATTCAGTGTCATATTCTCATACTCATCCTTTTTTTCTAATTTTTGTTTTTTGGTGGCTTTAGTTGCCTTCTCACTTTTCATGACCCTATTTGGGGTTTTCTTGGCAAAAATACTGGAGTGATTTGCCATTTCCTTCTCTAGCTCATTTTACAGAGGAGAAAACTGAGGCAGATGGGGTTAAGTGACTTGCCCAGGGTCACACAGCTAGCAAGTTTCTGAAGCTGGATTCAAATTCAGGAAGATGAGTCTTCCTGACTCCAGGCCTGACACTCTATTCACTGTGCTAGCTAGCTGCCCTTTTTCTAATTAGCTCTCTAACTAGCTGATGATCTGATTGCACATACATAACTCATACTGAAACGACTGTCATATCTGTTTCCTGTCTAGTATCATAGAGCCAATTTCATTTTTTTGGTGATGATGTTTAATATTTACCATGTCCATCACATTTTTTTTACTTCCTTCTTGAGCAGTGTATATTTAAGACTTACAGATTTCAGCTTCTTCCATTTCTTCATCCTGAGCCACTAAGTGTGGTGGGCCAAAGTAGGGAACCCTGCCTTCCATGGCAGAGCTGAGAGAATGTTGCCACTGTTGCCACTCAGCAGGGCTGAAAGAGCTGTCTATGCAGAGGCTGGGAGAGAGGGTGAGTTAAAAGAGAGACAGAGGCTCAAAGAGCGGTGGAAAATACAGTCTCCTTTATTGTCTTAAGTGCAAGCCTTTTATAGGACACTTCCTCCCCACCCCCCAGTGGACTCTGTGCATTTCAGTGTTCTCAGGCCCGGGCAAAAACACTGCACTTTATCTCAAGTTGCAATCCTCACACCTGTGTGCTTGAACTCTTCCCTGGAGAAGGAGGAACCAATCTAGGCCTGGCAGCAAGCCCTTCACCTGTGGGGACTTACTCAGACATCAGGGTCAGAGTCTCACTGGCCCGTATCAAGTAGTGTGGAGCGTAGAGTGTCTTGTCAACTTCTGCATAGAATTTCTTTACTCTTATGTACCTGTGAGACAGGTGCATGTTGGATATACATGACAGGTAATCCAGATGACAGAGAGGTGTATAGTAATGACAGCAATATCTGTCCCTAACGGCATTGTGGTACACAAGGTTATTAAATAGTATTATATCATCAATATATCAATATCAGTGTTAAACAGCCATTATAACTATTCTGGAAAAACAATTTGGAATGATGGAAATAAAATAGTAGTTAAAGTGTTTATAACCTTGAGCCCAAGACCATTACTAAGCATATTCCCCACCCTAAAAGAGTAGACAGAGTTCTAGATTTGGAGTTAGAGAACTTGGATTCACATCCTAACTCTGAACTTACTATCTGTGTGACATTAGGCAAATTACTCAACCTTTCTCTGTGCCTCAGTTTCCTCAGCTGTAAAATGAAGGGATTGGGCTAGATGACCTCAGAGGTCTCTTCTAGCTGTAATAATTCTTTTCCGCTTTATTTAATTCTATGATAGATTTTATTTTACCTAATTAGCCTGTAAATGAGTGAAACCATTTCTCTTGGCAAGGACCCTTCCTCACACACTCACACACACACACACACAGATTTTCTGTTAGAGCAGCCAACCCACCTCGCTCCAAGTTTTCAGCTTCAAAAGGTGCAACAGGAAAGAAATACTTGCAGACTAGATTCTGAATTTATGCCACAGAAGGATGATTTAAGTGTTTCTTTGAATTAAGGAAATAAAAGCTCTACCTTGTCACATCCTCATCCTACCTTTTGGAAATTTTCTACTTTCTTCCAACTGACTATCATATTCATAAGACTGAGATAAAGGGCAGTAGATGGCAACTCAGTTTACTTAACTGTTGAAAAAGCAAGAGAAAGACAAATATCTTACGTCATATTCCTGAAATAATAGATAAATGGTCAGAAGACAGGAACAAATAAATTCTTAAAAGAATTGCAAACTGAACAAAATGACTAATATGGAAATGTTTTACGTGATCATACATATATAACTAATATCAGTTTGCTTACTGTCTCAGGGAGAAGGGAATGGAGGAAGGAAGGGGAGAAATAGAATTTGGAACTCAAAATTAAAAAAAAAGAATGTTAAAAGTATTTACACGTAATTGGGGAAAAATAAAATATTATTCAAAAAACAAAAAAAATGGAAATTGTTAACAATTATATGAAAACAGTGTCTAAATAATAATAAAAGAGTGCAAATCCAAACAACCGTAGTGACCCAGCAAATTGACAAAATAATAAAAGATAGTGAGAAGGTTGGAGGTAGGAGTAAAAAGAAAAAAGCATTGAAGGGGCTGGAGAAGGTATACCAATGCTTTGTTGGAGGTGTGAGTCATTATAACTATTCTGGAAAGCAATGTGGAATTATGCAAATAAAACAGTAAAAAGTGTTTATAATGTCCAGCCCAAGACCATTTCTAAGCATATTCCCCACCCTAAAGAAGGCGTCAACCAAAAGAAAGCTCCTTACATGATAAAATATTTTATAACAGCCCTTTTTATAATAGCAAATAACTGGGAACAAAGTATATGCCAACCAACTGGGGAATGTGTAAACAAATTGAGGTATATGAATGTAATGGCATAGTACTGTGCTGTGAAAAAAAAACAGTTATTTATATCAGATTTACATCATCTGACGCAAAGTCAAGTAAGGACAAGAAAACAATATGCTTGATGACTAAAACATTGTAAAGAATAACAAGCACAAAAAGATAGAAACTGAATGTTGCAAAATTATCATAACTGTGCTTGATTCTGAAGAAAAAATATGAAAAGACAACTCCCTTAATTCCTTTGCAGAGGTGGAGTTCTGCCAGTTAGGAACACTGCACATAATGTCAGGTTTTTAGATGTATTTTTTCCCTCTTCTTCCTTTAAATTTTGTTTTGTTGTTATAAGGAATGGCTCTCAGAATGGGAGGGAAAAGAAATGGGAAAATTCTGGGGGCATAAAAATAAAGGATATCGTTAAAATCTACTTAATAAAACCAAAATGGAATAGAAAAGTTCTAGCACCCCTACACAGATGTTCTGTCTGAGCATATCCCTGGGTCTCCTCTTTTACCCACAGGTCAAAGAAAGGAAATAAGGAGATTGGAGCTAGGGCAGGAAGTTTGGGGGTCCAGGATCCCACTCTGAGTCCTAAAGTCTGCTGCCAGGACTGGAATAGTGAAAACAAAGGAGGGTGGGTATGGGGACAGCAACGGAAGATCCTTTTCACTAGATCTGATCATCTTAAAAATTTCTTATCACACTACATACATGGTCCTGTATCAACTTTCCTGAAACTCCTTTTAGGGTCTTGGCTTTTCTGAGTAGTTCCCAGGGTGACTGATAATTGCTATTAACATCCTTCTCGAATTGTGGGGGAGGAGCCAAGATGGTGGTGTAGAAGCAGCAAGGATCAGCAGCTCCTCCACTGCCACCTTAAATACACATAAAATCAATCAATTTTACAGCTCCAAAATCCACGGAACTGCAGAAAACACGTCCCCCACTGAAGGCAGTTCGGCAGGAGGAACCCATCCCAGCAGGTCTGGAGCCAAGGCCAACAAACGCGGCCTGATCCCAGGGCAGTGGGGAGAAGCCGCTGCCGCAGCCAGAGCCATTC
>CM053600.1:93086111-93118665 GCA_028646575.1 Pseudocheirus occidentalis
CCCTCCCCCCCCCATCTCTCTGTCTCTGTCTCTCCCTCTCTCTCTCCTCTGTCTATCCTCCTACATATACTTTCTTTGATTTCTGTTTAGGACAAAGGGCTTTATTTGCTATTTGGTTTCTGCTTCCATTGTGGATGCTTATTTGGCATTTGGTGGGAAGAGGATCTAGCCTTCACTATATAGCTTAGGGCCCTCATTTCTTGTTAAGGAATAGTGATCAGGAATATAGCTTAAACTTTAAAATTACTTCCTGTAGATTGACAATATTTAAAGGAACAGATATGTCTAATTCTAGCCCAATACTCTCTTTTGCCAAAAAGAGTGGCCATAATTTGTCCCTAACCTCTTTCCTCCCTTTCTGGGAGAAATCAAAGTCTTCCTTAGAGAACAGTGAAGGGAGGAAATGCTAGAAATATTTGTTCTTGATTTCCTGGTAGCCATGTCTGAACAGACTCATGTGGATACATATTATCTACATGGTCCAAACAAAACACCAACACATGTCACCCCTTTACATAAGTAAATAACAGCGGATGCTCAATACAGTAAATCTTATGAGTTTACAGAAGCCTAAGAGGAATTCAGAAGAAAAGAATAATAGCACAATGACTTCAATCAGATATACAAAGGAGAAAAAGTATTTTCAACAAGAACTACATGAATACCTGGAAGAAATGAAGAAAAAATTATAAATGAACTAGAACTATGGAAGGAAAAATTGGGAGAAGGCATAAATAGCTTAGAACAGAAGAAAAATTTTATGAAAGTAGTAGATACTGTGAAAAATAGAATAGTAGAATCAGAACTCAATTCTATGGAACAACAAGAACAAAAGAGGAAATATAATATATTTCCTTATTTATTATCAAAATTTATTTATTTATTCATTCATTTTATTTTATTTCCATTTATTTTATAGGGTTTATTATCCTATATTTATTATCAAGAACAACTGACCTGGAAAACAGGTCAAGGAAGTAAAAGTCAACAAGCATTTATTAAGGGCTTACCATGTGTTAAATACTGAGTATACAGAGAAAGGCAAGAACATGGTCCCTGTTCTCAAAGGATTCACATTCTAATAGAGAAGACAACATGCAGACTATGTACCTACATTATATATACAATATAATTGAGAGGTAATTTCAGAAGGAAGGCACTAGCAGTAATGGAAAATTTGTAGTTGTTTAGTAATATTTGACTCTTTATGACTGCATTTGGGATCTTCTTTGCAAAAATACTGAGAGGTTTGCCATTTCCTTCTCTAGCTCATTTTATAGATGAGGTAAACTGTGTCAAGTGACCTACCCAGGGTCGCACAGTAAGTGTGTGAGACCAGATTTAAACTCAGAAGAGTCTTCTTGACTCTAGGACCAGCACTGTACCACCTAGCTGGGAAAAAGGAAGGGCTTTTTGCAAAAGGTGGTATTTGAGCTGAGTCTTGAAAGAAGCTAGGGCAGTCAGGGAACAGAGTAAAGGATGCAGAGAATTCCAGGTGTTGGGGGAAGGCATTTCCATTCCAAAGAGATTTCTGTGCCATTGAAAAGGCACCTCATTGGGACTTGGGTGCCAATATGCAAGGAAAAGTAAGAAAATTGTATAGAAGATAGTAAAACATAAGAAGACTAGAGGGGTAGGAAAAGACCTGGTTGTGAAGGGTTTTAAAAGCTAATATTTGACTTTTGAAGTCCTAAAAAGTTATATTTGATTCTGGAGGTCACGCGTAGCCACTGGAGTTCATAAAATACACATGTATGTGACATAACCAGACCTGCTTTTTAGGAAGATAATTTTGGTAGCTGAGTAGAGGATGGATTCAAGGCATAGAGACCAACCATAAAGATATTGCAATAGTCTGAATATGAGGAGGTAAGGGCCTACATTAGGATTATGGTTATGTAGGTTGAGAGGAGAGGACATGTGCTAGAAATAATTCGAAGGTAGAAGTGATAAGACTTGGCAGCAGATTGGATTTGTGGGAAGAATGTGATGGAGAGTTAAGGATGATACTAAAGTTGTGACCCTGGGTGACTGGGAAGATGCCCAGGTGCCCTTAACAATAATAGGAAAGTTCAGTATGAGTAAGTTCTGGGGATGGTGGGGAAGAAGACAAAGAATTCATTAGATTCCCCGAAAACTATGGCAAAAAAAATCTGGACACTATATTTCAGGAAATTGTAAAAGAAAGCAACTTATATCTTTTATAACTAAAGATCAAAGTGAAACTAGAATCCACCTCCAGAGGTCATCTCCTGAAAACAAAAATTTAAAACTCCCCTAAAATCAGCTGAAGCCCATATTTATCCAGCCAAAGAAAGACAAAATATGGCAAGTGGTCACAAAGAAAGAATTCAGTTGCCCAAGAACCACAGTCAGGATGAGATGAGACCGTTGTATAACTACTATAAAAGAGAAAAAAAAAGTCTTGGAATAGGCATTCCAAAAGGATAAAAAATCAAGTTAATCAGGTGACAGGATTTTGAAGTGGCAATGAGGATTTGGATCTTGGTTGTAGAAAATATGATATGAGGAGTAGTAGGCATGTCATCTAGGAAGTTTGAGGCACATTAGCAGTTAGCATCCATTCAAAACACTATTTACAACCTCCACTGATGTGTTTCTTTTACCAGCTATCTGGAATACAAATTACTTCAAAGCAAAAAGACATTTAATTACAAAGCAATGTGGTAGGAGCAAGGTAATCTTATAAATCATAGAATTATGGGATTTAAAGCTAAAAGGAAGCTTAAAGGCTAGTTCAACCCTCTCTGTATTTTCCAGATGAGGAAATTGAGACCCAGAGGTTTAACAAGATATCCAAAATCACATACCCTAAATAACAAAGCAAGGAGTCAAACCCTAATCCTTTAAATTCTATTTTTTCCACTATACCACACTATTAAATTCCTAATTCATATTGCTAGGTTACTAAGGATTTTTAATTTGCTTTCCTGTGTTTCTTATCACTGAATCCTGCCCCTTCGTCCTAAATGGAGGTTAACCTAGCAAGAAAAAAATGATTAGAATTCTTAGGGAACAGTGAGAACTGAGAAATTAAGGAGACCTAGGTTCTAGATCTGTCACTAATCGGTCACTAACAAGTTCTTAGGCCTTTAGGAAATCACTTGTAATTTCTCAGTTAATTTCTCATTGTAGGGGTAACCCTTTTCATCACATATTTTACAAAATCATTATTCTTCCATATACACTTATTATAAATTATTACTCAATCCTACTGCCTTTTAAACTGTAGGTCGCTACTCCATATGGTGTCAAAGTGCTGAAGGGGTACCAAGTGGAAAAAGTTTAAGAAGTCCTGAATTAGGCCAATAAATACTTCAAACACGATTACAAATGAAATGTAAGACTTTCAAAATTCATTATTAGCCTGTATTCCATTATAGGAAAATGTAAGATCTATAAGGGTATGGAGAGACAACATCATATACAGAACTGGCCTTGGAATAAGAATTATCTGTTTTGGGTACAAGTTCTGTTTCTGACATATACTAATTAGCCCTGTGACCTTAGGCAAATCACTTAACTTCTCAATGCCCCCAGGCAACTCGCTATAACTTTAGGTTGTTGGATTGCTAGAGTTTTCTCACCTGGAAGTTCTCTGTCTTTGAAATTGTAGACCTAGGTTAAAAAAAGACTCAGTTTCAAGCACCAAGGCTAACAAAAAAATAAGCATCTAATATATGTTTACTGAATACGTGAAGGAATGACTAGACCTATTTGGAAAGTTCAGTCCTTTTTTACACTCTGTGTTTAAAGTAGCAAAAGCTGAATAGCTAAAATGCAATCAAAGAAAGGAGTTAATAATAGCTAGTTAATAATCCTGCCCAGCAGTCTTTTTTGGAGGGATGATGGAGAGAGTAATTATTATTCAATTCCTATAATCTAATTTTGGTGTAGGGATTCTTAATTTTTTTTTACAAGTGTAAGTATTTTTATTTTTTGCATGCCATGGAGCAATCTAGTGACACCTATGTACCTTTTCTCTTAAGAATGTTTTTACATACATAAATATAATATAATACATAGAATTACAAAGGAAATTAAAAAATTAATGAAAATAAATATATCATTTTTTTACCAGCAAGTTCACAGACCCCCTGAAATTTATCCATAGACCATTTTGATCTATCCTTAGACTTAAGGTTAAGAACTTTTGTTTTAGAGTGTTTCCAGAGTTCCTGAGAAGTTAAATGATTTGCCTGAGGTCCCAGAGCTAGGATGTGCCAGAAGCAGAACTTGAACCCAGGACTTCATGACTCCAGCCTGGCCTTCTAATGCAATATAAGACTTCACTTCTCAACAAGTCTTAGGGGCATGAGTTTCTCTATACAGGACTGAGAGGAACAAGTCGTAGCATATCTGCATGAAACAGACATGTCTCATTTAGACTAACTAGGCATATATTCCATTGAATTAATTCTTTGGAGCTAAAAACAGACAGTATCATCAGTGTTCACTAAAATGATGAAATCACAGTTTGGTATCTCCCTAAAATATTACTGTCCTTCTGGGTTAAGGTAGTAGCTATTCTGAAAAAAAAATTTCAGAAATGTTCTGCCTTGCCAAGTAGATTTTCCACTTGACATACTTTTCTGAAAAGGTCTTTCAAAGAAAATATAAAAGGTCAACTACATACTATAAATAGAATGAATTTCTCACTAATCAGTGAACCAGTGAACGAGAATGTCAAGATCTTTTTGGTTTTTGACATTGTCAGCCAATTTGTTCATTTTCCCTCACAACGTTATGTCATATACAAATTTGGTGAGAATACCTTCTAAGGCTTTATCAAATTCAGCAACTAAAACGTTCAATGGCACAAAGCTGAGCCCAGTTTCTTAGGGTACTCCACTGGAGACCTCCCGTCACTCTGACATCAAACCTTTAGTAACTCTTCTTTGAATCTATCCAACCAGTCATTTCTGAATTCACCATATTGTATATCTATCCACTTCCCTTAAGGACAATATGAAATACTTCATCCAAAATTTTGCTAAATCTAGGTTAATTATTCCTAAAGTCTCCTTATCATCTGCTGATTTAGTTAAAAGAAATGATAACACACCCAACAAATAGTCATCCTCCCTTTTCTTGAAGAATTCCTTTAATGGGGAACCTACTACATGTTGAGAAAAAAGTAGATAGCATGGGGAGGGGGAAGCCAGACCAATGAAGTAGCATGTGCTGCAAACATTATCAAATTCGAGTAAAACAAAATATGACCATTAATTTATTTATGGTATTAGTCAATAAATTTGCTACAGAGTCCTAAGTACATAGGTGTTTGGTATAGGATCATAGGATATTTCAACTAGAAAGGATCTTAGCATCAAATCCTCATCGTAGGCTTAGAGGACTTAAATGATTTACCAAGTGTCACAAAATGAATTAGTACTAAAAGTAGGAACCCTTGTGTCCTGATTCAGCTCCCACAAGACTACCTCCCCTTATTGAAATGAATGGTAGCCTATGCCCACCTACTCAGGGTTCAGTAGTGGTGTGGATTTGAACTGACATTTACCCAATATGGGAAGCATCAGTCTACCACTTCCTGATCGTTCAGAACTACAGACAAATGTAAAGCACTTTTTGCATAAATAACCCTTTGAAGTAGGGGGTGTAAATATTAGTAAATAAATTCATGTGGTTTTCTCTTTATTCATTTTTACCATGCGGAGCAATGGAAGGGTTCTACCCAGTTCTGATCTATTTAAGTTCAGCATCTAATGCTACACAGATCCTTGGGATATGAACTATGTAGCCAGTTGTGCTTTATTATTCCAATTCATCCTCATTTAATTGATGACCAGTTGTTTTTATATGCTTAAGTAATTGGTAACCAGTGGCCTATAGTAGCATGAATAAGCCCTAAGAGGGCATTTTAATACTAAACCAAAAAAGCAGAGATGAATAGAATCACTATATAACAGATATTATACCAATCCAGCAACCTTATCATTTGATCAGATTGAGTGATCCATTTCCATTAAATAATAACAGATGCTCACAAGGGTAAACCTGAATGCTTATGCAATACTGTCCTAGCTGACTCTGGCACTCACTCCTTGACTGAACTTTGGCAAGTCACATAACCTCTCTGGGTCTCAGTTTCCATGCCTGCTAAAAGAGGGGAAAATTGGACTAGATGATCTCTAAGCTTCCTTCCAACTCAAAATTATGATCCTATATTTACTATAATAATCTTTCCTGCATTCAATTGGATTTCCCCCTTCATTCTTAAAAGCCAGTAATTAAATAAACAATTCTGGGCCTGCAGAGGCTGCTTTCCATCTTATGTGCACCCCCCCCCTTCAGCCTCCGCACCCAATTTCTCCCCGGGGACATGAGACTCTGAATTTTGTGTTATAAGTCCTTGTTCCTGCAACCAACTGAGGTTACCAAGGCATAGTATAGGTTAAATAAAGTGTATGTAAAGAACAGGGAAGGGACTAGTCATTTTGGTGAAGGTGGCTCTCACAATACAGGTTACAGTCTTACTTCTTGTATGTTCCATGCCTTATTAGGTAGGTATGGTAATGGATTTGAAAACAAGAGCTAGTAATGAGATACATTTCTATATTCCCTGGGAAAGCTTTGAATCAGTCCATGTACCATAGAGCCTTGATTGTACTCCATCCATCTGTTCTCATTTGTCACAAGGTTGCAGATTAAAATCTGTAACATTGAAATAGTATTCCCAAAACATTGAAACGACATTCACCTAGCCAGATCTTCCCTGTTCTGTACTTGTGCAATTGGTGCTTTTGAATCTTAAGTGAAGATCTTTACCCTGATTTCTTGTACTATATTTAATCTTTGTGGTTTGTGTCCATCATTTCAGCCTACTGAGTAGTATTGAATCTTGATATATTAGCAATCACTCCAAGAACCCCATCATCCACAAATTTGATTTCTATGTCTCTACTGAAAGCATTAATAACATGTTTTCAACAGGACATTATTGTGGACAGAACTATGTCCTGTGTCTATAGAGACTTCCCTTCAGGCCATCATTGATTAAGCAATACTCTTTGGCAATGTTTATTTAGCCACCTATGAATCTACTTGACTGGTACATTCAGTCACACAAAGGTGTAACTAAACTCATAATGATTATTTTAGTGTCCTCTCTCATGAGGAGATTTGTATTTTAGTGGGTAGATTGTGATAGAGTATCTTAACTCATTGAAATTAATCTCTATTGCAAGAACTTCAGGCATCAGTAACTGGTAATCTCCCTAGTTCCATTTTGTTAACTAGCCAACTGGTTACTCTTCAAATAACAAATAACAGATAAGAAGGAGTTTACTATTGAATCTATCAGCAGGAAACCACTAGACAAACAGACTCTTGTTACATATTAGCAAACACAAGTGACAAGAACTGAAAGCTTTGGGTCTGTTTCTACACTCTCCCTGAATAAACCTGGGGAGGTATTCACAACTGTTTAACCTGAGAGATTACTCAGCTTTTTTCTTAACCTGGACATTGTCTGTAAGATAAAATACAAACTCCTTAGCTTAGCATTTAAGACCCTCCAGAAACTGACTCCACTTACCTTTCCAGCCTGATTCCATACTCCCTCCCTTCATGAATTCTCTGTTTCTGTCAAGCTGGGCTATTGACCATTCCCTGACTTTGACAGTCTATCTTCCCTCTCTGACATTCTTATAAGCTGTTCCTCATGTAAGGGATGTACTCTTTTTTTAATTAATAAATGAATGAATGATTGATTAAGTAAGGCACTGTGCTAAACACTAGGGACACAAAAAGAAATGGTATAGTTGCTATTCTTAAGGAGTTCACAGTCTAATGAGGGACCCAACAAACAAAGGAATGTTCATCTGCAGGGCAGATGGAAAAGCCTGCAAATCCTAAGGGGGCAGAGAGGGCAAATGGCAAGGCTCAGGGCTTCTTAGGGTATATCAACAAGCCAGGTGACAGAGGGTATAGAGGCAGGGCTGGAAAAATCAGAGCTTGCCCCAGGGTGTGAGCAGCACTGTTTTCTGCCCAGCTTCCCCATGGAATCCAGGCAGCCAATGTGGGCAGGTGGGGAGGGGAAAAACAATGTCCCGTGCAGATATCCAGGTCTACAGCATTTGACTTTCTAGGTCTCTTTGGGGTAAGAAGACACAGCCCTCACTAGAATGGCAGCAGAGCAAAAGCCTAAATCTGATGCTAGACACTTTCCTTCATGTAATTTTAAACTTTTTTTGGGTGCTAGTACAGCATTTACAATTTCTATCTGTTTTCTTTTACCTAAATCTGATCACGTCACGTAGGCCACTCCTTATAAGCAAATCATGCTAGTCATGTATGTCTCCCTGTTTATCTCCCAACATCTCATTTTAAAACTGACATTTGTTGAAATATATCACCACAAATTGTGAGCAGTTCTTTTTCAAGAGTAGATGTGCACTTTGGCAATACAGCATATGTCTGGTAAAGCTTAGGCAGGCATATGCTGTTGCTATTTTGTTTGGATATATTTATTAAACTTAAAGGTGGTTGCTTTTACCTTGGTTTGCCTCTAGGTGGTACTTGTGCATCAACAACACCATTTTACTACTCAACAGCTGACGTCACAAAATCAGAATCCCAGACTTCAGAAGTCTGAGGCTTGGAAGGGACCTCAAAAATCTATCTAGCCAGGGCAGCTAGGTGGCACAGTGAATAGAGCACTGACCTTGGAGTCAGGAGGACCTGAGTTCAAATATGGCCTCAGACACTTAACACAAAATCTAGCCATATGACCTTGGGCAAATCACTCATCCCCAATTGCCCTACCTTTCCCCCTCCAAAAAGCAGGGAGAAAAAAGAAATCTAGCTAGCTAATCTTGTACCTATCTAGCTAGTACTTGAACAGGAATCTTCTCTATCATATACCTGAGAAGGGGCCAGGTAGCCTTTGTCTGAAGACTTCTGGTGAATTGCAATTCATTCCACTTTGGTATAACTAATTCAGAGGAAAATTTTCCTGACATGAAGCCCCAGATTGCTTCTAAAAGTCCACCCAATCCTCCTACTTTCTGCCTTCTGTAGCCATTGCAGAACAAGACTAATCCCACTTCCACTTAGCCCTTTACATACCTGAAAATTGCCAGCCTTCCTTCCTTCTTCCCGACCCTTCCCATCTCTTGAATAAACACCCACTATTTCTGCTGCTGCTTTAACAGAGCACTAACTTTTACTTCCCTTCATAATCTGGCTTCAGCTTACTTTTTCGGTTTACTTCCTATTGCTGTCCCTTTTGCAGGATTATACATCATTTCAGACAAACTGGCCTGCTTACAGACAATATTCTGTTTCCCACCTTTGTGTAGTCTTTGCAGAGACTATATCCATGCCTAGGAGGCACTCCCTCACCTCTGCCTCTTAAAGTCCCTAGATTCTCTCAAGGCTCAGTTCAGGTGCTACATGAAGCCTTTTGGAATGCTCCAATTAGTGATCTAATCCTCCCAGCATTGCTTTTTAAAACTCTACATATTTGTTGTTCTGTCATTTCAGTTGTGTACAACTGACCCCACTTGGGGTTTTCTTGGCAGAGATATTAGAGTGGTTTGCTTTTTCCTTCTCTAGTTCATTTTACAGATGAGGAAACTGAGGTCAACAGAGTTAAGTGACTTGGCCAGGTTCACATAGCAACTAAGTGTCTGAGGACATATTTGAATTCAGGTCTTCCTTGACTGCAGGACTGGAGCTCTATCTACGGTGCCACTTAGCTGCCCCTACTTTGTATATACTTTATGCTTAATTGTGTATATGCTGTATCGTCCAGTAAAAGCATGCTTCTTGAGGGCAAGGGCTGTTATGACCTTGTCTTTATAGCTCCAACATTTAGCATGGTGCCTTGCATCTTAATAAATGCTATTGGAGTTGCATTGAATTGTCTCTAGTCCCCCTAACCATCCTGTTAGTGCTCTTCCAGAAATACTCTGTTTTTCCATTGTTCTCCTCAAATTAGGCAAGCAGAATAGAAACAATACTCCTCAAGTGGTCTGACCCTCATTACCTCTCTGCACTGAATACAGCCAGAGATTGCTTTAGCTTGTTTTGGCTGCCACACCAAAAAACATCATTATTTACTATCTCGTTTCTTGAGAACCACCGATGCTGAGGTTGGTGCTAAAAAGAATATCGTTCGCATTTTACAACCGATGCCTGAGTCACTTTTGGACCATCTACACTCTGCATCATCCTTATCTCTTTATACGCATGGTCCTCTCTGGATCACCGGCCTCTCACATCCACCAGATGTGTGACCTTTTTACCTCTCCTTTTTGCATTGCCTTCCACCATTGAGATTTAAAGTTTTGAGGGAGAGTTCTATCTTACTTGCTTACATTTTTATAGTAGACATTAGTGACAGATTCAAATGCAGGTTTCTTTTGTCTCCAATATGCTGCAGTAGCATCCTCCATAGTGACTGAACGTCTGCTATCATGTTCCTCTCCTGCAGTGGTTCTCAACCTTCCTACTGCCGTGACCCTTTAATACAGTTCCTCATGTTGTGGTGACCCCCAATCATAACATTATTTTCATTGCTACTTCATAACTGTAATTTTGCTACTGTTATGAATCATAATGTAAATATCTGATATGCAGGATGTATTTTCGTTGTTACAAATTGAACATAACCCACAGGTTGAGAATCACTGCTCTATTGGGATATATTCAGTCGAGTCTGTTGACTAGGATTATAGGAACCAAGCCAGATAACATAGTGCATAGAGTGCTGGACTTGAAGTCAGGAAGACCTGAGTTCAGATTCTGTCTCAGACACTAATCAACTATATGACCTTGGGCAAATCAGCTGACTTCTTTCAGCCTCAGTTTCTCCATTTGTAAAATGTGGATGATAACAACTGTACCTACTTTAGAGAATTGTTGTGAGGGTCAGTTGAGACAATCCATGTAAAGCACTGGATAAACATTAAAGTGCTATAGAAATGCTATAGAAATGTTACCTACTGTGATCACAGAGTCATAGATCCTGAGCTGTAAGGGGCATTGGAGGTCCTAGTCCAAATGCCTTTGTATGATAGATGTTTATCGACTACTGCTTCTCTACAACATAGGTCAGGGCTGTGCATCTCCCATTCCACCCTCCACATTACACATTAGCCCCATGCCTCTTCCCTCTCTCCCTTAGCAAGGATTATTTGTTTTCCCTAAAAGGCAACAAAACTGTCTCTGGGACCTGATTGGCCCTTGCCTCCTTTGACGCAGGTTCCTAATGACCTAAGTTCATAAAAACCACCTGGAGTCCAGGACATTTAGGTTCGTTGAGTGTCTGGGACCACACGAGGTACCATATTCCTCTGCTGACCAGATGCATTGCCATGAAGAGGTGAGGGAGGCCACTTCTGCTAACAGGCTGACGCAGGAGTTTATGGGGAGTAACTAGTTCCATAAAATGCAGTGTATAACAGAATAATGGAACACATCTGGAAACAGGTACCAGCAGCACTTGGCTGAAGACATGGGGAATAGTAATAGTTAAGTTTGTGAAGGACTACCATCAAAAGAAGCAGTCTACATCTTTTTGACCACTCCCCTGATACCTTGTCTTTCTTGTGACCTGGGCAAAGAAAATCTGCACCAGTTCCTACTTTGTGAGACCCACTGCCTTTAGTCCTACTCTCTGCCTCTTCTTAGCTTCATCTGCTTCATCATATCCCTGGACCACTGGGGGAAGCAGGCACTGTGCTGAGCTTTGGAGACAGAAAAAAAGGGAAAAGGCAGTCCTTTCCCTCACAGAGTGTATAATCTAGAGAGACAACACACAAACAAATATATATGAAGCAAACTATATAAAGGATAAATAGGAAATAATTCAAAGAAGGAAAGCACTAGAGTTAGGAGGGGTTAGAGAAGGCTGACATTGGTGCTAACTTTGGATGGTTTCATTCTGATAATTTTTTTTTGGCCACAACTTTAAAGAGCAGGTGAATTGCATCAGTGGTGAATATGCCCGCACCTGGATCAATCAATCATTTGTTCAATTAATGTTTATTAAGCAGCTACATTGTGCTAGACAATGTGTTAGTATTGGATCAAATCATGAATCATTCAAATAACTAGGTGGGTATATAGTAATGTCTGAATGTATTTGTGTTTTATACTCTTTTGATTTCCAAAAAAAGGGGCCAGCTTTGCATTTCAAGAAGCATAACAAAAAAGCACCTCCAAACACTATAAATATAATAATCCTTATTTTCAGAAGGAAAAATGAAAGCACATTTTAATGTAATCAGTCTGTCTAAGATTTCTTATGAAAACCCAAAGTAAGTTAATTTCTTTCTGCTGAGTTCGGCCCATTGAACTCTGCTCCCTCTAGCATTCAATAATATTAACCACTGGAGTTATTATTATGTTGTGGAGAAAGGAAAACACAGACTTTGCTGAACACTCCAGCACAGATTTACCAGTAGTAGCACTGCATTTGTTTAGGGCTGTTTTTTTTCATGCCAAAGAGGTGAAAGGTTTAGATTAATGATTTTACCAACAGGAATTGCCTGTTTGCCATTGTTTTGTTGTGGAATGTTGGTTTAATGACTGATGTATTCAGTGCAATTCAGTAACATTAACTAAATACCTTACAATGTGCAGGGTACCGTGTATGCACTATAGGTACCAAGGTAAGAAATAAATAGCCCTAGCCTCAGGGACCTTCCATACTACAGGAATTTGTCATTCAGTTTGAAAAAAGAAAAAGAAAAAAAGGGCAAGCAGTATCATGTTTAGTTATACAGCTATTTTCCAAATTAATTTCCAAAGAAATTATTTTTTTATCTGAATTTTTTTATTGGAAGGGACCTTGAGGGACATCTAGCCTAAATTGCACCATATCAAGGATCTCCTTTAAAACCTCCACGGCAAGTGGTAACTCAGCTTTCATTTAAGAAACAGCATGATTCAGGGGAAAGGTCTTGGCATCAGAGATCTTTGGTCAGATCCAGCCTCTGCCATTGATTAGCTGCCCAATATTGGGAAAGCCGCTTTATCTCTTGGATTGGACTAGATAAACTGTAAGAGATTTTCCAGCTGTAAATTTTTGACCTGTACTAATGAGAAAATCAGTACACACAAAGGCAACCCCTTCTACTTTTGTAAATATCAAATTATTATTAATTTAGCAACTGAGCAATTCTGAAGAATAGAAATAAACAATTAAAAACAAGGACTCCAAAAAGAATAAATAAAATATTACTGAGAATTTAGATGATATTCTAAATTTTGGATATCTTAAAAATAACCAAAGCCTGTCACATAGGTGGTTCCTAGTTTAAAGGAAATGCAGAAATTTCAAATATCTTCTCATTGTCCTTGTTTGTTGAATTCCTCCAAATTCTCATTTTATTATGGCAATAGAGAGAGGCAGCAGTGGTCCAGAAGGTAGAGGGACACATTTGGAGTCACTAATCTTAATTTCAAATCCTATTTTTAACACTTAGTAGCTATGTGTCTCGGTCAAATTCCTGAATGTCTTTAGGTTTCAGTTTCTTCTTCTATAAATGAAAGAGTTGGACTAGATCAAAAGTGCTTTACTTCTTTGTCATTGACTTTTTTGGTAGCCTGGTGAGGCCTGTTGGACTCTTTCTTAGAATAATGCATTTAAATACATGAAATAAAATGTGTAAGATAACAAAGAAGTGGAATACAGTTATGAAAATATTAAAAAATATTTATAATATTGTAGTATATGTTCTTTTATTAATGAATTAAATAACAATAAAATATATTTAAAATTTAAGTAAAGTTAATTCTTTTTACCTCTCTATTTATTTATTTACTATTGTTTATAACATTTAGTTCCACAAGATTTTGAATTCCAAATTATCTTCCCCCCTCCCCACCATGGCAGCATGCAGTCTAATATAGGTTCTACACATACCTTCACGTTAAACATTAGTCAGATTGTGAAGAAGAAGTATAACCAATGTAATGAATAATGAGGAAGAAGAAACAAAACAAAACAAAAAAGAGAGGAAGTAGTTTGCTTCAATCTGCATTCAAACTCCGTAATTCTTTCTCTGGATGTGGATAGCGTTTTCCATCATGAGTCCTTTGGAGTTGTCTTATAACCTTGCATCGCTGAGATGAGCCCAGTCTATCAAAGTCAGTCATCAAAGATACCATGTGTCTGTAATTATGTATGGTGTTCTCCTGGTTCTGCTCCCCTCACTCAGCATCAGTTTGTATGTCTCTATAGGTTATTATGAAGTCCATCTGCTCCTCATTTTTTATAACACAATAGTATTCCATTATATTTATACACCACAACTTGTTTAGTCATTCCTCAATTGATGGGCATCCCCTTGATTTCCAGTTCTTTGCCACCACAAAAAGAAATGCTATAATAATTTTTGTACATTTAGGCCCCTTTCCCTACTTATATGATCTCTTTTGGATACAGCCCTAGAATTGGTATTGCTGGGTCAAAGGGCATGCATATTTTTATAGCTCTTTGGGCATAGTTCAGATTGCTCTCCAGAATGGTTGGATCAGTTCACAGTTCCACCAACAATGTATGTGTTCCAATTTTCATGCATCTTCTCTAGCATTTATCATTTTCCTGTTTTGTCATGTTAGCCAATCTGACTGGTGAGATGTGGTACCTAAGAGTTGTTTTGATTTTCATTTCTCTGATCAATAGTGATTTAGAGCATTTTTTCATATGCTTATAGATTTCTTCCTCTCAAAACCGTCTGTTCATATCCTTTGACCATTTATCAGTTGAGGAATGACTCATATTCTTATGAATTTGACCCAGTACTCTAAATTTTATATTTTAAAGCAGGCTGATATTGCTCAGCTTGAATCTATTAGATAATAGGTTGGTGCTGGAATGTCTCTGAGTTACTATAAGAGGAAGCAAGTAGGAATATCTTACAATTTTAACCTGTATTTGTGGTCAAATTATAGTATAGGGATGATAAACTCCATAAAGGGAAATGATTAAGCAAATTAATAAAACAAATATGTAATATGAAAATTTTCTAATTAAATGGAATAGAAAATTTTGAGAAAGAAACAGGACTAGACCATTTTCTCTAAGAACTCTATATAGAAGTATATGATTGGTTTCCAAATTTATCTATCATGGAAATTCAGGCTTTGAGCGTGTTCTCAAAATTAAGGATCTTATGCATATATTGTAATGGTAACGAAAGTGAAATGATTATTAAAGTATCTGTCAGGTAATTTTTTCCATCTGATAATTTTAAAAGGCATAAGAGCTCATTTTATGGTTGGATTCTCATAAATTAAAAAAAATTCTTATATCAGGTACAGGATTTCGGTAAGGATAGAAACAGCAAATGGTATATAAACTGAAATTCTATGAAGTTTCCGAATTGGCAGAACCAAATTGAAATGATTGTACTAAACTATGTTAAGTAAAAAGTATCCAGGAATCTCTATATTTGGAACCAGAGAAGCAGACCCTGCTTTAGAGCTGTCCTGAGAATAAAGCGTATTGTCCAAGAAAAGATATCTAGGGACCAGATCACTACATCAGACATCTGGGACTCAAAATGTGCTGATTAAATGGATATTGAGAATGGGTTACTGGAATACCAGGAGACTTCATTTCAGTTGTGTTTAAGTTCTTTGGGTTACCTTGTTGACATGTAAATCTCCCTTCTCAGAAGTGGTCCCTTATGAGACCTCTAAGCTGTTTGATCTGTACCTGACTTAATGAGATTATGCACTTATGGGAATTGTGAGATAAACTGTATTTCATTGTTTGAACCCAGCTCTGTATAGTTGGGAAACTGCATCATCTCTATGGGTTGTTTAGAGGCGTAACTAAGGACCTATGTTATGCTGACTAGAAACTCATATCCAAAGATTGATACAAGGAATCTTCTCACAACTGTCAACCCATATGTCCTCTAAGGCCCCTACTACTTGCATGGCTATCAGACTTGTGGGTGGTACTCCTGGGTCATCTGAAGAAAGCCCTGCTCCTGAGCAGACAATGAAACAAACCCATCAGAGACCTCAGGTCTGTCTAGTACAGACCCAGAAGCAGCTGATACCCAGACAAGACAGGTGCCCCAAGATTCTGAGCAAGGGCTGAAGGTATACACCCTCCATCCTTAACCCTGAGTTACTAAGTGCTAAGCATCTGCTAACCTGATTGCTGTTACACTTTCCTAGTTTGGTTTTTCCTCTTCCCTTTTGTTATGTGCCCAGCCACCAAGCCCCTGACTCAAGCACCTGTTGGCATTTTCTTCCTCTACATTCTTGACACCCCTTCTTTCTGCTTGCAAGCAAACAATGGCTTACAGTGATACAGGACACACTTCCTCTATAGATCCCCTCAAGGAGCTAAATCCTTGGGCAACATCTTGCCCCAGCCAAACTGGCCTCTCATGTCATCTTGGCTTACACCTGCCTCTCCATTAGCTAAAAGAGTAGCCATTTCCCTCACTTTTAAATTAAGCTTCTGTTTGATTCCTGACTCTCCCGTCTCTAGTTCACTTTGTTTTGCTCCCACCACCCACAGGTTAGAGGCCAGTTCTGTCCACTTGAGGCTACTCTAACCTGTGTGGTAGGAGACACAGAGGTCTCCGTGTTAGGAAAACTGGGAATGCTTAGACAAGCCCAGGTTATACTATTTAAAAACATACTTTCAGAATATAAGTTTGAACTGTTCATAGTCTTTTAAACTAGGCATTATTCTGAAGGGGCTCATTTCAGATAGTTGGTTAATGTAAACAAAAAGCTCTGGGAATGTTCTCCAAAGGGATGTGGAAACAGAGAAGCAACCCTTGGTTTCAGATCTGTTTGTTTTTTTCAGCAAATTCAGTTCATTTTTATTCATTTTAACAATCTTAACAAGTTCTCTCTGCAAAGCACAATGGAGCTATGAATATGCACAAGAAAAAAATCTGTCCTCATGGAACTGACAGTCTATTAGGAGAGATGAGGTGCACAGACAAAAGCAACTATAGTTACCCCTTCCACATTGCTGGGGTGTGATGGGGGTGTGGTGGTATTAGGGGCAGCATCTCTCATGACCTGGAAAATACCAGTAAAATTGCTTTAGCCCTTCCTTGGTCCCAAAGAAGAAGTCTGAATTATTATGGTATTAAAAGATAAAATATGTTGATATACAATACTACACATAAATTTTGTGCATTTCTGAGTTTCTAAACTTTTTCTGCATTGTCTGCTGGCCTTTAAGTGTCATCTGCAGCTTCTGCAAATCTCCCCCCAAATTCTCATTTAATTTCTTGTACTGACTCATGATATATTGAAACCACGATGGAAGAAGTCACTATGTGGAAGGGATAACTGTACCATAAAGAGCAGAATGTGATGATTCATGAAGCAGAAGTCACAGAGTATGGAAACACAAAAAGGAATAGATTGCTTCCAAAGGAGGGGGAGAAGAAATCAAGGAAAATTTCATGGAAAAAGTATTATTTGAGGAAAGCCTTGGAAAGTTAGTAAGATTTCAGCAGGCAGAAGAGTGGAGAAAACTTTCTAAATGAAGGGAATAAAAGCAGAGATGATATGGAAACAGTATGTTCCAATAACATAATAGTTTGGATGGACCATACATAGATTATGTGGCATGACTGGAAAGGCAGGGTGGTACCAGATTGTGGACTGTGAATACCAGCCTAAGTAGTTTTGACTATTTTTAGCAGGCATGAACCAACAAAATTTTTTGCACATTGGATTGATATGCTCAAAGCTGCCCCTTGGCACAATTAAGTCCAGCATTAATGTGTAGGATGAACTGGAGAAAGGACAAATAAGGGGCAAAAAGCCTAGTTCTAAGCAGTGTTCTTAACTAAGGGTCCATGAACTTTTAGACTGACAAACAGATATAGACATAGACATCTGAATTTCAGCATATTGTTTCCTTTGTAATTTTATGTGTCTTATTTTATGTATTTTAAATGTTATTCTTAGAAGGGGGTTGTACACTTTACCAGACTACTCTTTTGTTAAGTAAACCCTTATTCTAAAGCTGTTTATCATAATGGTCAGATAAATTCAATAAATATGTATAAAGCGCTTATTTTGTACACATCAAGATCAGTGAAGCCTTGATCCAGGCTAGCTGCAGTGGGAATGAAACTGGAGACTGATCCATGACATAGCACAGACATGAGAATTGATGACACGTAGTAACTAATGGGCATTAGTAGTAGTCAGGGGGTAGAGTGATTCTCTGACTTTTTTCTGAGTCACTGGATGCTACCGTTTGAAGAAATGGTAAATTACAGATTTTGGAGAAAGGTGTCAAGAGTTTCCTTTTGAACTGAAATAGATTTTTGAAGTTATCTACATAAAGTTAAGATCAAAGTTTTATGAATGAGTGATCTCCAAGGGAGAAAGAGAAAGACTGATATCCAAACTTTAGGGGTCATCTCTATTTAGGCAACAGGAAGAAATGAAAGAGCTAGTAAAGAAGAAAAAGAGAGATCAGAGAAGAAAGAATAGAAATGAGCAGTCACAGAAAATAAAGATGGGAGTTGTCAGAAGGCAGATTACGTGGGATTGAGGAATGAGTGGGTAGTAAAGAAATGGAGACATCAGGTATAAATTGCTTTTTCAAATTTTCCAATTGAACAGAGGAAAGAGGTAAGACATTTGTGTTGTTTGGTTGTTTGTTGTGTCTGATTCTCTGTGACCCCATTTGGGGTTTTCTTAACAAAGATATTGGATTGATTTTGCCATTTCCTTCTCCAATTCATTTTATAGATGAGGAAACTGAGGCAAACATGGTTAAGTGACTTGCCCAGGATCACACAGCTTAACACAAGTTCTCCTAACTCCAGGGCTGGCACTCCATCCACTGCACCACCCACCTAGTTTGAGGCAAATAAGTATAAGTTCAAAAAGTGTTTTTTAGGATAAGGAAAACTTGAGCATGTTAGTAGTAGAATGGGATGGACTGAATGAAGGAGGAGAAATAAAGCTGAAAGAGAGATGACTAATGAAGAGGTAAGAGAGAAGAAATCACAAGCACAGGGAGAAGGCTTGATCTTGGAAAAGAAGAGAGCCACCTCTTCCTCTGTTAATCAGAGAGGAGTGTGTATGGAAAAGAAATCGACAATAGTGGCTAGTTTCACCAGGCATGTTGTAATATGTTGGATGTTATGATATTTAGATTTAAAAAGGTATAAATAATTGTGTTTAATATAAATTTTACCTACCCAATATGCATTGTGTAAGTATAGAATTTGCAAAATAAACAAAACTTGCCTATTGCACAAATACACTAATCTCAAAGAACAATAGACCTTGAACTCACAAAGAACACCACCAAAAAAAAAGGATTATTAAAGAGAAACTGCACATTCATGAGTCTCTGGTCTTTCCTGAGTCTCTTGTAGTGCTGCCAACTTAAATATTCAATGTGCTATGATTCCTCACAGCAAAGAATACTGTTCTTTCTTAAACAAAAGTGGGAGAGCTATTAATCTGGAAAAGTAGTTTGGGGCCAGATCATAAAGGGCTTCAAAGGTCATACTAAGAAATTCAATATTATTTTGTACTGTGAGCAATGGGGAGCCACTGAAGGTATTCATGCATAAGAATGATATGATCAGACCCTTGCTTTCGGGAGGTCATTTTGATAGCATAATGAATGATGCATTCATTAGGTATAGAAACACTGTAGAATTGTAATAGTCTTGTAACAGCTTAGGTGAAATATAGTAGGTATAATAAGGGTCTGAAAAAGATCATTGGTAATAGGAATTAGGAAAAAGGAATTCTTGTTAAGAAATTTTGTGGAAGTAGAATCTACAGGTCTAGGTGACATTTTATTCATTGTGGGAAATAAAGTATAAGAAATAGTTGTAAATTACCTTACAAATTCGAGCCTAGTTGACACCCAGGATGGAAATACCATAAACAATGATAGTGAAACTAGGAATTTCCCTTTGGATGATGATGACTTGTTTTTGAAAATGTTGAATTTGAGGAATTACTAGAATAACCAGGTGAAGACATACATGGCAGCAGTTGGAAATGCATGTGTAGAGCTAGGAAGAAATGTTGAGGTTAGAGATCAAGGTTTGGGAGTTTTCTGAATAGAGGTAATAATTGGAGTGATAGAAATAATGAGCTCATTAGATGAAAGAATGTAAGAAAAGAGAGGGCTGAAAATTGTACCCTAGAGAAGAGTTTGTAGGAAAAAGAAGAGAGAAGAAAGGATACAACAAAGAACTGTTGAAAGAGATAAGAGGAGAAACCAAGGATATGCAGTGTGATGGAAGGCAAGGGATAAGCTTCTGGCAGGAGAAGGTAAAAGTGTCCAAGGTAGCTGCACCAACAAGAAGAATAAAGGGTCACAAAAAGTAGCTTGATTTGGTATTAAGGAGATGATTGGTTACTAGAGAAAGCAGTTTAAGTAGAACTGTGAAGCTGAAACTGAGGAGTAAATGGGAAGAAAGAAGTAGGGAGAATTGACAGGAAAGAGAAAAATGGTGTATAGAAGATCAAGAGGTTAGATTAAAGGAAGGTTTATTTTTTTAATGACAGGGAGAAGAGGCATGTATGTAGGCTTCAGGGAAGAAGGCAATGGAGAAGAAGCAATCCAAGCTGCAAGGGGAAAAAATGACAATTAATAGAGCAAGAAACCAGGGGGGAATGGAAATAGATGAGAAGAAGAGCAGAGGTTAGCTTTTAAAACAGAGGTTCTCAACCTGTGGGTTGTTCAATTTGTAACAATGAAAATACATCCTGCATATCAGATATTTACATTACAATTCATAATAGTAGCAAAGTTACAGTTATGAAGTAGCAACGAAAATAATTTTATGGTTGGGGGTCACCACAACATGAGGAACTGTATTAAAGGGTTGTGGCATTAAGAAGGTTGAGAACCACTGCTGTTTTAAAATAAGAAAGGATACTTATGTGAAACAAAAGAGAAAGAGATGACTAAAGATTAAGCGAAATGAAGAAGAGAGAAGAGTCAGGTGAATTGGGAGAAAAAGGATAGAGTTTACTTTGATTCGATTTATTCAATCTTTTCAGTAAAGTGGGGGGCAAGTTATTTATTCAAAATGAAAGAGTAAATCAAAGCCATTATTCTGTTATGGTCTAAAACACTCGTTAGTTAAAAACTTTCAATGTAACAGTTGCTTTTAGGTTAATTTGTTCCATGTAGAAAGTACATGGAACTGGCAGTCTTATTTGAGTTACTTGAAAATTAGAAATGTAAAACTTTTACATAATAAAAGCACAGTAGAACAGCTGAAGTATTCATGATCTATTCCCACCATTTCTCTAAAATGTTTAACATTTTAGGGAAATACTACATTTTAAATGGTTAAATAGATCGTGTTTCCAAATAACTTAACCTACTCCACTTTTTATGTTTAGTTCCTCTTCTTAAAATCCCCTATTCTCTTCTTTTAAAATCCTTTGTTATCAGCCGGCTATTCTCTACTCCTTTCTCCCAGTCTCGGAAAGAGATAGCCCTTCTTGCCCAGGCCAGCTCCTCTCCATGTGCACTTGATCCCATCCACTCCAGCTGAAAATCACCCTTTTTCTCTCCTTAAAATCATAAGTCTTACACTATCTATTGGTTCTTTCCTGACTGCTTTCAAACATATCCAAGTCTTTCCCATTCTTAAAAAAAAACCCTCCACTAAACTATCAAGCTTTTCTGTTATAGTTCTCTTTACCATTTTTGACCAATGTTCTGGAAAAAAGCTGTTGCTACTCACTGCCTCCTCTTCCTTTTCTCTCACTACTAAACACTCAGGAAGAAGCCAACCCAGGCATCAGCACCCAGTGGAACAGAATCTTTCTACCTTTGTCTACTGCCTGCTTCCCTACTACCTACAAACATGTCCCAAAGTTCTCCCTTCCTCAAAAAGCCCTCATTTGATCCATCCATCCCCACAGCTATTACCCCATTTCTCTTCTCTTTTGTGGCTAAACTCCCTGAAAAGGCTGTCTACAATACATACCTCTACCCCCTTTCTTCTTCATTCTCTTCTTAACTTTCTAGTCTCACTTCCCTATTTCTTCATTCAACCAAAGCTCCAAAGTTGCTAATGATTTCATTGACAATCAACAAAACTAATGGCCTTCTCTCATTCCTCATCCTTCTTGAATTCCCTGCAGCCTTTGATACTGTTTATCACCCTCTTCTCTCTGATACACTTTTTCTCTCTGGGTTTTCAGGACATTACTCACTTTCCTGTTTTCCTGACTATCTGACCATTCGTTCTCAGTCTCCTTCTCTCTGTAGTCACTAGCCCAAGATTTCTCATAAGACTCTGTCCTGGGTTGTCTTCTCTGTCTATGCTGTTTTACTTGGTGATCTCAGAAACTCCCATAGATTTAATGATCATGTCTATAGTAATAATTATCAAATCTGCTTATCCAACCCTTCACCCCTCTGCTAAGGTTAAGCTGTGCCAGAATTACAGCATACAAGTCCCATAACAAAATGCCAAGTCATTCTCTCAAAGTTTGAAATACGTGATAGAAGATTGTCGATAATTCCATTTCAGGCTCAGTAAGAACTTTTACAAAAACCGGGTAAAAGAGAAAAAAATGTGTAGATGGTCTGAATAAAATTAATTCAAGAAAAAAGGACAATGTACATTGAGTTCCAACATTGAATTAATCTGTATATTATAGTAGATGTTGAAGAGAAGGAAGCCTTGTCTTGAAGGGTAAGCTAAAATCAAGGATGAAGAAAATGAAATCTGCCTCTTCATCTGCAGAATGAGGATCTGGGACTCTCTGGAATACCTTCAGCTCTAATTCCTATCATCTAAGAAAGGACAGAGGGTATTGCATAGCTAAGATGCTGTGTTATATACAGAAAATAAAATTTTGATGCCCGTCCCCTAAAACCACTCTGGACTCCTTTGTGTCCTTTGTCCTTGACCAATTTGCTCTGATGCTAAGAGAACCAAACTACTAGATCATAGGATCATAGATATGGAACTGAAAAAAGGCTGTCTAGTCCTATATCTTCACTGTGGTGAGAG
Organism: Pseudocheirus occidentalis; assembly: GCA_028646575.1. Classification (NCBI taxonomy): domain Eukaryota; kingdom Metazoa; phylum Chordata; class Mammalia; order Diprotodontia; family Pseudocheiridae; genus Pseudocheirus; species Pseudocheirus occidentalis. Next base: position 93,109,124 of record CM053600.1, read on the forward strand.
ATTAAGTGATTTGCCAGAGGCTGTGCAGGCTACATAAATTTGAGAAGCAGTATGTGAATCCAGGTCCTCTTCCTCTGTCACGTCTGACTCATCATGACTCCATTTAGGATTTTCTTGGCAAAGATGCTGGAGTGGTTTGCCATTTTCTTCGCCAGCTCATTTTACAGATGAGGAAAGTGAGGCAAACAGGGTTAAGTGACTTGCCCAGGGTCATACGATGAGTAAGTATCTGAGACTTCAGACACCGTCAGGTCTTCCTGACTTTAGGGTTGGCACTCTGTCCACTGTGACCACCTAGTTGCCTGTCTTGCTCTAGAGTAAGAATTGTTTCACTGCCCCACTGATTCACCCGATTTCATTCCCAGTGAAAAGGCAAGACTATGAAACAACAGTATATGTAACGGTACATCATCTATATGTACTGTTGTACATTAAAGAAGCTATTAAGAGGAAAAAATATATTGTATATTATACATTAATATATCATTATACATAATATACTCCTATTTTATATGTTATACTTTTGGTAAGGAATATTTTTTTTCCTTCTGGAAGACTTGCCAAACAATTAGAAGTGCAGATAATTAAGAACTGCTGCCATTCAAGAAGTCCTCTGTTTATCCCTAATAATATAATTATCTAATTTCCATATGGAAAACAGGTCGGTGATTTCAGTGATAGCTGAGAACATGGAGAAGACTGAACTCTAATTGAAGAAATATTTTGGCCTGTATTCAAATCAGTTCCAGGGGAGTTTGGCAAACTGAAAGAACACCCCCCTGGGAAATTGGTTTAGTTGAAGTGTTATTCAACTGCAACTGAATCCCTAGAGATGAGAGTTATGGACTTGCTCAGCACAGGACAGCCTAGTCTACGGAAGACACTGGATTTGGAATTAAGATCTTTCTGAATCTGAGGCAGATTCTCTATCATTGGGCCAAGCTGCCTCTCTCCTCATCTGGGCCCTTGCTAAATACAGTGTGTTAGTCCAACCTGGAGGGAGGTAGAGGAAAATCAAATTATACACCCCTGGGTTTTGGGGAGTGGGAAGGAAGGGCAACGGATTGTAACCCTCAAACACTTTTCCTATACTTCAGCCATCACCCTCCTTCCCCCATTGCAATACAGGAACATCCACACCCCTAAGAAAACGTGAGTTGTGGCCAAGATTATATTTATAACACCTTCCGTATGATGATATCTCCCAGATTTTCAGAGTTCCTATTCAAAGAAAAACACAGTAGGAGTAGTGACTACTTTCTCAGAACTTGCCCTGCTTCATTTCTCTTTATCTCTATCTCAATCTTTGTCTCTCTCAATTTAAAGTCTGTCTCTCACTACTGTATCTGTGATTTACCTGTCCATTTATGAATATAAGCAGAATCTGATTAAACCACTCAGCAGGGAGTCCTGGATAACTGCCTACAGAGCAGGAAGGGTCAACTGATGGCTCAGGGGATGTAGTGCTGCAAGTGGACACTGGAGGGCACCTGAAAGTAAGGGATGGATGCTAAGCAGCTTTCTATTGAAGACTGGGGAGTTAGTTGTCAGGATAGGGCAGGATAGGATAGGATGGGTCAGGTTGAGCTCTGATTACTAGAAAACAAAGAATAATAATTCAGGTACATCATATAGAGAGACATGGCAAGAGTTAACACCATTTCAAAATTCAGGGTCCAGTGCAGGAAATGCTAATGAGTCACATTTTCAGGAAGTACATCAAAGTCAGGAACAGATTAATCCAGATCAAGGATAGCCAAAAACTGGGGATATTTATGAGTCCAAAAGCCAAGAGCGAGGTAGAGGATTTGCTAAGATTAAAATCACACAGAAAGCAGATTGAGAGCTGGGCCAAGTGGACCTGATTATTTGCTTAGACAAGGTCTGAACCAACAACTTCTTTGTGAAGACACAGAAGGATCCCTGAATAGGTGGGAGGGCACTATGTGGGCCTGACTCTTCCTGGCTTTAACTTCTAACTGCGATTTTTAAAAATAGATAATATGTCATTCTTGGTGTGTTTAAAAGCTGAAACCTTGATATTTTAGGAACTTTTCACTGACTAAATATCTCCTTAATTCCAAATGGGACACTCTTCAGCTACTTCTCTGTGTTAAAAGTCTACTTTCAGAGATTTCCAGATGCTAAATGATAGTGGCATACAATGACAATCAATTGCAAGTATTATTATCCTTATTTTGTGAATTTAAGCACATTTTAGAGACTTAGTTACTTGCCAAAATTTACACAACTGGCAAGTGTAATCAGAGCAGGAATTTGAACTTAGGTCTCCTAATTCCAAGGTCAGCACTCTTTCATTTGAAAGGCTTTTTTGAAGACTTAAAAAAAAACCAAACACCTTGCTTAAAATATATATGATTTCCTATACCTATAGACAAACACCCGTCTAAATAGAGTTAAAAGATAAATTTCACCATTATTCTTTCACAGTTGATATTGGTGGAGTAAGTAGGTGATGCAGTGAACAGAACACCAGCCCTGGAGTCAGGAGGACCTGAGTTCAAATTCGGCCTCAGACACTTGATACTTACTAGCCTTGTGACCTTAGGCAAGTCACTTAACCCCAATTGCCCTGCCTTCCCCCTCCAAAAAAAAAAAAGCAAAGTTGATATTGGTCACTACAAAGATCAGTTGCAATTAAAGCCTTTTAAGGTTGCTTTTCTTTTTTTTATTAATTGATTTGTTTAATTTACTTTTAGTTTACAAGATTCAGTTCCACAATCCCTTGAGTTTCAAATTATCTCCCCTCCCCTGCCCCCCAAGGTGGCATGCAGTCAAGTATAAGATCTGCAAATACTTTCACATTGGACATTAGTCTGGTTGTATAGAAGGGTTGTAACCAATGGAGTGAACAATGGGAAAGAGGAAATAAAACCAAGCATGGAAAAGAACGAGAGCATGTAGATTGCTTCAGTCTCCGTTTAAACTCTGTTCTTTCTAGATCTTTCTCTAAATTGTAGCCGTCTCCTTCCAACCTGAGACTTGTAGAATTGTCTTATAACTGTGCATTGCTGAGAAGAGTCCAGTTTATCAAAGCTGGTTGTCACACATACGATGTATCTGTGATTGTGCAAATTGTATGACTGGTTCTGTTTATTCTGCTCTGCTTCAATCAATCGCTAAACATTTACTGAGTACCTACTATGTGCCAAGCACTGTACTAAACATCTTTTCATATATATTTTCTCAAATTTCTCTCAGTTCATCATTTCTTACACAACCACCCTTTCCAGTACATAGAACTCATGAGCCAACCTAGAGCAAAATTTTAAAGTAAAGGACACTCTTGGTGCCCTCTGATGTACTCTTACCCAAGGCCTTTCCTATAATGTTGTACTCAACTCAACCCCTTCTGCGAACAGGTTTCAGAACTACTTCACGTTGTCCCCTCAATATAGCTGAACTCAGCTAGCTGTTAGGAAAAAAAAAAACCTATTTCACTCTAAAGTAACAAAGTGTGTCCAAGAGCTTATCTTGGAGCAAAGAGAGACCTGGATTGGGTTTTCCTTTTGACCTTTGCTAGTTCTCTGGCATAGGGCTAGATAGATAACTTCTCTGAGTCTCTGTCACTGAGTTGTCAAGAAGATTAAATGAAATATAATGTTTACAAACCCAAATAAGGAAGGATTAGATTTCACTAACTTGAGGAATTCCCTCTGTAAACACCGATAAACATCTGTCTATGCTTTGGCAAATAAGGATCCCAGAGACACAGTGACTTGCCCAAAGTCACACAGCTAGGTGATCAAAGGAACACAAATTCTGGTCTTCTTCCAACATTCTGTTTGCTCTACCTTACTGCTTACTCCTATAAGTGCAAAACATCAGCTCTTGCAGACATATCAGTCTTTAAACCAATCTCAAAGCTTTTTTGCATTTTCAAAGAATGTTTGCTAATAACACAAACTGGTAGGTTTTTAGGTGGTGTGTCTGAGTGAGAAATCACAAGCAGTATGTTATCTATAGTGTGGAGGGGGCAGGGAAAGTGCTTTCCTGGTACTTCTTAAATCATAACACCTTAGGGTTTAGAGACATGGTCCTGATACTACCTGTGTGACCTTGAACAAGTTTCTCAGTTTCTCTAAGTTATAATTTGTTCCTCTGTAAAATGAATTAGATAGAATCATTGTTGAGGTCATTTCTAGTTCTAAATCTATGATCATATTCTAACATAAAGGCAAGAGGCAACCCCTACTGGAACTTATAGGGATGGTTGTCCATTCCTCTCTGCTTTGAATCCCAGTTATATATGGAGTTTATTGCTCTGGGGTTACCTGAGTCCCAGTTAAGGAATTTCTACCCTGCTTTGAGTTCCCAATAAAAAGTGCTAATTAGATTAATCATTCATTAGAATTACTAGTTATATAAATGGTTATCAGCTTGTAGGTCTAAGGTTTTCCCCAGTAAAGGGGAAAGTTTAAGATAAAAGTATCCAATATACAAAAGTGAAACAGAATGAAACTGATAGTTTATTTCCATACTGGAAAGGGAATTCTCAGTGAATTAAACCACAGAATGATTAGAACAGAATCTAGTAACATAACAGTATGATCAATTGGGAGGCTAATATTTATACCTTTTTCAGACACAGATGGTTTGTTAGAGAAGTTAATTGTATTAAACTTTATCTCTACTGAGTACAATGTAATCAGATACCAAGGAGGATTAACTTTCCTGGTTTTTCTGCTCTTATATCAATGCATTCCTTTTGCAAGCCTGCTTCTGCTCCTGCTGCTGCTACTGTTACTACCCATATAGTCACTTAAAGGTCTCCTGGGACCTTCATATGTCCACAAAGTCAGTACTTGAAGAAAGGAAATACAAAAAGAGACCAAAGCAGTCAGGGGCCTGTAGTGCAAGCTCAGACAACTGAGTCCATGCTACACATAGGAAAGGGAGCCCTTGGAGTGCCCTGATCCTACATCCTACTGTTATGTCATGGAATGGATGGACCCTTCTTTCTTACACATAGTTCTAACTAGAGTCATGTATTGTCTTCTTAGTGACCGGATGGTCCCTCTAGGTGGAATCTGTCTCTTCTTCTCCAGGTTTGGCACCTTGTATTTTTGTTGAGTTTTTCTGGCTTAGCAACCAAGTTTGACTCAATTATCTGATGAGCCAGACATAGCCAGAAGCAGACAATGGATATTTGAGTATACCTTGGAGGGTGAGGGTGGATTGGAAGCAAGGGGAAGTCCATGAGAATGAAAATTGAGCCCTAAAGGGAGCATCACTAAGTCACTAGTAAGTACTATGCTATGATAGTCTGAGCTCCACTTTAGAAATGAGTTATTACAATCCATTGAGCAGAGACATTCACCTAGTTCATCTTGAAGCTTCATAGCCTTACTAGCCCCCAGCAGCCAAATTGAGAAAGACCTAAACGATAAGATAGCAGATGATTTTCCAGTCCTGCTTCTCCAGATGCTTGTGTGACATCTCTACCAGGTTGTCTCATAGGCATAAATTCCACATGTTCATAATAGAATTCATTGCTTTTCCCCTTACACCTACTTCTCCTAATTTATCCATTTCTGTAGAAGGCATCACAGTGCTTCCAGTTACTGACTAGAAACGTAGAAGTTGAAACTGTTCAATCTCATTCATTCCCCTCATTGCCCATATCCAATATGCTACTGCATGTTCTCCTCAGTATTTCTCACATCTGTCTCTTTATCTATACATAGATCTGAGGTCGTCAAAAAAAATGGGGGGGAGGGATTTTAGGTGACTGTCACGTGACCCACAGCAACCAGCCATCATCAGTGAGCCTCTAGTCCAGCGGTTCTCAACCTTCCTAATGCCACAACCTTTTAATACTGTTCCTCATGTTGTAGTAACTCCCAACCATAAACTTATTTTTGTTGCTACTTCATAGCTGTGATTTTGCTACTGTTATGAATCTTAATGTAAATATCTGATATGCAGGATGTATTTAAATTGAACAGAACCAACAGGTTGAGAGCCACTGCTCCAGTCTAACCCATCTGCAGCCTGAAGAAGTTTGCAGGTTGTACAGTTCTGATGATAACCAGACAATGGATAGAAGAAATCATGTGAGATAAAATAGTGTCCACTACATAACATTATGAGCTTTTGTATAAATAAAATCAGTGAAAACAGAATTAGTAGAGAAATGGTACATTTGGGAACCATTTGTGTCAACATAGCTTATAAGAAAGGGTGTAATCCACAAGGCATGGACCCATGCATTCTCATCTTATGTGACATTCTCTTCTCATATCCTCCCTTAAGTCCTCCTGTCCATCCACTCAACTTGCTGGGGAACTTCTAGGCCTCGTATATTGCATATATGGAAGTAAATGGGAAGGTTCTTTATTCCTCACATGATATGACTGTTTTACCCCCTTTTCTAGTCATATATTTCTCTAATGTTCTCCTTTCCCCCATTTCACTTACTCAATGTTTTAGTGATATGGTTTAGCCTATACCTAGTATGAGTCTTTCACTGCCCTTTAAATAAACTGAAATTTAAGTTCTTCAGAGACAGTGGCATTCCTTTTGCTATATCCATTTAACATCCCTGAAAAAAAAAACCTTTAATAATCCAATGGAGTCACAAAGAAATAGAGTTAAACAAAATTAACCAAAACGTATCTTGACAACAAGTGCATCATTCCACACCCATACATCAATTCCATTTTACAGTACATTTGCCTGTCTGAGGTATATACATGGGTATGTATGTATATATGTCTATAAATACACTAAAAGAAGAACTCTATAAGGTGTCGTTTATCCTGTGTGTCATAGCCCAAACAATATGCATTCTTTTATCCACAGATTTTTCCTTGTTATTATAGTTGAGCTAATCTTTTGAATGGTTATGGATCTTATTTAGGAGGCTCTTCAAATATATATCCATGATGGATATAATCACCACAATGTTATCCACAAATGGGTAGAACTTTTAAAAAATCCTTCTTCCACTAAGACTCTACTAAATGGCTTGATGACAGTGGTGAACACCTGTAGCAAGCATGTGTCTCCCTGTTTTATACCTCTCTTGATACTAATTAGAGAGTCTGAATAAAGTTACCTTTCAAGGAATTGTATATGATTGTGATAAATGCATGAGAGACATCTTAGAGGAGGGCCTTTAAAGGTAGAATTTTCCTTTACTGAATTGTTTTTTATAATCAGCAAGCAATAAGCACAATGAAGCATTATACAATATCATTTGCAAAAGCCTATCTGTTCACTTCTTGATTTTTTTTCCTTTCCTTCCTATTCCTTTCTCATACCCTCATCAAGTGTGCCTTTGATAAATGTGGGGATGAAAAAGCAGGCATATGGATGATTAATTTTCCTTGTTCTCTTGGTTGGCATTTTTTAGTGATAAGTTCTAAGATTTTCCCATAGTTTGGGATTTTCCTTCCATTATAATATTTTGAGAATTGGTTCAACACTTTAAACTTTGTGTCACCTTCAACATAGGCCTCTTCTGTGTATGCTTGTTCTGGTTCAGTTGCTTTTCCCAATTATTTTTTCTTCAGTAATATTTCCACTTTTTTCCTGTAGCACTTTGGGGACTATGATATCGGTATTTAATGAAAAAATGTATGATAAAAATTCTTGCTGATCCTTTGCATTTTTATCTGCTTGTTGTCTTTTTTCCATCTTTATCCATAAATGTCCTTATTATGACTTTGATTAGTTGACTCACTCAACAAGCTTTTTAAAAGTTGTTTTTCCTTCTACCTTTTCTCTGTTTAGTGAGGTCATACCACTAACTTCATCTCCCAGTATCCTTCTCCCTGAGATTTTATGAACAAGTTTATAACCAAAAACAGTTGCTCTTGGCCGTCATGTATCCCTGATTGGCAAAAATATCCAGTATTTGGTAAGGTGCTCTTTTATACTCTTTTGATATCACTGTGGCAGTTGATTTACAAGGATTAAACTATTTGGTATAGATGTAATTTCCTCACAGCTGCAAAAGACTCATGATGGAGAGAGATGTCTACATTCAAGAAAAAGAACTAGAAAGAACAGAGTTTAAATGCAGATTGAAGCAAACGAACTGCTCTCATTCATGTTCTTGTTTGGTTTTATTTCATCTTTCCCGTTGTTTATTTCATCTGTCACAATCTTTCTTTAAACCTGACTAATGTCTAATGTGAAAGTATTTGCAGATCCTGTGCTTGATTGAATGCCGCCATGGGGGGAAGGGGAGGAGAGGGTAAAGGAGAAAATCTGAAACTCAAGGGACTGTAGACCTGAAACTTGTAAACCAAAAGTAAACAAACAAAATAATAAAGACAAACAAATTTTAAAATTTTTTTTAAAAGATCTAATTTCCTCTGTCAGCAAATATCAACATCTAAGTTGAATTAATTTTAAAAATCTAATCAAGATCTTAATAGAATTTTTGTACTTCCTTATCTACAACAGTTCACAACAGATTTAGAGCTGGAAGGAAACTTAGATGCCATTTAAGACCAGTTCTTTCATTTTGTAGAGAAAGGGAGGCCCAGTGATTTTAAGCAATTTGCTCAAAGTAAGATATGCAATTAAATATGAGAGATCATATTTTAACCTAGATTCTCTTCATTAAAAGTCATACTTGTATGTTAGTGGCAATTATTTTTGTGGTAGCCTTTCTACAAATACTTTGCGTATGTTTTCATTATAACACAAGATGAAAAAATGTCCCATGCACTGATGTTTCTTGTCAACCAACTCTTTGGTCAATGAACAAGAATCTCACATTTAGAGTATCTACAGATCATCCACAAACTGTGATTCTTGGAACCCTGTGATCCCCTTTCTTCTGCTCTTTCATGATCACTGCAGAAGCAGAAAGAATCTGTACAGGTTGAAGGGCATTATGTATTTTTTGTTTGTTTGTTTTTTTGCCATGGCCAAAGAATTCACTGGCTATAGGGACTACTGGTATCGAGTCTCTCCGTACTTAGATGTTGTATTTCTTCAAAGGCAGTAGAACTGTGCTCAAAATCTTTATGCATGGCAGAACCTACCAGAGCTTGCATTCTGATGCCATAATCTTTGATAATATAGGGTTGCTTCTACACCATGGTGAAGTATCTGAATAGGTTTTGTGGATTCACTGAAAAAATATGCATGCTAAAAGGTAGGTAGGCCTTACATCCAGCCAGAAGTTTGGAGTCATTTAAAATACTGTGCAATTTTCTGAGTCAGTCCAGCTTACTCTCTTCCTCTTGTTCTATTCTGGTCCCAGTTCACTGTCCAACTCCATACATACACTGATTTTTACTGTGTTATGAGTTGATGTCATTCATAATCTGCCACCGTCTTCCTCAGTAAGATTTTATCATTGTTTTTTTTTATAAACTTACGTTACCCTTTAATCTGTCCACTTCATAAAGAGATCAATTGTTTGCTTTTTTGGCACTTCCTAGGCTTATTTGTACCCAACTAGGAGTGTATAGGACTCCTTGTAGCAGTAATTGATTTACTTCTGTTACATTTCATTAGGAAATGTTGATAGTATATGGCAATGTCCATTTAAAAAAATT
>CM053600.1:93119165-93134428 GCA_028646575.1 Pseudocheirus occidentalis
GAGCTCTTCACTGAGAAGCCCTTGGAGATTCAGTTTGGGGCTGCAAGAGACCTACCTTTCAGAAATGATAACCTATGGGACAGTTGATATTTGGCTCAATAAACAAGAGTAAAGTAATAGAGGAAACAATATTATGACAAGCAGCCACAATATATTAAAACTCACTTTGCCGGATCCCACAGGTCCAACTACAGCCAACAATTCCCTTGGCCGGACAGTAAAAGAAAGGTTTTGGAGTGTTGGGATTTCGGATGCCTGCAAACAAAAGTTGACCAAAATGTATTCAAATCAATAACCAGTCTGTTTAAGAAACGTGGGGGTAGAGGGGCACAAAATATAAGAATTCTACATTGAAAATTAAGCCACATATTACAATAGGTATAAGTAGATGTCAAATGTCATTAAGTCACAAAGGACAAATTTTCAGAAACTAAATTCATTTATAGAATATTTCTAAGTGAGTTAAGTTAAATGTCTTAAGGATTAGTGTACTTAACATTCATTTTAAACAAGTTCTCTTCTTTTATTAACTTCCCACATATATCTGGGTTCCCTCAAGGCACAAAAGTATCAATGAATCAAACCCCTCCAAATAAAGTTTTCCTATAATACTTGTCATATCTACATCACAGGACTGTTGTCAGGAAACTTTATGTAAAAGTTCCAAAATGGTGCAATCTGATTCCTCTAAAAATTAATTATTAATAATACCCAGAGAGTTGTTATATTGCCTCTGATTCTTTTCCATCAGCCTTCTATCTCAACTATCTCCACTAGATGGCAGCATCAGAACATTTTAAAGCTCTGCCCTCAAATGATTATAAATCATTTTAAATCAATATATCAGCTTAAGTTTTATTTATAGGATAATTACTCTCTAAAATGCTAAGCACTTTACTTGCCAATAATGGTGATAGCAAACAAATACCCATAAATGGGCTTCAGCTCTTGAAACAGAAAATCAGATTTAGGAATAAGAGAAATTTGATAAATCATTCTAAATACTTTTGGAGTGTTGAGTCTAGGGTCCGAGGACCTGAGTTCAAATCCCACCTCTGACTATCTACTACTTGTGTGACCTCTGGGCTTCAATTTCCTCGTCAATAAAATGAGAGGACTGGATTAGGTATCCTTTCTATCTTTTATTCTAAGTATTATGTTCCTGGACCAAAACATCACCTAATATATCTATTAATTGGTAGTGTCTGTCCATGACAAACAGTTCACTAAAAATAGGCATTCTGCAACACTGTAAAATATATAGTGTTGACATAATACAATCAGCAACTGGCTCCCTGATGTCATTTAGAAAAAATGTCCACTATATCAGAATGTTTCTCAAAAAATAAAAATAAATAAAATGGAAACACCACATCTGGGGTTCCTATCTAAAAATGTTAGTTCTAACTTTGCATTATTTTCTAAAATAAATTCATGCATGAGATCACACTCCAAGTCAACAAAACAGAGGCTAAAGAAAAATCTGATAATATAGGAAGTTTTGGGAAAAAGCTTCAGCCAAATCAATGAACAGTATTGTTTACCCTGGTACAAAGAAAATCAGGGGCCTATTGTGATATGGATAACCTAGGCTTAGTGTTTTAAAAACCTGGAGCTTCTGGATTTCTTTAAAAAATTTCATAACTATATAATATTCAATATAATGGGTTTCCTTTGTATTCAAATATATTTAACTGCATGCATATACTTTATTCTGAAAAGCATTCTATAGACTTCACCAGAATGGCAGAAGTTAAGAACCCTGGATCTACCTGAATACCATTCGCAGAGATCAACCCTTAAGAATTGTGATTTCTTCACATACATTTAATAATTTGAAACTAAAGTTCCAGATCATGGCCTCTTGAGAATGTCAAAACCTACTAGTATGTTTAAAAATGAGGATGGTCCTGACTGCTAATAATGCCTCTCCTCATAATGTCATTTTTATAAATCCATATGTGCATATGTTGTCAGTCTTGATGGAATGCAACCCAACTGAGGGCATGGTCTCTCATTGTGGGATAAAAGCTATGTGCTTGGCAACTAAGAATTCTATGTCTGAAAGTAAGCAATACCTCAAATCTCAGATCTATTGGTTGACTCTGTGTGGCACAGATCCTGGGTAAGCAGACCTAATGTTTCTTTGAGACTTTGGATAAGTCACCTAAACACTCCTTTTGTCTTCATCTACAAAACAAGGGAGTTGGAATAGATAATTTCTCAGGTCTTCTCCAACTCTAAATTGTAAGATTCAAAAGCATTATAATCCATCATTCACTCACTAGCCATAATATATGTGAGTGCTAGAACTCAATTAAAATTTTCATTACATTTTTCTCTATTTCGTAGTTAGCAAAGCATGGCTGTATTAAGTAGTCCTAAAACCACTTTCCACTCACCAAAACATTTGACTAGGTGGTTGAGGGGAGGGAAGGGATAGAAGGTTGAGAATACATTTCTAAACAAATATTTGCATGCTGTTAGAACTTAAGTAAATGGGGAAATTATCAAAACTCAATATGAAGTTAGTCTATATTCTAGTACCCATAAGTTTTATTTCTACTTTGTGTCCATTACCTTATCCCAATAACTGGTAAAGTCTTGAACATGAACTAGAGCTTTTTCATCCTTTGGTAGTTGTATATTGGACTGGGATATTTCATCAAGTAATAAGAATGTCTAGAGGAAGAGAAAAACAGATAAATTACCCCAAAATGTAAAAATGAAATAAGGAAAAATATGGTTGTATTTCTAGAATAAATAACAGAAAAAATTCTTCAAAGAATTAACAAATTTCATGAAATATAGATGTTGCCAGAATCTTGAACAATATTTTATGAATTATTTAACTTTTTTTTGGCTTTCTGGAGGGTGAAAGGCAGGGCAACTGGTGTTAAGTGACTGGCCCAAGGTCATATGGCTAGTAAGTGTGAAGTGTCTGAGGCCAGATTTGAACTCAGGCCCTGCTGACTCCAGGGCTGGTGCTCTATTCACTGCATCACATAGCCGCCCCAAATTATTTAACTTTTAAATGAACATTTACTGGTATGTTCAATTACTAAAACCTATGCAAAATAAAGTATATAACTCATTAATGATTACAGATATTCTCTACATGACTATACAATTGACAGGACATATACATTTTTATAAAGGTAGTATATTATGAACTAGCACCTTTACCTTTTCGGTGTTCTAAAAAGCAATCATGTATAGAAGCATTTTTAAATATCATTCAGATTTTAAAATATATTAAGGTTTTCACTAGCATCAGACAATTTCTCCATGTCCAAACACTATTAAAATTTAGAAACCTGCTGTAATTCTAGCTTCATATCCTGAAAAAGAATACACTGAAGGTGGTATCTAATGATTAGAATGTGTAGGGAAATGCAAATCTGTTGTGCTGCATGCACTGAGGACAAGAAATGCGATTCCAGTGCCTTTTTTGTGAAAGGCACAGTACTAGGCAGTACAGGTACTACTAATTATTAAGTCCACAGGGGTTAAGAGAGAGTTACGTGTGTGGAATTGAATGAAATCAAGCAATAAAAGTACTCAGAAGGGAACCCTTCAGGTGCTTATTCAGAGTTTGTTTATCTCTTCTCTGATATTTTCCCCAAGACTAAAGCAAATCAAAATCAGCAAATCAGAACTGTAGTTGCGGGCAGGAACGGACTGAAAAAAGTGAGTGACTAAAAATAAGCAAGAAGTAAGAGCTAACAATCAGTCAGCAAAGAAATGAGAAAAAACCATGAAAAATACGACACAAGAATTCCAACTTCACAAATGAGCAAAATATGCCTCATTAGCCATTAGTATGGAGCAACATACTGATTTCTGTAATGGTGATGACACAAAGTCATCAAGAGATTAATACTCTGTTGTAGCGTGCAGGAATGCGCATGATTCATCGGAAAAAGATTTCCGTGAAAAATGTTGAAAATAAAGCCAGTTTGGATACTTAACTGGCTACATTTCATCTATCTAGAAAGCTTCCCTTTATAAAGTACCTTATTTACACTGATTATGTATCAATGAAGTGCCATGATGTTTTAAAAATACATTCCAAAATGCAGAAAAGTTAAGATTAATTATTCACTAAACCTTGATTCTTTTTATGCTGATAAGGGCTTCAGACATTTTCTCAATGGCTGATGGAAAGAACAGTGTAACAGTCAGTCTCACTGCACCATACAATGTCACAGCAACAAATACTCGACTGGCCGAGATAGTATTTCCAAGGAGTGTATAGGTGGTAAAAGTCACAAATACAATTATTTTGCTTGCAACAAAGAAGGATGCCAAATTCATCCCTCTGAGGTAGGAGCTTTTAAGAATCTTGGAGATTTCCTTCCTGAAAGAGACAGTAAAATAGAGCTCATAAATATAATACTTCATCTTCAAACACAAAATACTGTCTTTTTTAAACATAGCATTTTGGTGGACTGAATATAAAGCAGGTTAAACAAATAGTTCCTTGTAGAAGATTGCAAGCTAAAACAGCTATAGGGACAATGAACAAAAATATTCAGCTTATGCATAAAATCAAATAAGTATTTGCTTGATATGTAAAGAAATTTCATGAGAGGATGGGTAAAATGAAAGTAGAAATTTAACTGCTTCCTGTTTAACCTCCAAAACAGAAATTTCAAATAAACACTGATCAAATAAGAAACTAAACAATTAATATGATTAAGCTCAAACTAGGTGACCATGTCATAAGAGAATCAGATTTTGGAGAACTGAAACTTTCTAATAGCTAACTAACACTATGGTCTACCATTAGAAGCAAGTTGCCACCATGGGAAATATTCAAGCAGAAGTTACATAACTACATGTTGGGAAGTTTAATGGAGAAAAACACCGAGGAGGGAAATTGTACTGGATGGCAACTAAAGGTCTCTTCCAACTCTAAATATGCTCAAGGAAAGGGGAAGTCATTTTTTAAACTGACTTTGGATCACAGGATTTAGGATTAGAAAGATAATAAAAAGGTTATAGATTCAGAGGTGTAAAAGTATTTGAAAAACCATTTGGTTCAATTTTATCATTTTACAGATTAAGACAATGAAGCATGAAGAGATTAAGTGACTTGTCTAAGGTCAAACAGATGCCAAAATCTGCAACCTTTTTCTCATCATTGGTTCTAGTTGTGCCTTTTGAAGCAATGTTTTAAAAAAATAAATCTTTTTTCCAGATAACATTCCCCATTATATATTTAAAGACCATTATTTCAGCCCTTCACTGATGGTTTTTTTTTAACCTACCTAGTATTTCACTTTCTTTTTTCAAGCTACTGGTAAACTGGCCAAGTCAAGATTTAACCCCAGTGCCTCCTGTTCAATCTACTACAACTCTTTTTCAACATTTACCAGTAGTTTAAAAGAAAAAAGAAATAAAAATACTAGGTAGGTTAAAAAAACCATCAGTGAGGGCTGAAATAATGGTCTTTAAATATATAATGGAGATGCTATCTGGAAGAAAGATTAATTTTTTAAAAACAATGCTTCAAAAGGCTCTACTAGAACCAACAATGAAAAAAGGATGCAGATTTTGGCTCACTACAATGAAAAATTTTCTGACTATCAGAGCTGCATTTAAAAAAAATAACAGCACGGCTTAAAACAAAACTATCTTTTGTGTCATGGACTGTCAATCTGGTGAAATCTACAGACATTTCTGAAAGTAATATTTGTAAATGCACAAAATCAAACACCTAAATTACAAAGAAAATCAATCATGTTCAGAAATAAAAGTTATAATAACATTTTTTTAAAAAGTTCACCTATGCACAAAGAACTAAAAAACTATGCATACCCTTTAGCCCAGCAATAATAGGGTCTATCTCCCAAAAAAATCATACAAACAGGAATAGGATTCACATGTACAAAAATACTTATAATGGCTCTTTTTGTGGTGGCCAAGTATTAGAAATTGAGGGGATGCCCATCATTTGGGGAATGGCAAAACAAGTTATGGTATATGAATGTAATGGAATACTATTGTGTTATAAGAAATGATGAGTCAGCAGACCTCAGAAAAACCTGGAAAGGTTCATATAAACTGATGCTGAGTGAGGTGATAACCAGGAGAACATGGTACACAGTAACAGACACATTGCAATGACTAACTTGGATAGACTTATCTCTTCTTAGCAATGCAAGGATCTAAGACAGTGGCTCTCAACCTGTGGGTCGTGACCCCTTTGGGGGTCAAATGACCCTTTCACAGGGGTCGCCTAAGACCACCGCAAAACATATATTTCCGATGGTCTTAGGAACCGAGACACCGCTCCTCTATCTGTCTCCAGACAGGTCCGCCCACATGCAGATATACCCACATACGAGTATTAAAGGCATTAGGAAGGTTGAGAACCACTGATCTAAGACAATTCCAAAAGACTCATGACGGAAATTGTTGTCCATATCCAGAAAAAAGAACTATGGAGTCAGAATATGATCAAAGCATATTATTTGCCTACTCTCTTTTTTTTGTTTCTTCTTTCTTGTGGCTTCTCCCATTGGTTCTAAATCTTCTTTACAACATGACTAACGTGAAAATAGGTTTAATATGAATGTATATGTTGAGCCTATATCAATTTACATGTTGTCTTGGTGGTGGGGGAGGGGAGAGATAGGGAGAAAATTTGGACTCAAAATCTTATGGAAGTGAATGTTGAAAACTATAAATAAATAAATAAACAAGTTCACACAGTGAAAATTTTCAGTCTAATTCTGAGATGGGTAAAGAGATGGGATTACATAATTTGAGGTCCTTTTCAATTCCAGGCCTCTACAATTCAATGTTTCATTTCACTGCTGTTAATTAACATAAAAATAATATTAAAAAACAGTGTCACTTGACACTTATACTACTCTGTGTCCAGGATTAACATTTTCCAAATTTGTTTTTTTATTATATATCTACTTATTTTAGTTTTGTTTTGTTTTTTAGGATATTTAACCTCAAAATTAGTCTTTTGGAAGATGCAAAGAAACATATCCTTTCATTTGGAACCATACAATATGCAACCAACTTTATTGTCAGCTTGAGAGTAGGAGGGTAGCAGAAAGAAGGCTAGTTGAGGAATATGAGAGAACTAAGTTTTACAAACTTCCTAACGTCAGCTAGAGTAAGATGAATAACTGAAAAGGCATTAAAATATGAAAATTAAATCATTTAATTCAGTACACATAGCATGCACAACTTACTTTCTGAGATACATAATGAGGTCTGCAAATGGCTTTTCCCAGGCATACATTTTTATTATTCTTATTCCCGTTATAACTTCATTCATGGTTCTAATTCTGACATCTGTGAAAGCAGCAGTCTGGCTCCTAATATACAGAAAGATGAATTACTCTCTGTAATTTTCAATACTATCATTAATGGGAAGAGATGATGGACCAAATTCAGGAGAAGATCACTCTGCTAACCTCTTAACACAAATGCCAAAGACATCAATGGCTGGTTATTTATTGATGGCCTAAGGGTACCCCAACACAAGCAGATGACCAAACCCAGAGAGAATTCATTAGCAGATCTAAAACAGAATGCTACACAGATTGGTCCTTGGGATTATGCAATTTAAATCTGTAAATGACATAAAGCTAGAAAGAACAGCTAACACAATGTATGAAAGAATAAAAAACCTAAAATGACTTTGCTAAACTTGAACAATTGATCGACTCAAATAAGGTACCATTATTATAAGTTGAACAGGGATAAATGTAAAGTTCCATCCTTGGGTCTCATCAATTGCACACCCCCAAAAATGGAGGAGGCATGGACAGACAATAAAATCTCTTAGGGAAAGAATCTTTAGGTCTTCTTGCAATTAAATTTAATATGTGCAAGATGGAACCCAAACGAGCCACTAGATTGTTAAAGTAAATTAAGATTAAGAACCTATTATACAGGTCAGATGACATCAGGAATGCCCATTTCAGTTTGGTAGGAAAGGACACTGAAAAGCTGGGGTATATCCAGAGAAGAACCACGATCACAATCATAATCACCCACAGCACTTATTGAGGGTCCTCTGTTTACATGGCACTCTGTTGGAGGAGAGTTACCATTAAGTAGTATACACAATCCTTATCCTCAAGCATCATATGGGGTATCATGATAGAACAAAAGAAAAAGAAAATACTTAACAATGCATATTGCAGAAACATGATGAAACATATAACCAATTAAAGAAATTCAGTTCCCATTATTCTAATGTGTACATTCTTATTCCTATAGAGCCATATTTTTATAAATTGTATTAAAATATATTCTCTTTGATATTTAAGATGGTGATAATGAAGTATATGAGTATGAAAACAGTTTTTAAAATATATGTCCAATGGTCTTTTCCAGTGTATGCACTTAAAAATGCCCTTTGTTTTATAGGCAGTCATAATTAACTGAGGGAGCAGCAGTTCACAACATATGCAAAAAAATAAATAACACAGGGGTTTTTAAAAAAATCATCAAGCAAGCTACAAATGATATCACACATACACTGATCTTACCTGAAGGCAGAAAACAGTCTCCCAAAGCAGCTTTGTAAAGGCAGAAGAATAAGCAGGACTGCCATTCCTGCAAGGCATGACACTCCTATTTCTAGCCAGAGAAGGACAGTAACTGCTATGGCCTGAAGTGGACCACCCCATAAAAAGTGCAAAAATATTGTCACCTTCACAAAGAAACGAAAAAAAAAAGGCTGTCAGGATTGAACGAAGTAAAGAGTTAGGAATCATCCAGAGGAAAGAGGCTAAATACAGCAAAGGTCAACTCCATTCTGCTAAGGAAAGGGACCATAACCTAAACCAAGACTATCACAAAGTGCTTCAATAAAGAAAATGGCAAATGGTGCTTCAGATTGCCCATTTCTGGTAAGGAGAGAATGTGTGTGTTATTTTCTGAAATGGGAAAAACCAATTACCCACTTTGTTAAACTCTCCCTCTTAGAGCAATGTGAAACTCTGTCCAAACATCTGTCAAACTGGTCATACCCTTTGATCCAGCAATACCACTACTATATCTGTATTGCAAAGAGATTAAAAAAAAAAGGTAAAAGGACCTATTAGTACAAACATATTTAGAGCAGCTCTTTTTGTGGTGGCAAATAATTAGAAATTGAAGGTATGCCCATCAACTAGGGAATGGCTGAACAAGCTGTGGTATATGAATAAAATGGAATATTGTTGCGCTATAAGAAATGACAAACAGGTTGATTTCAGAAAAACCTGGACTTACTTGAACTGATGCAAAGTGAAGCAAGCAGAACCAGGAGCATATTGTACACGGTAACAGCAAGACTGTACACTGACCAACTGTGAATAACTGACTTAGCTATTCTCAGCTACACAATGATCCAAGACAATTCCAAAGGACTCATGATCCACTCCCACTTGCACAGAAAGAACTGATAGAGTCAGAATGTAGATCAAAGCATACTATTTTTCCATTTTTAATGTGTTTTTTCTTTTGGTCTGTGCCTTCTTTAACAACATGACTAATATGGAATTATGTTTTGCATGATTGTACATGTATAACCTATATCAAACTGCTTACTGTCTCAGGGAGGGGGAAAGTGAAGGAGGGAGGTAGAAAATTTGAAACTCAAAATTAAAAAAAAAGTTTAAAATTGTCTTTACATGTAATTTGGGGAAATATATTCTATAAATAAATAAATTTTACCTCCTACCTCAAAGTACTTACAAAGTTATCCATCGTCCCTTTGTACGCAAAAAAACGTTTTGAACAAAGGATAACAATATTATTTTATAGCATTTAAAGACCTGTAAAGCACTTTACATCTATCATCTCATTGGAGCCTACAGCAAATGTGTGAGGTATACTATACCTCAGATGAAAAAACTGAGTCTGTCATTCAGTAATTTGCCCCAATATACTATACTATTTTTAATGGTATTTGAGAAAATATTTATTCTACAGAAAACAAGCTGTTTACCTTTATGGTAGTAGTTCTCAACTGTCCTAATGCCACGACCCTTTAATACAGTTCCTCATGTTGTGACCCCGAATCATAAAATTATTTTTGTTGCTACTTTATTAGCTACTTTCATTGCTACGTAGCAATGAAAAAAATTTTATGTTTGGGGGTCACCACAATGTGAGGAACTGTATTAAAGGGTTGCAGCCTTAGGAAGGTTGAGAACCACTGCTTTATAGTCATCTGTTATAGAAACTTAACAGCTGAGTCTGATCACATAGGTATGTACCAAAAACCCTAAATGAGGGCTCAAGACCTCTGACTCTTGTTACTTACTGGTCATGAAGAGAACACTAAGAAACAGTGTTTTGAAAGAACTAAACTTCCTTTCTTTTTTGTCTGCTTCTTTTTAAATGTCCTTTGTTGCACTAGGAAATGCACTGGACCACGAAGCAGGCACACCTGTACTCTATCCATGCCTCTGTTACTAATTAATTATGTAACTTTGGGAAAATTATTTCATGTCTCTGGGTTTCAATTTCTTCATCTGTAAAATGAAGAGAGAACTAGATGGTCCCATTTAGTTTTCAACACTCTCTGGAAATTACAACAAAATCATGCACAGTCCCTTTATGGCAAAGTATGGTAGTAAACATGGGATTGTTCTTGTTATTTTTAAAGAAAAATGTGTGAACTATCCACACTTGATCACAATATCAATATCTATCTATCTATCTATCTATCTATCTATCTATCTATCTATCTATCTGTCTGTCTGTCTGTCTGTCTGTCTATCTATGTCTATCTCTATCTACCTACCTACCTACCTACCTACCTACCTACCTATCTATTGTACCACTGGTATATATGGACAAGCAGAAAAAATAATGTTTCACTAATATTAGCTACAAATGAATTTTAATTAATTGACACATAAGAATTGGGGGTGAGGTGGGGTGGGGTGGGGAGAACAAACAGTATTTGCAATTATCAACAGGGTAATTTTGTTTTTACCTGATCAAACTTGTTCACATCATTGGATAGAAGGTTCACTATTTGACCTGTAGTTGTCTTTCCCATGGCAGCATTACTAAGACGAAGTGCCTGGCATAGGAAGAAAGGGTAAAAAGAGTACTGTTGAATTGAAATGATGCCAACGACCTCTGGTCACATTTATAAAATATCTTGAAAATAAAAATGACTATGTCTCAAATTGTGCTTTTTTAAAAAATACCCCTTCCCATCTTGGGAAAAAGAGAAAAAATAACCATTTCAGAAAGGAAGATTTGGTGATAAAATTCAAACAGGATCATTGCAGATTGGTAGCTGCATACAAGAGAAGTGTTGTTGTTTCAGACCTATGAGTTCATCAATGTGGGGAACTCCCAGTGGTGAATGCATAGCTACAACTTACAGACAGGGAGCTGCCATGATGGAGGCATGGGTACATGGGCATATGTGTCAACAGGACTTGAGAACAGGTCACAGAATCAGACTTAGAGCTAGAAGGCACCTTAGAGGCCATCAGGTCCCATTCCCCCTCATTTTACAAATGAGGAAAATGAAGCATGTAGAGTTAAGTGACTTACCCAAGGTCACACATGTATGATTTTAATCTATCCAAGGTCAAAAAGTCAGAATGTGGACCCAGATCCTCTCACCCCAAATGCACTGCCCTTTCCCAACACATTATGCTACCTGGGCCAATTTTATCATACCTCATTTGTCTCTCACAACCACTCAGGAAATTGATTTGACTCTTTAAATGCATTTTCCATAATTGTGGTATCCAAAAAAAATGCTGGAAAAATTCAAGGAAGTCCAAGTTACACTCCCAGTCTTGGAAATTTACTAGCTGTGTGATCTTAAGGAGGTTATTTTTATCACTCTTTGTCTCAGTTTTCTGATCTGGAAAGAGGAAAATAACAGTAGTTCCCCTCCTAGTTGTGAGGATGAATGATATAATGATTGTGAAGTGCTTAAACACAGTGACTGGCACTTACAAAGTACTATTTAAATGTTGACTTATTATGTCTTGAGTTGGATGTAATTGTTTCCTACTTGATAACTCTAGGCCCTGAAGATGTTATTACTATAAAATGCCAAAGATAATAAAACGGAAGAAAAAGGAAAAATCACACAGCTATAATAAATCACACATAATGGTTTCCTCAACTGTGTATATTTTTTTCAATCCCAATATTTAGAATTTTAAAAAATTTTCCTTTACTGAAGAACTACCATCAACTTTTGCAGCCACAAGTAATTCTCAATGAAAAGGATAGATTTACTTACCAATATTACATATTTAACCTGATGAAAACTGAACCGGCTAGATTCAATTTAACAATTAGAGATTCTGAATTCTAGTCAAGCCTCTACATTTTCTCATACAATTCATCACATTTGCTAGGTCTCAGTGCCCTTGCCAGTCAAACGGAAATGGAGGTAAAATGTTCTATCTGCTTCATAAACTTGTTCAGAGAGTCAAAGGTAATAACTGATATAAAAGTTACAAAAACTCTGCATTTATGGAGTTAAAGCATTACTATTAACATTTTAATGGGATACACTAAAGCACAGAAGTTTGAATGACGTGAATGACTCATGCCCAGGATCATACAGGTAATGACTGCTAACCCAGGATTCAAGCCCAAGTTTTCCTATTCCAGTACACCCTGTTTATTCCCTAAGGATTCACCATTTATATACAGACCCAATGGCTCTGAAAACCCAATTAGCTTTGTTTTTAATTCACTTTTTTTCTGTTTGTACAAACACTTATGGCTTTATTCAAAGATGTTACTTTCTGAAGCCTTTGCTCTGTAAACAAAGACATAAGAAATCATGGGGAAATTAACCTGAAGTTAGCACATAGACTAAAAATTGGGGGAAAAATTTGTTTGAACTAGTCAACAACAAGAAAACCCATTTAATGTAAAAAGAATTCAAAAAAGCATCAACATTCATCTCCACTGCCATCACCACTGGCATAGCACTTAAGATTTTTAAACTCCTTTAATTTGATACTCAAAAAATTCTATAAGGTAAATATATTCATTTTACAAGAAAGAAAATTGAGACTCAGAAAGGTCCGTGGTCCAAAAACTGGTTAAGTGACAAGAGGCAAAAATTGATCCCAAGTCTTTCCTGATTCTAAGTCTAACTTTCTTTCTACATACTAAGCTGCATTGTATTATATAAAGAGCACTAATAAAAACGAGATGAAGAAATAGTCCCATTAAATATGCTAGGAATTAGTCCCTCCATCATTATATGGCCTCATTATAGCAATTGCTCTTGCGGTTCTTTCGGGTTACTTAACCATAAAAGAAGAAACCACAGAGAAGTGGTTGTATTTGACTTTAACAACACTTGACAAATTTGACCTATAATCTAAATTCTTGTCTAATTTCTTGAGAGTTTCCAACAGTTCCTGATTTCATAAGAGGTAAATAAGAATGCCATGGAAGCACAGAGAAGTTATTATTTTTGGTTGAAGGGATAAAAGAAAAGTTCGATATTTAATCCCATAAGCTATCACATGCCAGTTCTGGCTCACCACTCACCACACACACCATCAATGCCAAAAACAAAAAACCACGCACCTCAGCTCCACTAACCATCTTACAGGTGTAAGATGGAGAGATAACACCAGGATACTATGAAGCAGTTGCCAAACAACGGAGTAAAGCAAAAACAGCAAGAAGAAGAAATGAATTTTTAATAACATGTTAAATAAAAGTTTCTATCTAGACACAGTCCCAAGCAACTGGGTATCAATATGTAACCTACTGCTAGGACCATCAGATGACAGAAAGTGTCTTCCTAATCAAAGAACAGGCTTTCACACAAAATTATGGGTTTTTTCAGTCATACATTTAAATACCATTAACAATACCATATTAGTATAAGAAATACAAGTATTTATGTAAAATGCTTTGCAATACATTGATACACCATGGGACAAAATAAGGTTTTTATTCATTCCTTCATTTAACAAATATTTATTTTGGGCCTACTATGTTCATCCTTCTCTGTGTTTAGTAATAGAGATACAAAATCAAAAAATTACATAGTCCCTGTCCTTGATAAGCTTATATTCTATGAGGAAAACAACGCACATACATATATATATATATATATATATATATATATATACGAATACTGGTTTTACACTTTCTTTACAAGGGTTCTTTACCTACAGGGTCATTTTTTATGACTTTACGTATCTTTTTTCCATTTTTATTTTAAGATTTTATATGAACATTTCATAAAGATTTAAAAGGTTACATCAAATTAACTCTCTGTTGTCTGCATCATTTAAAAGGGTCACTGGGACTCTCAAACTCAAAAAATACAGAAAACACATCTCTCGCATAAGGCAGGTAGGCAGCAGGGGATCATCACGGCAGGATGGAAGATGCAAGCTGAGGCCGGCCCAGCTTGAAACCAAAACCACGGCCAGGCCCACGGGGTGGTAGGAAGGAGCCAAGCCAAGCTGCAGCCAGTCTACAAGAGAGAAGATCTACAGATCCCAGCACCTCCACATCTACCAAGGTGTGAAAAATGGGGATTAAAGAAAGGTGTGAAAAACAGGGATTAGAGAAAGGCAGCTGGCTGGAGGGGCTCATCCCAGGCCAGGAGCTGAGATTAGCCCAGCCTGAAACCACCAGGTGGCCAGGCTCTGGACGGCCTGGAGGAGCTGAGCCTCTCAAGCCACAGCATGAGTCTACTTCAGAAAGATCTAAAGCACCTGGAGCAAACTGCATAAGCCAGGATTAAAGGTCAGTGAAAGTGAGTGAAGCTTTCAAGCTAAATTTGGGGGAGGTAAAGCAGTTGGGTCAATCTACCCCCAGTGCAAGGAAGCAGTGGAGGAAGGGGAGAAATGGCTGTAACCTGCGGATGCCCCCACTGGGCTGCTTCAGAGCCACTGGCCTGCGGACTCAGCAGGGGGGGCTGAATCAATTGATCAGGGCCAAGTGCTCTTGCGTTGAGCAGCCTGGATCCGGACCGTGGTCTTGGGTGGTGGTCCTGGGGTGCACTTTCAGCAAGCCAAAGCTGGGAGGACTTGCAACACCCCCCTAATAGCTCCAGCAGCTGGGAAAACCCCAGCAAATTGGAACAGAGCTTTCCCCCCTGGAAGTAGAGTTTCACAGAGCTAAAAAAAAAACCCAACCAATTAATTGACTGGCCAACGTGAGGAAAAGGAAGCAAAATAAGAACAGCAATAAAACTCTAGAATCCTTTTTTGTGGACAAAAAGAATCAAAGCATGGAATGGGAGGAAGACAACCCAGTCAGAACTCCCA
>CM053600.1:93134928-93154078 GCA_028646575.1 Pseudocheirus occidentalis
AGGAAGGGAGGGAGGGAGGGAGGGAGGAAGGAAGGAAGGAGAAAAAGAGGGAAGGAGGGAAGGAGGAAAGGAGGGAGGGAGAAAGGAAGGAAGGAAGGAAGGAAAATCTAGGTGTCAGATACCATGGCAATACAAAAATTAAAAAATAAATATTCCTTATCATCAAGGAGCTTATATTCTATAGAGGGAGATGGTATTTGCATATATACATATACATACAAACATATATACATATGAAGAAAAGGGTTTAAACAAGCAAGGATGTGGAAGAATTATGTATGGTATGGAAGACAAACCTTATAACAATTTATTCCTTAAGATTCTAACCAAAAAACCCATCTATATGTGTATGTATATATACACACACATATATATACACACACATCCCTGTATATAAAGTAGTCATCCTCTCAAATAGTCACCAAAAAATTCAGCTATCTCTTAGCTGCATATAAAATTAATCTAATAAAATCTTTAATCATTTTGCTCATGAATGTATATGGCTAGCTTGCAGTCTGAAAAGCAACAGAGGCAATAACTTCTTTAAGGCTTTGACACTATTCTTGAGAATTCAAGCCATAAATGGAACATTCTGTAGAATGTAAAAATGTAGTTTTCCATGTCCAGAATTTTTAAAATCCAAATATCTGGTGTTTAGGAAAGTTACTGAAGTGGTATTCAGCTATACTATATAAAACAAGTTCAGTTCCTTCTTCTCCTTTGAAAATTCTTACTAAGGTTTTTAGAATATGAGAGAGTACTGAGAAATAACAAGAAAAATCAGAAAAATAAGGCAAGAATCTATAGTTAATTATACACTACAAGTTCTATTCAGGATATTAAACCTTACCAAGAGGAATTCTGCTTATTTTTCCTGGCATACAATTTTAAGGGGGCTAGGAACAAAAACACCCACAGAGCTACTTACATCTAATGACAGAACATTTCCCTACCTATGTGCAACAAAGGACCATTTTCTCAGATATGTTTTAAACCTTAACCATTCCTCCTTTTAACTTCTACAAACCTTAAAATTCTATCTCAAACCTGTGTTCCGGGTCTCTGTTGCATAGAAGACTCCAAAAATGGCAGCTGTAGACAACAATTCTTTAACCACAGAGAAAATGAGGAAAAAAAAACCAACTGAATCAATTGTTTTAAAGGATCCCAAAGGGAAGACACAAAAAGAGGCAGACTTTTGAAAACATCAATAAAAGAGAACTTCTAGCTCTCAAGTATGTGGCAGGGATCCCTTTAAAAGTAAGTTTTTAAGTCGAGGTTTTGGGAATGTAGCACTACTGATGTCTAATATTACCTAGTGGGACACGGATCTTGGTCCCTGATCAGACAATCCACCAAAACTAGTCACCCCGTGGTCAGTTTTGCTTCTGGGGTGGAGAAACACAAGACCTTGTTTCAGTTTTACATTCCAGCCAGAGAGCCATCATCATCCTCCTGCCCCTACCCCTCAACAAAAACTCTCCACCCTGCTCACTTCTCCCCTATTATGTCCCTTATTAGAACTAAGCTTTTTGAGAGCTGGGATTTATTTTTTAAAAATCTTTGTTCCCCTCACACTTAACACAACAACTATGCCAAATACCCAACAACTGGGATGTTTTTTCATTCATCTTCAATACCATATTTATTGTTGCTCATTTCTAAAATGGACATATACCTTTCTTTAGGAAAACTAAATCCTTTATTAAAAGAAAAAAGCTTTTATTAAAATATTCTACAGTTGCTGAGGATTTTGTGATTCCTTCATATTCTTTGGGGTTTACCAGTCAACATAAAATACTAAGTCTTCAGGAATAATGCTGTCACAGCAGCAAAAACGTCTCTTGATCACAATTACTTTGCGTGCAAACCTTCCTATACCTGTGGACAGACAGGAAAGGTACATGTTGCTTCATAACAGATGAAAAGAAGTCTGTTGTGACACTACAGCATGATTTAATGCCAGGCTTTAATTTTCCAAATTATGAATAATAACAATTCACAGGGTTTTTTTTAGTACTTTGAAGAACCCTACGAGGTAATAATTAGTGCAATTTAGTATTATATCCATTTTGCTGATGAGAAACTAAGGCTGAAAGATTCCAAGACTGATGGTCCTGCTAGTAATGCCTGAGGCACCCCTGAAATTTAGTAGG
Source organism: Pseudocheirus occidentalis (assembly GCA_028646575.1). NCBI lineage: Eukaryota > Metazoa > Chordata > Mammalia > Diprotodontia > Pseudocheiridae > Pseudocheirus > Pseudocheirus occidentalis. The sequence goes on from CM053600.1 coordinate 93,137,085, forward strand.
CTTGGGGCTGGATGTATAACTGACCCCAAGCTGCCTCATATCAAACAATGAATAACCCCATACATTTATTAAATAGATTATCTAACGAAATTCAAAACACTCTCAAAAACAAAAGAAACAAAATTTAATAATTAAATTCATTAAGAGTACTAGAAATACTTTTCTTCTTACTATAAGTAAGAGCCAAAGTTTAAAGTGGGTGCTCAGTGACTGACTGGATTTGTGGGTTCCTACCTGAAATTAACAGCACCTTCTTTCCAATTCCTTAAGGAAGATTTCTTTCTAGTCTTCCTTCCTCCATCTGACACGAATTTTACAACAAATTAAAAGCACACGTACAGCTAGGTGTTGCAGTTAATAGAACACTGGCCCTGGATTCAGGAGGACCTGAGTTCAAATCTGACCTCAGACACTTCACACACTAGCTGTGTGACCTTAGGCAAGTCATTTAACCCCAATGCCCTGCCTTCTCCCTCCAAAAAAAACCCAAAACCAAAAAAACCCACAACATATTCATTATCCTAACATAAGCAAAATATTTACTTTGCTTATAAACAACTCACCTACAGTAGACAAAATGGTGCAGCTATCTATATCTGAAACTGAATTACAACCCACATTTTCAAAAAACCCAGAACTCGTAACAACCAGATATTCAAGATGATGAAAACTTCATGAAGGATTCATAGCACTCTTCATAATACATTGCCCATTCTTACAGCTACCATCCTAGTCAAGACCCCTTTGACCTTCTGAGATCAAAAGTCTCTACATCTTCTTTCCACTTGACTACTGAATGAATCTTTCCCAAAGAATCACTCTTATTGTCTCATTTTTCTAATTAAAAAAATCTTCAGTGGCTCTTCTTTACACACCAAATTAAGTTAAAATGGCTTCCTTGGCCTTCATGACTTTCCAATCTTGCTCCCACCTACCTTTCCAAACCTATCTTCCACAACTCCAGTGCATTCTGTGCTCTGACTGTCCTGTACCATTTATTCACTTTCTGTAATCATAGGAACATTTGCTGTGTTTTCCTGCTTGCCTACCCTTTACTCATGGTTTTCCTGATGCCTAGCATGCATTCCCATTGTACTCCTTCTACCATTTCAACTAATCAAAACCCCATATATTCTTCAAGGCCTAGTTCAAAAATCTTCTGTATCAAGATGCCCTTCCTAACCACTCAACCAAAAATGGACCCTCCCTCTTCTGAACTTTAACATTCAATTTATACTACTTACATGGCACTTACTCTGTTTTCTAGACATACAGACCACAATCTCTTTGAGGACAGAAATGATTTCACCAGTGACTTTGGAAATCAATAATTGCTTTTGTTGCTCAATCATTTAATCATGTCCCAACTCTTCCTGACCCTGTGGAGCATATCATGCTAATACTCTCCATAGGGTTTGGGGTTTTGTTTTTGTTGTTTTTGCTTTCTTTTGGAGGGGGAAAGGTAGGGCAATTGGGGTTAAGTGACTTGCCCAAGGTTACATGGATTGTTTTGTGTTAAGTGTCTGAGACCAGATTTGAACTCAAGTCCTTCTGACTCCAGGGCCACTGCTCTGTTCACTGCACCACCTAACCAGCCTCTCCATAGGGGTTTCTTGGCAAAGATACTGGAGTGGTTTCCCATTTCTTTCTCCAGTGGACTGAAGCAAGCAGAGGTTAAGTGATTTGGCTAGATCAAACAGCTAGTGTCTAAGGCCAGATTTAAACTCAGGTCTTCCTGACTTTAGGCCCAGTCCTCTATAATTGAGCCACCTCGTTGCCTCCAACAATTACATCTGAATAATAATAATAATAGCTAATATTGATTTAAAGCTCTAAAGTGCACATTTTGTTTTATGAATGAACAATCAATATGAACTCTGAATACCTGGTACAGTCTATGTTTATGGGAGAGCCATAATAATACTATAATACTAGGGGCTGACAATGACATTTTATGTTATCACCACATGGGTTATTATATAAATTTCTTATTCATTCAAAGAACTGAATCTAATACTGGCGAAAAAAGTCATGAAAAGTATCTTAAACTATTGAATTACTGGGGATAAGCTGTAAGGTGCTTGTTTACCTGTTTAAAACAGAAATTTAACAGCTGTTTCTTAAAAGGAAATTTTTTTTAACAATTTATTTTAAAAAATTTAATTGCCAAGATCTCTTTTAAAGATAATATAAAAATGTTTTTTTTGAAGAGACAGAATATCTAAGGTACAATTCAGCACCTTCCTCAGTAATGTAAATATAATTTTATCCTTTGTCTGAACTAGAATGACTTTTGTCTACCTTGCCTTTCTTTCCTTAGAGTCACAGCCTTTCTGGACTTAATTAAAAGTTCTACTTTGCTCCAAAAATATTGGCTATGGTTACTTCAGGTCAGAGTCACTGCCTTGACTACTGTCCTTCATCGCTCACAGATAAATAATCTCCCACAGGTTTCAGGTCCTTCAAAGTTAGTCTTGCTTTCTTTCTACAGAGTAATGAAGATAATAATAAAGCAATGCCATTTCAGAGAATGAATTCTACCAAAAATCTTTTCTCTCCAACTGCAGTAGAGTTTCTCCCCCTGAGCACTGGGATAAAAGACTGTCTCCTTCAGCTGCTTGAAGGAATTTAAAATTTCTAACTCCTTTAGCAACCCCTTAGAAATCTGGAACAAATTGTCTTTGAATAGATCTCCTTCCTTTGTGGTTTTTATGGATTCAATCCAAACATGTCGGGATATAAACATAAAACACTGATTTTTTAAATAGAGATTTAAAGTTGGACGGCACATTGTTCATTCTCATTTTGTATTATAGGTAGGCTCTCAATAGAAAATTCCACAGTACAAGGGCTATAAGACACAGTTTAATCAAGTTTCATGCATGGGTAACTTAAGACAAAATGCAATCAAGCTGTCCATTTCATTTGTTCAGCACTTTGTTGAACTGCAGTGGGAACAATACAGAGAGAGTTATCTTGATCTAAAACTATGGTGTACCCACATGGCATCTCAAGAAAAACATCAGCGAACAGAAGAAGGATGAGAAAAGGATCAATACAAAGATCAAGAAGAAAGGGGCTGCCACAAGAGGACAAGCCCCTCCCCCCCCAAAGAGTCTTTGTCCAACAAATGGAATTCTTTATCTTAAAAAAAATAGTATTTAGTGGGGCACTCTGGGCAGATATAATCTCCAGAGAAACTCTAAAAGCAACAAGAACTGTGTCCATAGCTGAAAAGACAGAACTCCCTCCCTCCATCCTAGAATATGAATAATAATAACTAATGTTTACAATAATATCTACTATGTACAAGGCACTGGGCTTTATAATTATTATCTCATCTGGCCCTCCCAACAACCCTGAGAGGTAGGTACTATTATTATCCTCATTTTTCAGAGGAAGAAACTGAAACCGAAGATAAATGACTTGCCCAGGGACACACAGTTAGTGTTTAATTTTAAATTAAATTAAATTTTCATTTTAAAATTAAAAAATAAAAGTAAGTGGGAGATATAAATGACCACTATCAAATCATGAATGGAATGATCCTAAAAGTTTGAAAAGATGTAAGTGTTCAAGTCTAAACTCCCATTTTTTAGAGATGAGGAAACTTAAGACCCAAAGAGACAGAGGGGCCAGAGTCATGAAGATAATACAGTTGCAAAGTAAAGATTAAAAACCAGGTTTTTTGACTTCCAGTCAAAACGCTAAAAACACTAAAAACAATTTAAAAAAGTAAAAACAGAACTAGTCATCAAATCACAGAATTCTAGATATGGGATAAGGTTACAGTTAAATTATGACATATTAAAAGGACTATTCTTCACAAGCCAGTAAATTACAAAAGTCACCACTTCAGGGTGGCTAAGTGATAAAGTAGACAGAGTGCTGGCTCTGGAATCAGGAGAACCAGAGTTCAAATCTGACCTCAGACAACTGAGCAAGTCACTTGAGCCCAACTGCCTCCAAAAAAAAAATAACTACCTCCAAGTATGCTTCAGACATCCTGAAATAGCATCAAAAAGTTTACATAAATAGACAGAAGCCAGATACAGGAGTTAAATAGGGAAGTTAGGATAATTAGGGGCCAATCTTCCACCAAGAGAAGTATGCATCATTCAATAAATGTTTACTGATTCAGATTGATGTTAAGAGGGTTAACTGTGTTGCTTTCAACAAACCATCTCTTGCTGTCATTGTCACGGATGGAATAAATGCCTGGGCAGATGAACAACTGACCCTGCCCAGAATGGCAATGCTCTTGTTTTGAGCAGAGGAGAATCTAGTCAGATTTATCAAGCTCTGTGGTGGGCTCCACTCAGCTTCCTGCTCTGGGTTCAGTGTTAGCCGAGGGTTGCTGCAGAAACTACCGAATGACTTCTGTTTTGAGACATGCTGAATGAAGGTAATAACTGCAGCTTAACTGTGCAAACCAGTCTAACAGGGCAAACAGTAAAGGTCTATAAACTGAACACTAGGAGTGAAGAGGCTCAGCTCTGGTGATCCTACCTCTGATGATCCTACCAGTCAACTGAGCATATGAATTATGCCATTCCCCTGTGTCAGGTATTTCTTTCATATACACACATATATGCACATATATATTATTTATTCATATGAATAATAATATATTGTGTTATCCCTGTATGAGCTACAGTTTAAATTTTTAATTCATTCAAAGAAATGAATCTAAAATTGGAGAATAAAAAGCTACCAAGTAGTGGACGGTGTCTTAGCTTATTATATATGTGTGTATGCATATGTATGTGTCTATAAGCATACACATACCGTAGTGCCAATATTCACAGCGCCCACATTCATTATAAATATACCTGAATGGTGCTCAATAACAAAATATAACAAACTTTCCAAAGAGAAGACAGAAGCAAAACATGTGTGTGTATATATATGTACATATATATAAATATTTGTGTATGTACATATACATATATATGCATATATATATGTATATATATATATATATAAAAGAATTTCTTATCTGTAAGAACAGGAGTGGCACTGCCATCAGGTACCCACTAACTGAATCCACAAACTTAGAATGGCCTTCATTGTACTCTCTATAAATTGAAAATACAAGATGTGTAGTCAAATGAATGGGTTATAACATTACTAATTCAAACTAAACTGATAGTGCCTAGTACATTGCTCTTTGCCTATGACCCACTTATGCTTGCTTAACAAATTCTTAATTCATAATCTATTTATCTTTGTTATTGTCACTGCTTTATTTTCACCTGTAAATATTTTTATTAGTGATAATTCAGTTGCTGACATTTTCACTTCTCTATTTCAGATTTAAAGAAGTAAATATTTCAATACTCAATGCAGGTCTGACTATGGTATCATAAGCCACCTTTATTGGCAAGAGAAGTAAGAGAAATGACCCCCCTACATTCAAGAGAAAACTACTTGGTTGATTCAAGCAAGATGCTTCAGGGAACTCCTACAGACCCATGGCCGGCACTCTGAATGACTGAACAAATGAGATCTGAAAAACGTATGAGTCAAACTAATTTAACTTTCCACTATACAACCCACAGGTAGTATAGAAATAGCAAAAGATCAAAAGCCAAAAGGAGTCACAGATCAAAAACTTAAGGTGAATGCCAAGAAACTCTTGATGTGCTTATGTGTTCAATAAGCTTAGCTAGGTACATTTCCCACACTGCTATTCAGAACCACAAACTACTAATAATTTAACTGCTACCCTGTTGATGTAATCCAGCTTAATTATTTCCCAGACATCAGGATTAAGACAAGGTACCATTGGAAGGAAGAGTCACAAACACCAAGGCACAACACAGAAAAAGGCCTTTATGCTTTGCCATGACACCAGTTTTCAGCCCTAGGGACTGATCTGTATGAAAGAATGAAGAATCTTATTTCTCTGTTTTCTACATGTTGCTAGAAATAAAAATTTAGCTTTTAGGGAAATTTAGCATTCCCATGTTTCTTGTATTTCAAGTGACTTTTGAGAGCATTTTCTCAACTTCTTAAAGGGACAATTCTGTTATGATAAGCTACCCAGCAAATTAATACCTTGGGGAGGTGCTTACATTCAAGTAAGCAAATAAGCCAAGGTTGATCAGATTTCCCAAAGGCTAAAGGGCTACTTTCCAAGGTATTAGTGGAAACAGGAAGAAAAACAGACGAACAACAACTCACCAGGCCAGAGAGCCTCAAACAACTACAATCTCTATCTTATCTCCTTTACTAAATCATTATAGCATACCAAGAATTATAAAATATTTAATAGGGGCCAGACTTGGATATACATAAATGTGGATCATTCAAAAAATATACCTAAAGACAACCTCCACTGAATGCCACTTGCCAGTTTTACATACATCCTGAAAAATTTATCCTTATAATAATCTTGTAAATTAGCCAGGAAAGGTTGTAGTACAATAACCTCCATTTTACATATGATCAAACAGAAGCTTAAGTTAAGTGGTTTGTCTAAAGTTGCTCAAAAGGTAACTGTGCCGGCTGTATAAAATGACATACTCTTTACCCACTTATCTTGAATGTAATTGCCAGTCATAAGCCCTTTGCACTAATGGAGGGAAAAGAAAAATGTCTTTGTACCAGGGTGTATCCCTTCTTCACAATGCCCTTCTCTCTCTCTCAAATTGTCTAGTATTTAATTATTTTATTTGTATTTGTCTATTTCTTACACCCATACTTGCTATTTCCCCTATTAGAATGTAAGTAATCCTTTTGCAAGTCAGTTCTTTGGATTTCTATCTCCAGTACCTAGCACAGTGCAGGAACATAGCAGAGGATTAACAAATATTGATTGGCTGATATATGTAGGATTGGTTACAATTGTTTTATTTTTCTTTCTTTTTTAATGGGGAAATTTAAAGGTAGAGGGGGAACTGGGATAGGGTTGCCAAAACAAAACAAAACAAAAGAAACAAAGAAAAAGTCTTTTAAGCATCTTAAAGTACAAAAGAGAACAGAAGAAAGGTCAAAATTTACAAAAGTCAGACAACATATACTTTAAACAAAGAAAGGCTAACTGAACCTAACAGATTCACTTTCATATACAATCTTTTTTTTCCTTCAGCTCTACTGTATATACAGAAATGAATATTTTAATTGGTGTTTGTTAATATCAGAATTTTTTAAAAAGTAAAACAAGTGAGGATAAGAGTGATTTCCAAAATCAAAGAGTAAGCTTTTAAACAACCTGGGATAAGTTTCAATCAGTGACCAAGATTATAAACAATGAACAAGTTTCAATACTATTAACAATCTCTCTGAGACTGGTTTCGTGTAACCTTGCCATCATTTTCAATAAACAGGATTAAGAAATTACCCCCTTGTAACATGGATAAGAACTTGATTTAGAAACATATGTGAAAGGCTGATGTTTTTAGCTCTTTTAACAACTGTATCCTCGATGGTTATGATTCTACTATTATACTGCATAATTAGATAATGGAAAAGACATTTGGACAAAGAATCTCATATAGAAAGCAAATCAAAAGTTGAACTCATCAAATCACTAATGTCTAAAGCAGGCAATATCCCTTTAAGTAGTGAATGTGAAAATTTTTTCAATTAAAAGTATCAGCCTCATTATCAAACTACAGAAACAATAAGTGTCCCTGCAAACAGAATTTCCTCTGATCATGCTGGGGTGGGGGGGGTCTGTATTTTTTCTAGTTGCCATACACTCAAAATTAATTTTTTGCCATCTAATGACTCATTAAAAATTAGTCAAAAGATAGAAAATGACCTTCACGACTGTTTCAATTTACAGATAAGCTTCTTGTGTCACTGTAAACCAAATAAGTTTTAAAATCTCTTTTATCCAGGTTCATTTTTAAACACAGATTTTAGTGAAAGAAAAACACATCACTACATCATATATTGGCATGAAATTATCAGAAATATAATTTATAATCTACTTGTAAATCCATGATGGTAAGAGCTTCTAGCAAAGCCTATGGTCAGAAGTATTTAGACTCCAACTTGGCTTGATCTGACCTCATAATGAAAAATATGCTATGTCTTGCAATAGATTCCTTGAAACAAATGTAATGTAATATAATTGTACTTGCCCCAAAAAAGAAAGATTAGAGGATTTTTATAAATTCTGACTTAACAAAATGACTCTTCAATTTTATAGAAATATCCATTAGATGATCCTTTTAAATAGGAAGTCAAATTAAACATAATGTATTATCCAAAAAACTTACTACTACTGCATAAAGTAAGGCATATATAAATTCACTTACCTTCCGATAAATCATATGGCACATGGCTACTCGAAGTCTCATTCCTGCACACTGTACATGATAAAAATATAGGTGGTGCATGAGGGCCAAAAACAGAGTACATAAGGCCAGAGCAGCAGCATAGCCATAGGCCCAGTTCAAAGCTACATTATCATGGGGATCATAATATTCAAAATATTGAATAATTTTCCCCAAAAATATTGGTTGCACTACTATGATGATTTCCTAAAAAGAAAAGAGAAAGGAAAACATGATTAAACAAAATGTAAATCATAGAATCCAACATATTAATTTTTTCTTACTTTGGTAGAGCAAAATCTTACTATAATGATTCATGATTCATCATGGCATGGAGGTTACTGATTTCTGAAAGGCACTGAGAGAAGCTAGAAAAGATCATCAAATCATAGATCTAGAACAAGAAGAAACTTTGGGGGTCATTTCATGAAATGGTCTTCTTGAATATGAGCTGGGTCATGAGTGTGTGTAGGATTAGAGGATCTACTTAGCTTGGGGTTTCATTTATCAATTAAGTTAAACTTATGCTGACCTCAAAATAAGAGCATAAACTACTGAATGGCTGACTAAGGTTATTCTCCCCCAGTTCAGATCATGCATTATCCCAAGACAAGGAGAGCACAAGTCCAAAAATGATTTTAAAACAACTGCAAAGCTTAGAAGGTTCTTGTTTTGGCAGGTATGATCAGACTATCCATTTGAAAGAACTGGGACTCTCTCGCCTCATAAAGACTAAAAAAAAAACCCAAACCCATCAGCTACTGTCCCTCCTCCAAAAAGATCAAAGAATTAAAAAAAGAAGTGGGGTGAAGGGGGATGCTGAGGGATGGATATTTAGCCAACTGCATGCTCCATAAATCAGCAGTAACACAGTAGCCAAAAAAAACCTGACTGAATATTACTTTCAATGTGAACTCCTCTTAAGAAATTCACACTGATGGACAACTGGGATTATACTAGTCTAGTATTCTGCCATGGTCAGATTATACCCCCAATATTTCATTCAGTTCTAGATACCGCAGTTTGGAATGTCATTAGCAGATGGTTGTTGATGGAACTAGAAATCATGCCATCCTAGGACTAGTGGGAAGAATTGGGAAGATATGGCATTAAAAAAAGAGATTTAATTGCCCTAAATATCTGAAGGGTTATGATACAGAAGAATGATTAGTACTTGTTCTGCTGGGTGCTAGAGGGCCAGAACTAGGAGAAATAGGTAAAAGTTTCTAAAAGGCAACTTTCAGTTCAATAAAAGGAAAAGTTTCCTAATAATTAAGTAGAACAGGCTGCCTCAGGAGGTAATTAAGATCCCTATCAGGAGAGGTCAGCAAGTAGGGGCTAGATTAATTTGTCGGAGATTTTGTAAAAGAGGTGCATGTTCAGGCATGGATTGGTTATAGGACCCATGAGGCCTCCTCCAGTTCTGTAATTCTGTGTACAATCTATGTGCTACTCTTATTTTTATGCATGCCTAATAATTAGGCAGCTAAAAAAAGGGTGAAAATGTTCCCCTTTGGGCTCGAGTCAGATGAAAGGCACCAGCTGATAGGTCAAAATTAACAAAAGCCTAGACATGCCATAAACATGAGTCTAATAAATAGTCTAAATAAAATTAAATATCAATTATGACCAAAGACCCCAAATAAAGAGAAGGGATTTGGTTCACTAAGGCCACAAAAAAAAATCTTTCCTATAACCTAGACTCAAACTGACTTTAAGCTTCCAGGACCACATAGGCTTTCCAGTATTTTACTATAACTCTGTCCCATCTATCATCTATGCCCAAGTAACCTCTAGCATCCCCTTCTAGCTCAGTCTTCCTCTCCTTTCCAATCAAAGAAACCCATATTTCAGACCCAAACTTTGTATTTCAAACCCAATACTCAAAAATCAGGACCTCTAATTTGTATCTTCTTCATTCAAATGACTTTCCAATTAGAAGGGGGGAAAAAGTCAAACACAAGTATTCAAAAATTCTATTTAAAAACACTTGGAAACAATCTAAAGCAAATGTTTAGTTTTCATCTTGTAGTTGCTGTTGTTTTAAATCACATGCTGACAAGAAGATAAAAGGAAATTAAATGGTTCTATCAAAGTCTTCTTCCCATTGGAAATAAGCAAGGTCACTTGTACAAAGTTTCTTCTCCTACTAAGGAAGGAACAATCAAAGTCGCTCTGCTTTCACATGTGGTCTACAACTTAACCACTGAATAGGTCTTAAAATTAACAAACGGAGAAAGTAGCCTCACTATCTCAATTTATCCTGCAGAGAACTTGTTTGTATCTAAAATGCTAGTCATTAGGCTATGAACTCCTTTACAGTGAAGGGTTTTTGTTTTTGTTTTTTGCCTTTTTATTGTAATCCCTTGGCTTAGCACTATTTCTTGACCCATAGTGGCCACTTAATGCACATTGACTGACTAGTAGAAATAATTAAAATATGATGGAGTACCCAGTTCAACCTCTGAATGAAACCTGAAATGTCTTAGAAGGTGAGCAAGGGAAAACCTCTGTCTTCTTATCACAACAAAATGTCTGTCCTGTCTTGAAAACTATAGCAGACGAGAGGAGAGAACCAAGTGACTCCTTTAGTTACCTAACTCCTGCCAAGGAATAAAACCTTTCTAAGTATCTATTTGTTTTCCAGAATATAAGTTTCTCATGTGATTCAGGGTCAGGATTAGAATTCTCAAATCTGGGGGGTAACACACACAGGTGTTCTAAAAAGCCCGAAGTCTTTCCCCCACCTGACCTAGCTTCTGCGTACCTTATGGACAAGTTATGAACACAAGAACTTTAACTTTTGGTCAGCTCCAGAAATGATTCTCTCTTATCCCAACCTCAAACCCTGTGCCAAATCAAACGAAAGATAAAGTATCTCTCTTCATGAGTGTAAGACACGGATTGCTTTCCGCAAGCTAAAGACAAAGATGTGTGCCCATTTTGTGGCAAGCACCTTTGGAAACAATAAATTAACTAGAGATTGAGAAAAGTCACTTCGACATTTAACATAAACTGCCAATGTGCCTTATCTTTGCTCAAAAAGAGCAAGTTTCTAGTCTAGGATGCCTTAGTTATTTAGAATTGGGTCTTTAAAAAAATACTGTTTCTATAAGTAACTGAAGTTCCTAGTTTCATATACAATCCTTTTTTCTTCTTTGTATACTGAAATGCTTGTTTGATTGTTTGTTTGAAAATTGTTTGTTTGTTGTTTGTTGATAATTAAGTTCATAATAAAAAGAAAATTTTTTCTGACTACATTTTAACGTTTTATTAACTCATTTCTTTTCTCTGTGAGGGCTCTGAACAGACTGAGACTTTAAAAATTTCCATTATACCTTCCTATTTTGTATACAAGGATACATAGGCTGGAGTATAGACCTTTTCTGAATCCTTACTTAAATGACTTTTGCCTAAAGGAGGAAAAATAGATAGCATAGTAATCATGAAATTCATTTCACAAAGTTTTGAAATATTTATATATTTTTTAAAATCTTGTAGGTCTTACTAGAGAAGCCGAATAATTTGATACTTAGTTCTTAATTCTAGCATTCTCCTTTTGATAATTATTTTCACTATTGCCTGCTTTGTATATATTTATTTATGTGAGCTCTCCCCCCATTAGACTGTAAATTCCTTGAGGGCAGGGCCTGTCTTTTGTCTCTTTTTGTATCCTCAACGCTTAGCAGTTTCTGGTATAAAGCAGGTGCTTAATAAATGTTTACTGACTGTTGATACTTGAAATAAGAAAGGTTGTTATTAGGTATTTCAAATGATATGAATGTTGAAGAGCATTGGTTCTCCCTTTCAACAATTGGATTGCAAAAGAAAAGTGAATCAATTTATAATCCAAAATGTTTCACAGAATTTGGGCTCCCAGAGCAAACAAATGGTATGACTGAATTGGAATCTGTTATTTCTTTTTTGAAATCCCTACTTTAAAGATCAGATGCCATGGACTGGCTTCAAGAAAATGTACCTGGCCTGTTCACTCACAGATGGTAGTAGCCTGATGTCACTGATAGTCCCAAATGCTAATCTGTCATAGTCTTCAATAGTCTTCAATTTTAGGGTGCTTAAGAAAAATGGCTAAACTGAATACATATATTACATACACACATATAATATATATGTATAAAATAAATATGCATATACTTCATACTATGTATACATACATATATGTATATGCTTCATACTGTGTACATGTAGGTATATTTATTCTGAGTATATAAATGTATATGTATGAATACCAGGATTTTACATTAGTACATACAATATATATATATACATATACATATAAATGTATACGTGTGTGTGTGTGTGTGTGTGTGTGTGTATATATATATAAATATATCTACATCTACTATATATAATTCTGGGAAGTATAGTCCCACAGTGGAAACATGTTCTTCAGAAGACTAGCAATCCTCAGCTGAACTAATTCTCTAAAATATCACGTGCAGCAGAGGTACACAAACCCCAGTGAGACTTTAATTGGTCAATCACAGTCATAGTACTATCCACTCCACATAGTTTGGGAATCTAATCCCTAGCAACTGAACTTTAAAGCAGTTAAAGTTCCAAAGCCACAGATGAAAATTACTTCTTTTGAAGCCAAGCAAATGCTTCCTTCTTCCTACATTCATCTTGGAAAGATTAACATTTCTTTCCAACTTCTCTAAACCACCAAGAATTCAACAGCCAAACTGGAAAGATTACAGGGCAAGAATATGAGACTCAAGGTTTCCTTTCTGCTAGAAATTCAAATGACCTAAAACAACCAAGCCCCACATTTACATCAGTATTGTACTGAAAACTTTGTCTGGTGTATGTTGTCTAAAGACACAAAGGTCAAAGGAATATCAACTGAAGTTCATACACCAATCTGGTCCGTGTCAAATATCAAACTGGAACCCAATCAAATAACCATCAAAATAAAAAAATGAGAAGTCATGCACCCTAAATGATTATCTCATTCTCTTCTTAGTAGCTCAAACCATGGTGTTACATATGATCTTCCCATTTGTGCCTCAAAGCAGGGAAAATATTTAGACAACTCGGCAACATAGGATCATCAAGCTAACAAATATTTACTATCGTCTACAACCATGGTGTCAAACTCAAACAGAAAGGGAGAAGCGGGTGAATAAACCTTAGGTAAAGATCCCTGTGGGCCTCCAATATTGACTCAGAAAACCACACCTTTTTTCTATTAACACATCAGCACATTAAAATTTGATGTGAACCACATTAAAGAGTGTTAGGGACCGTGTGTGGCTCATAGGTCATTTGTCTGACACCTCTGACTTACAATCCAAGGGCATTCTACGCATTGATCCCAAAGAATTTGCTCCAAATCCAGGGGCAAACACTGGGAAATGGAAAGGAAGTCAAAGATCATCCAATTCCCTCATTTTACAGATAATTTGACAGACTAACCTCTAGAGAAGTTGAGGCACTTGGCCAAAAATCATACAGAGAGTCCAATAGTTGCAAGGATTTGAACTCAATCTTTTTCACCACATCTACTACCCTCAGCACTACACCAAAGGTATCAAACCCAACGGAAGCCTGAAACATTAAACTGTAACTGGGAAATGTTTGCCAAAATAAATAAAAGCATAATGCAGCAGAGATAATGTCAATTTATGACTTTCTAAGCCAGTATTCAGGGATCCCATTTCTATTTGACTTTGACACCACTAATCCACGCTTATTCTTGGTATCTTTGTAAAGCTGACCTTAACTACACTGTACTCTTGGTAGCTATAAGAAGATAAAAGCATGAAACTAAGTGGGGTAAAGTTGACAGCATTTTTTAAAGATGGCTCAAATTAAACGCACATATTTTAAGGTTAAACAATTTCATCTCTGAAGAAGTTTGCATAAATCAAGCTGCATATGTTATGTCTGAAAGACAACAGGAAAGGAAAAGGAGGGGGGAAAGAAGAGTAAGGGGGTGACAATTGTAGACCCTTACCTAGGGTGAAAGAAAGGACCATGTCCTGCTGGTACATTTTCATCTAGACACATCACAGTACTTCTCAATATACAACTGGCTTTCACACAACTATCATCCATTCCCACAAGCCCACTCTACATGCTACCTACCTTCCCAGGATTGTGGTAAATGAAGTAATAACTGTAAAGCACTTAGCATATAGTAAGTTATATAAATGTTAACTGTTATCTTTAATTGAATGTTTCTTTTGTCACAAATGCATACCAAAAAAACTGCCCACATATAAGAAACATCACCTCAATCAGGGTAAAAAGTCCCAAAATTAAATAGGATTTCCAAAAACACTTTATAATTGCTTTGGTTAAAGAGGGCTTTCTGGATTCTTTTTCTGCTCGTAAGAATTCTTTATCCCAGTACCTAGGAAACAAAACAAAAAAATCAGGAAGAGTTACTGACTGGAGTAAAGAAAGGAGTGGTTAGAAAAGCTAAATAAAAAGTTATTTTGTCTGTTTCTTTTGAGATGCAGTACACCTTCTGAGGATTCTATCAATACTGATAATTGATTGTTAGGGCTTATGGAATGATGTCTGATTAAGGAGGAAAGCTCCCCTGTTAGAAAATCAGAAGGTGTCAATATAAAGAAAGACAATTGGCTTTAAGTATTACAGCTGGGAAATTAGAAACTGTATATAAGCCCAAAACAGCAGATTATGTCACAAGCACAAGCTTAAACTTGTGAGAGAGCAAAGCAACAAACCTCTCCTTTGAATTCTCCATCCATCTTTGTTATTATACAATTTTCTATGCATGTATATCCTATTAAATTAGAACCTCACAGGGGGCAGGGACTATATATCATTTCAAAACATTTATCTTCCTGGGTCTAGCAATGTCGTGCCCATTAGGAAACACTTCTAATTTACATAATAAACATTTATAAGAACACCCAATTAAGGTATTAGTAAACAGGGTGTTTTCAAGTACTTCTGGGATCACTAGAGAACTCCAACTGCTCTGTTTCTCCTCTTCTTAAGGGACAAGAAGTGACCCCACAGGTCAAATGGGTTGTCCTCCAGGTTACTAAGTAGTCCAAGCCTGAGAATAAGCCTTAAGGGTGCACGGCCATGGCAATGTTTCAGTGAGTGCAGATCAATAGAGCAGGCCCATGAAGAAACAAGTCAATTGTTTTTTAAAAAAATTTTTCAAAAGCTACTAGGCATAGAGTCACCCTCTTATTTTGCTCCCACTTTCTTACCCTTGCAACTCTTCTCCAAGTGTTTTTGAACGATCCTCTGGAAGTACCGTATACATGTCATCTTCTTCTAATCTTCGTTTATGACCAATTTGAAATAAGGGATTTAGCCACCTGTTAAATTAAGAATAAAAAAGGGAAGGAAAAGTTAGCATCCGAAATGGCAGCCTTTGTCTAATTAGATATCTACCAATGTAGACAATTTACTTTTCTAAACATGCAACCATGTGGTTTGGATTTTTCATTAGCAACAATGCCAGGTGCTGACAAACCAATAATCACTACTTGTACCTACTCTCAAAGGGTGGTTTCATTTTTATATATTTTGAAAGATTCAATAATATTAGGATATGGGGCTCTTGTCCCACATGTGCCACTACCTGGCTAAATGACTCTGGCAAAGGCACTGTGTGGAACTTTTTTTTTCATGTATAAGGTCAGGGAATGGGATAAGAGGTTCTCTGGGACTCCAGGTGTAATTAGTAATCAGTTTATCAGATACTTAGCACTTAGTAACTTAGGGCTAAGTAGCACCTAGTAACTTAGGGCTAAGTATGGAAGATGTGAACCCTGTCCATTGTTGAGAAGGCATGAACTCCCCTGTTGACTTGGAAAAAGGCTGTTGGCTGAGACAGGAGGCCAGTGCTGTATATAAAGAAGAATTCTGGAAACAGAGAAAAAGAATTGGAATTGGCTCCTCAGTGAAGGAAGATTCATGGAGACCGAAGCCAGCTGAGAGAGAGAGAGGGAGAGAGAGAAAGAGTTCCTCTCCCAGTATCTGGAAGGTGACTGAAACATGAACAGAATAAGACTTTGTTTATTCATGGCCTGGTTGATCCTTGAGTTCCAGGCAAGAGAAGTGGTGAAGGGTTTGAGATGTGCTAAGCCCTGTGAACTTCAGTGTGTGCCAGGGATTGCCCTGAGGACTGGACAAGGAACTGGCAGCTGTCTGCTCCTGAATCCAGATGATTGGCAGATTCAGGAGGGAGCTGGGACCATGGAAGGGGATCCAGGGAATCAGAGAGACCACCCAGAGCCAAGATGAAGAAAAGGCCTCCCCTTGGAGGAGACTGAAGTTTGCTGGAAATCAAGGGGGTGGAAAGCTTGTGTGGTTTTCTAATGACTATATTAGGGACTAGTGATATTTACTAATTAGGAATCTAGCTTAGTGGCTGACTGCTAGATGAGTGACAGATTAAGTTAATAGTTGCCCCATGAGTGGAAGATTGGTAATACTGTGAATTAATTGATTGAATCTTTAAGTGAGAAGGGTTTCCCCCTTAGGGAAACCAGGTGATTCTTCTTTTGTTAACTGATTGATTGAATCTTTAAGTGAGAAGGATCTCCCTGTAAGGGAAACCAGGTGATTGTTCTTTTGTTCCTTGTTCTAAATATTGTGACTTTCTGTAATAAGATGTAATGTTGAGAATATTATATTGTGAATATTGTACTGAATCTTGATTTGTAATGGAATAAACAGAGTGTTCACTAT
>CM053600.1:93154578-93172877 GCA_028646575.1 Pseudocheirus occidentalis
TAAGCCTAATACTCTGTCCACTGCACCACCTAGTTGCTCCTAGATGGGTTTTATAAACACCAATAAACATTAATGTTTTCATATAGAAAGAAGATGCAAGAAAAGGTAATTGTATATGAAACTGTAAATCTATTAGGTAAAGTTTAGTTTTTTTTAAGTATGCCATAATTTCAAAAAAGTTCCAAAATTATCCTACTTGTCTGTATCTATTTCTCAATGTCTCTACATTTCTCTGAGCATTTTGAAAAATACTGGCACCAGTCTTCTTTCTCAGCTTTTTGAAGGACATTCTTGTCACTGTTCCTTTGTCTGGTGCCAATTAAAAAACAAACAAAACTCCTTGTAACAACGAGCATAGTCAGACAAAAGAAATCTACACATTGGGCCCATCTAAAAATGCATGTGTTATTCTGAGCCTCTAATCTGTCTCTTCTCTGTCAGGAGATAAGTGGATAACTTCATTATTTATTCTCTGGAGTAACGGTTGGTCACTTTAATGGACTAATAGTCCATTAGGGAGAAAGAAGATACACACTTGGATTCACTAAATTGTCAACTTTGCTGTTGTTGTTTAATTGCATCCAATTATTTGTGACCCCATTGAGAGTTTTCTTGCCAAAGATACTAGAGTGGTTTGTCATTTCCTTCTTAAGCTCATTTTATAGATGGCCAAACTGAGGCAAATGGGGTTAAGTGACTTGCCCAGGGTCACACAGCTAGTAAGTGTCTGATGCCACATTTGAACTCAAAGTCTTCCTTTGCCTGGTGCACTATCCACTGTGCCATACAGCAAAAATCAAATAATGGGCTCGGTTAGGATGTAAAAGCACTTCAGAGAAGACTATTTCAGTTGTTCTTTTTATCTTCAACATGACTTGAATTATTTGCCTACATTTTTCTCCTGTGTACAAGATGCCATCATAAGATTTTGAGTCACAAGGCATCTCAGAGAACATGTAATCCGGTTCCCTAATTTTACAGATGAAGAGATCAAATCCCAGAGAAAGGAAATGACTTGACTCAGGTCATATGGGTAATCAGTATCAGGAAGTGAGCATTTCCTGCCACCAAGTTAAGGACTCTTTCCAGTCACTATATGACATGGTGATTACATTAGTAACCAATCAAGATTGTATTTAGTAAAACTTAATTCTGAAATCAAATTGGAAACATGGATGAAAAAGAGTAAAACTGGTTGGGCCAGTAAAATGCTGATGCTGGGACCCAGTTTACTATCAGTTCATTCTCCGAACTTTTTTTTGCCCTCATTCTAAGAGCTATGCTAAAGTTTTCTTTACATTTTAAAGTTGGGCACATCACTAGATTTAAAAAGGAAAAAAGTCAGCACGCTGCTAAAACTTGCTCTTTTTTTAACCTACATTAAATTTTGTACTTGTATTTATTATGTATTACATAAAAATTAAAATATCTCTTTGATCTCTGATAAATTTATTTCACCCATGATTTTCTTATTGCAAACTAGAAACCTATTCCATGTTATGTGTGCTAATGATTTGGATTTCAATAAAAGGTTTGTGCACTAGAATAGGTAGGAAATGCCACTTATATTTGAATAAACGTGCTTTTCCTGAAAGAATGTATCATGGGACACAGAAAACAAGGTTTGGAAGAAATTGCTCAAGGACCATTAGCCTTATTCAAATATTACCTTTATAGTATTGTCAAGGGCACTCAGCCTTTTGCTAGGTCCTAGATTTCTGGGTGAGTCTGCCTCCAGGCTGGAATAAATTTAGCACCTGACTTTCCTGCCAGTCTTATTATTCTTGGTCTCATGAGCTAATATTCATGCCTAACTAGCCCTTTTCCATTCTCAAAAAGTCCTTTGTAGGACATTGATAATATTGTGTTTTTGTTTTCCTGAAATATTGTGAGGGTTTTTTTTTTAATACTTGGAATCACACCTATTGTATTTTTTTTTTGCTTTTTAGAGGGGGGAGGGTAGGGCAATTGAGGTTAAGTGACTTGCCCAAGATCACATGACTAGTAGCGTCCAAGGCCTGATTTGAACTCGGGTCCTCTTGACTCCAGAGCTGGTGCTCTATTCACTGTGCCATGTAACTGCCCCATATATTTATTATATCTTAAAGAAATTTTGGATTAAGAGTTTAACTAAGATAATTGAGATGACAATGAAATATAATTTGGATTTTTATTCACTACTTAATCCTGATGATTTTGCTTCTCATTGGATTCTGGGCAGAATTTGGGGCATAGAATTCTCATTTCCCTGTTTGGGAGGAGAGAAATTTTCATCAGAAAACACAAGTTTGATTTACCTATTAAATAATTCTATTTGGTGACAGTGGTGCTAATGACAAGGTGAACTGTTCTGGGTTCCACTTGAATACAATCCTTATATTAGCCCATACACTCCATTATTTAGTTTCCTTATAAATCAGAAGGGGTAACATCAGATAACACAGATATGTGGAGGGAGTGCTGCTGACACTTTAAATAACTAGTTTAGTTATCTCAAAAGTACCAAAAGTACAAAACAATTTAAAATGATATTTCCCCTACAAACAAAACCTGCTACCAGGTTTGCCTGCACCTGAATTTGTATAACTCTTCTTCTTTAAAGATTTAGCGTAATTATTTCACAAGGAAAACTTTTTTGCCTGACTGCCAGAGGAAAGTTTTCAGAGTGCACTATAAAACATTTGTCTATTTCTGGTGCAATAAAAGTACTGTGACATTTCCAGAACGGCTCTGTTTTGAGATGCGGGAAATTCTTTGTGTTTAAATTGTATTTATGAATAGTGTAAAACAAAGAACCATAGCAAGCATTAAGCGGTAGGGCCATTGCTACCGGAAGGATACAGGTTATTGAATTACTTCACTCAAGAGTAGGCAAATCCAAGAGGGGTGGAGATCAGACTGCCAAAAAGGGATTGACATAAACCTTCCGTATTCAACAGCCAAAGTCTGCATACTGAGTTTATTTAATCTGAAGGAGCAATGTACTTTCTCCATCTCCACTAACTCAATGAGAATAATACCCAATTTAAAAAGAAGAGAATGTGAAAACAATGGCTCAACTGTCTTAATAGGAAGGAGAGCTCAATTCTTGTTACACGGTAGGCACATAATGAAAACATCCTGTATTTGTCTAGTGTCTAATAGTGTATAGTTTACAATTCCTTTCATCCAGAAATTTCATTGAAGATTGTTGCTCAAATTTATTAATCCTCAAAACAGCTCAGGGGGATACGTAGGTCTAGTGGGGTAGGCTGGTTTAGGTATGACCACTTTTAACACACAAAGAAATGGAAACATGGGAAGTTGAGTGATATATGCAAACATCTCAACAAAAGCTCCTAAATCAGAGCTCTGATGATTTTACGTGACCTTTCAGGAAGAGGGAATTATTATCCCTAGAGAGGTTGCTGTGGTGTAGTAGA
Organism: Pseudocheirus occidentalis; assembly: GCA_028646575.1. Lineage (NCBI taxonomy): Eukaryota > Metazoa > Chordata > Mammalia > Diprotodontia > Pseudocheiridae > Pseudocheirus > Pseudocheirus occidentalis. The sequence goes on from CM053600.1 coordinate 93,158,001, forward strand.
AAATCTCATTGGCTTTGGGATCAGGAGCCTTGGGTTTCAACACCAGCTCCCCTACTTTCTTGCTGTGAATTTTAAGTAAGTCACTTAACATCTGCATTCTTCAGATCTTTCATCCATGAAAGCAAGAATGAGATAAACCTATACTACTACCCCATAGGATTATGGTGAGAAATAACTCATCTGATGTATATGAAGCTCTTTGTAAATCAATATGCTGTATTTATGTTAGTGTTTACTATGGAAAAGTCAGATACAGGACAACTTTAAATATAGAATCTAGCAGTCATTACATATTTGTAAATGTAATAGTAAAAACAAAATTATGTTCCTTAAAATTAAATATCTTAAGAATTTTTCCTTCTTTTAAAAATTGTGCATTTAAAAAAATAAAGATCACCAAAGGTGAGATTACCAGCACATACTAAATAGTTCTGAAAGAGAAAGGGCACTCTTGTTTTAAGGTACAGAGACTTAGTCATTAGGCAATTAGAAGTCCTTAAAACCATCTGATAAAATTCTACCCATGTTAAGTTATGATACAGTAAAAAATATGATCCCTGAGTAGGAATCTGCTTTGGCTGTCACTTAAAGGTAAGAAGTAGACCTTTAAGAAAAATTATATTGATATAAATAATATTTAAAATTGTTTGCTTCTAAGAATGTTCTTTTTCCTTTTTATTCTGAACTTAACAAATGTCAAATAAAGTGGGTATTTCCAAGTACACAGAAGAACAGAAAATATTGTACATGTAACTACAATAATAGTAGTTTCTATTATTGTGAAACTTCAACCAAATAATATTTAAAATAATTAGTATTCATAACGAGAAATTTTAGGAGAGATTGCCCATTAAGATTATAACAAATTGTTATAAAAATCAGTCAGGCTAATATGTTATATGTAGAAATGAAAGAAGGTAAAAAAAAATGAGTCTCCTGTTAATTTTCAAAAGGAGCTGAATACTCACTGATTAGGAATTTTATGGAGGAGATTCCTTCATCTGCTAGAGGACTGCAGTAGACCTCTCAGTTCCCCTTTGGTACATCTAGAGCTTCTGATGATTAGGGAAAGGAGGTAAGAGAAACATGAATAAAGCCACAGGGAATTACATCCACCATCTAGTGACACCAACAGGCAGAACTACAGAAACAGAAAGAGGTTAATTATTGGTAGGGAAGCTGGTACTACTTTAATTCACTTATTTTATGCAAGTGGACACTTAGCGGTCAGAAAGAAATAATTCTCCACTAGTGATGATTTGATCAAAGTCTTATCATTCGGGTAGACTTAAGGGAAGTTATTTCAGGGCAATGACTGCGCATTCCCTATCAGTGCATAGGAAATTCTTATCAGTCGTAAGTCTGGGATAATTCACCCATTTCTGTGAGTTGTGTATGGTAGCCTTCTAGTCTGTGTCCCTACACCTGGGCATAAGCATTATTAATGTGTATGAACTTGAGGGAAAAAATACTTTTTGTAAGTAGTTCTTTGGACTATATTCATCTTTGGGCAAGAGGGAGAAACTGGAGAATAATTGGCAGCAAAAGCTAATCAGAACACAAACGGATGTCATGAAATTTACTGCAGATTGTTGGGAGTCCTTTGGTCACTAACTGCAAGGATCCTGAAAGTCCAACACAGGCACCCGTCGGAGAATGAAGGTCTCATTCAATTCAGGGTGCAACTACGCTCAGACTAGGGACGCAGAATCATGATTGCTATCCAATGGTATAGCCTGATGCATAACGCTTACTCCAGGGACACACAAAGAGGGAAAGCCATCCGAGCAGGAGATCCCCTACACTTATGCCACTCTCTTATGACAAGGATACTTGCATACAACTAAAAATTGATTTTAATTCTATTTTGCTAAAGCTTAATCAAGCTAGATTTAATATTCCCCTTCTCAATTTCTTCCCCTGATAAACTTCTCCTCCCACACACATTGTGAAGAAACTTTCCTAAAGGTCAAGCTTTTGTCTTATATTCCATCTTTGTAACCTCACCCATTACCCACTTTCCAGACAAACAGGATTAATACAAAAGGTCAAGTCTCATCAATTCAAACTACTGTAGCAACTCCTATCTCCTGGGAGCTTTTGTATTGTGACTGGAATCCCGTGTCTTGGCTCTGGTTAAGGGGATTTCAGAAATGGAGATGCAGATGATGTAATTTCAGTTCTGAGTATGTCATCAATTGCCAATCAGAACAAGACTTAGACCTATATTAGTTGAGATGTTGCTCCTCATTTTGCTAATTGTTATAAAAGATCTTGTCAGCACCCACCCAATGTCTTTGGTCATTGAGAAAGGCCACTGACACAATTTATGGGTTACTGCCAGACTAACTAATACATTGATCATATTTAGAACGTTGTCACTTAATTTACTTCAGTTTTCAAATGTATCATTTGATTCTGCTTTCCCTTCTATAAACATGCTTAACTCCACAGGCAGTCTCAGCGTCAGTTTAGTGAAAACCAGTCCAGAGGTCTTGGCCATTTGTGCTTTTTAAAGCTGTCTAGGAGCAGCAGAAGAGATGGGATCCTGATGCACTTGTTAGTGCCACAGGCAGCAACAGCTCAGTTCTTTTTCAAATAAGATAATATTTGTGTCAAATGAGATATTCATACTTAGCACAATGCCTGATGCATTATTGTTATTGCTGTTCAGTCATTTCAGTTGTGTCCGATTCTTGGTGATCCCATTTGGAGTTTTCTTCACAAAGATACTGGAGTGGTTTGTCATTTCCTTTTCCACCTCATTTTACAGGTGAAGAATTTGAGACAAGCACAGTTAAGTGATTACCTAGGGTCACATAGGTAGTAAGTGTCTAAGGCCAGATTTGAACTTGGGTCTTATTATCTCATTTGAAAAAGGACAAAGTGGTTGCTGCCTATAGGCATATATTAAAAGCTTAATAAATGTTTCTTCCCTCCCCCATTCTCACCCCTTTTTCTTACAACTGAACTTATCACACTTCCTGAGTGTGATAGACTCCACAAATGAGTGTTTTTTTATAGTATGGTATCTTACACATAATAGATACTTAAAATTTTTTTTAGCTATAGCTTATTGAATTGTATGTTTCCCAGGCTTTCTGAAATCAGTAGCCAGGGAAGTAAGGAATTTTTCACACAAAAGTAACCCTGAGAGGGGCGGCTAGGTGGAACAGTGAATAGATCACCGGCCCTGGAGTCAGGAGGACCTGTGTTGAAATCCAGTCTCAGACATTTAACATTTACTAGCTGTGTGACTGTGGGTAAGTCACTTAACCCCAATTGCTCTGCCTTCCCCCCTCCAAAAAAGCAAAAACCAAAAAAACCCCAAAGTAACACTGAATAAGTTATAATATTCCAGGTCTCAGTTTCTTCATCTGTGAAATGAGTTTTACTAGATGACCTCTGATCTAAGATGCTGTCCAGCTTTAAATTCCATAAAGCTTCCAACTCTGATATTCTTTGGTTTTGTGAGCATATGTGTCTGGCACTATTTTCACCATTGTATAGGATATAAAAGAAATAAAAGCCATCATGATTTCTGTCCTTGTGAAAAAACACTTTTGTTGCAAGAACAAGATACACACAAACCAGAGAATAAGCTGGTATAATAAAAAGTGCCAAATTGTGTGTTTAATAAGAATTCAGATTCTTTAAAAATTTTTTTTAATTTAGTAGCCAAGTAAAAAACTGTTATTGTACCCACGAACCTAACTTTTAAGATGAACAACATGTTTTCCTCATAGCAGCCCTATAAGGAAAAGATACTTCCCCCTTTAGATTATAAACTGCTCGAAGACAGGGACTGTCTTTTTATTGTATCCTCAAATGCTTACCACACACAGTGTCTGGCAGGTTATAGGCACTTAGTAAATATTTATTTAATTGGATTGGATAAGTGGTGCAAATATCATAAACCAACTTTTATAGGCTAAGAAAAAGGTTCATAGAAGTTAAATAAATTGCCCATGGTCACACAGCTAGCTAAATGTCTGGAACAGAATGATCAAACAAATTCTAGACAAGGTTAAGGAAAACCAAAGGGGAAGAGGAGAATCTTCCATATGATTATCATTAGTAAGTAAAAATACGTTTTTTATCTCACTAGTTTATAATCTAGTTTTATCCTTTTTGTTATTTTCTCTTCCTTGTCATTGCTTGATTTTGGGTCAGTCTACTCAAAACAAAAATCTATCACTTTTTCAGATTTCACTCATCTATCATTTATTAATTCTTGTCCCCAGTGATCATGAAGCAGGCAGCACCTAAGCCCTTTAGGAAAAATAAGCACTTGGTATGTGGTATAAAATTCTGCCTACTCTGATCTCCTCTACCACCACCACCACCCCTGCCCCTACCGCCAACATGTCTCCTGCTAATGGACCACATATAGCATAGCCCTTCCCTCTTGTCTGGCCTGAATTTTCTGAAATTAGCGTGACTCCTTTAGAATTGGAATTGATGATTTTAATGAATGAACAATGAAAATAGCATTTATTAAGCACTTACTGCATGTAACACACTGTGGTGTACAGATGGGGAGACACAAGGACAAGGAAACAAGATAATCACTGATCTTAGGGAACTTAAATTCTAATGTGGAAGAAAACATAAGGTTAGAAGAAGAAGAAGAAAGAGGAGGAGAAAAAGAGAAAGAAGGAGAAGGAAGAGGAGGAGAAGAAGAGGAAGGAGGAAGAAGAGGAAAAGGAGGAAGAAAAAGGAGGAAGAAAAAGGAGGAGGAGGGATATGGTGTAGCAGCATTGTTTGAAAATGGCTCTAAATAACTAACTTACAAATGAAAAAGTTTCTTAGTTGAGGGCTAACTCTATGTAAGAGTTCTAAATTTCCCATCCATTCACATATAAGAACACTGAGACTAAGGCAGGTTGGAGTTATTTCAATTGACTACCAAATCTTCTTATTCTTCCTTGTATTTTTGTATAGATTTTGATGTCTGCACTAACATACAGTTGATCCAAGAGTACACAGATGGCTAATTCATAAATAATTTCCACATCAGGAACTGGTCATTTTCTGTCTGTTAAATAACAACAACAACAACAAACAAAAACAACAATAGCACAATTTCAATTTTTGTCATGTTACTGAGGGCCTTCGTTTTCATATCATCCTCCACCCCCCCAATATATCCCATCCTTCTTTCCTTCTCAAAGAGCCACCCTTTACAACAGAAAGTATTTTAAAGGAAAAAAAGAAGTTCATCAAAATTAACCAAGCCAGGACTAGATTATTTGTAATGTTCTTTCAGCTCAAATACCCAAAGATTATTTTATGATTTCTTTCAGAAACTACAGGTAGGGTTGCTATCAAATGTGAAGCTATTGTCTCTTCTGGACATTCTTAACTATTTATGTACATTTCATGGTAAAAAAAAAACTACCCTATTACTATCATCTTTTTTAGTTTAGACTACTTGCTCAGACAAAGGCTGCTAGGTGACACAATGGGCCAGAGCACTGGACCTGAAGTCAGGAAGACCTGAGTTCAAATGTGACTTCAGACACTTACTACCTATGTGACCCTGGACAAGTCATTTAACCCTGTTCCTCTCAGTTTCCTCATCTGTAAAATGAGCTGGAGAAGGAAAGGGCAAACCACTCCAGTATCTCTGTCAAGAAAACCCCAAATGGGATAACAAAGATGAGGGCAAACCACTCCAGTATCTCTGTCAAGAAAACCCCAAATGGGATAACAAAGACTGAACAACAACAAATTGCTTAGAAACAAATTGCTTTCTAATGTGCCAGCTGTCACATTAGAAATCAGACAGCAGGGCTTTGGGGGAATGTAACACAATGAAGGGGAGGCAGAAAAGACAGTGACCTTGAATAAAGGAGGGCTTCTCAAAAGAGGTCAGACATAATGAAAATGCGATTGTACTGCGAGCACTGAAATGTTACCAATTGAAGACTAAGAGGTATGAGTTATGGTGGAAAGAGTACTGGTTCTGGAGCCAGAGACCTGAGTTTGAATAATATTTAAGCTGTTTACTACCTGAGTATAGTACTCTTTAGTGTCTATATGAAAGGATTGGACTAAATGAAGTCTAATGTCCTTTCCAATTCTAAACCTGACATGAAGCAATAGGGAACCTTGCCTGGGTGGGAAGAAAGCAGTTTCGTGAAAACCCAGAGGAGAGAGTATTAAGGAGGAAAAAGTAATCATTAATGCCATATACTGCAGAGAGATCTAGAAAGGTGAGGACTAAAAAAAGTTTAGCAAATTTGGAAATTAAGAGATCATTTGTGTCTTTGAAATGGACAGTTTTAGCTAAGCACTGAGGGCAGAAACCAGACAGCAAGGGGTTGAAAAATGAAAGGGGAAAAAAAATGGCTAGAGGAAAGACAATTTTGTCTAGGAACTTGGCTGAGAGAGGGAAGATATAGGACAATTGTTACAGGGATGAGGGTAAATGATTTTTTTTAAGAAAGAGGAAGTACATTTGTAAATAGCAGAGAAGGAACCAGTAGATAAGGGGAGACTCCAGATTCAGTAGAGAGATGATAGTAGAAGCAATCTGTTGAACAAACAGTAAGGGAATCAAAGTTATATGTACATTTCCATTTAAGATGAAGAACTGAATAGAATCAGAAAAGCTCAGTTCTCACATACAGACTCCAGAAAAGATAAAATGAAAGAGTACTAGATGGAATAATGGTTAAGAAATCAAAAAAGAAATTTGGTCATCACCTGGAGAATACTTGAATAAATAGTGGTATATTAGTATGATGGAAAAATATTGTGCTTTAATAAATGATGAAAGGGAGATTTTCAGGCTAACCTGGGAAAAATTATATGAACCAATGTAGAATAAAATGAACAGAATGAAGAGAACTCTTTATACAGTAACAACGGTCTTCTAAAGGAAACAAGAAGTCTGATCCCCTAAAAGACCAATTGTGACTCCAGAGAACCAGTAACAAAGCATACTGGGCAGCTCCTGATGGAGAGCTCTATGTCTCAAGGTTCAGAATAGGACATACACTGTTAGATGTGGACAATGCATTGATTTGTTTGGCTTGGTTAAGCTTTGTTATATGACTTTTGTTTTTCCTTTTAAAAAATAGGGTGATATCTTTCTTGTACTTAACACTTAACTCCTGTCACCCTGCCTTTGCATAGGCTGTATGCATTCTTGGAATGTATTCCTAGCTCCTTTCTGTTGATCTTTAGCTTCTCTTAATTGAAGTTTTAGGTTAGGTGCCTCCTCTTCTAGGAAGTATTTCCTATAACCCAGTTGTTTTTACTTGTTTGGTGAGTTTTATTGATGAGTTTAATTTTTACACATAAACATTTTTTAAAAAAATTACAGATTACTCCTACTTCATGAGAGGCTTCTTGTGGCAAAGTACAATAGTTAAATAAAATTTATGATACAATGGCTTCATCTGAAGGTACATGCAACATTTTATATCTGTAGTATACCCATCTCTCTATTTAAAAAAATTAAGAGAAACCTATTCTCTCTTTTTTCCACCACTTATTTAAAAAATGAAAGCAAACCAAATTTCTTGTAACAAGTATGTTTTAGTCAAGCAAAACAAATTCAATGGCTGTATATAATATATACAAACCCCCATACATTTGTATATGTACATACACATTTGTGTGTCTCATTCTTCATCCTAAATCAATCACCTCTCTATAGAGTAGTATATTTCATCATCTGGAATCATGAATGGTCATTGTCTTGATCGTAGATTTTACAGCTTTCAAAGTTGTTTGTTTTGGCAATGTTGCTGCAGTATACATTGTTCCCCTGGTTCTGCTTATCAATTTAATTAATTCTTCATCAGTTTATAAAAGTCTTCAAAATTGTTCATTTAAACAATTGATGTTGCTCTGGGCCAAGATGGCAGCATAGAAGCAGCAAGGCTTCACAGCTCCCACAAAACCACCCTAAATACCCATAAAATATGACTTCAGACAAGGTGTAGGACTCTCAGACTCACAAAAATACAGAAAACACATCTCTTGCTGAAGGCAGCTTGGCAGCAGGGGCTCATTGCAGTGGACCGGGAGCGGAGACCGGCCCAGCCTGAAGCTGAGACCCCGGCCAGGCCCCAGCGGTAAGAAGAAGCTGAGCTGAGCCAAGCTGCACAGCAGCCAGTCTGCAGGAGAGAAAATCTACAGCCTCCAGCACCTCCACATCTACCAAGGCGTGAAAAACAGGGATTGGAGAAGGGCAGCAGCAGGCAGGGGTCATCCAGCAGGCCAGCAGGCCAGAGACGAGACCAGCCCAGCCCCAAACCGCAGCTGTGACCAGGCCAGGCCCCAGGGTGGCCAGGAGGAGCCAAGCCTCCCAAACCACAGAGTGAGTCTACTTCAGAGATGGTCTAAAGCACCTGCCTGAGGGGATCTTAAAATCCAGCAAACCAGGATCAGAGACAGTTAGTGAAAGTGAAACTTTGCAACTTAATTTGGGGGAGAAAAAGCAGTTCGGCCAATCTGCCCCCGGGGCAAGGAAGTAGTGGGGGAAGGGAACTGCTGGAACAGGCGGCAGCTCCCACTTGGCTGCTTCAGAGCCCCTGGCCTGCAGATCCCGCAGTGGGGCTGAATCGATTGATCAGGGCCAAGTGATCTTGCATTGAGCGGCCTGGATCTGGACCATGGTCTTGGGTGGTGGTCCTGAGGTGTGCTTTCAGCGAGCCAAAGCTGGGAGGACTTTCAACACCCCCCAATAGCTCCAGCAGCTGGGAAACCCCAGCGATTTAGAACAGAGCTTTTCCCTCTGGAAGCAGAGTTTCACAGAGCTAAAAAAAAACCAAACCAACCAATTAATTGACTGGCCAACATGAGGAAAAGGAAGCAAAATAAGAACAGCAATAAAACTCTAGAATCCTTTTTTGTGGACAAAAGGGATCAAAGCATGGAACGGGAGGAAGACAACACAGTCAGAACTCCCAGACCAAATGCTTCCAAGACACTTGAAGAATGCCTAGAAGCTATACAATCAAGTGAAAAAGGACTTTGAAAACCAAATAAGAGAAGTGGAGGAAAAATTGGGACGAGAAATGAGAATGATGCGAGAAAATCACGAAAAGAGAGTCAACAACTTGACTGAAGAAAACAACATTTTAAAAAATAGATTAACTCAAATGGCAAAAGAGGCCCAGAAAGCCAATGAGGAGAAGAATGCCTTAAAAAGTCGAATTTCCCAGATGGAAAAAGAATCTCAAAAGCATTCTGAAGAGAATAATTCCTTCAGAATTAGAGTAGAGCAAGTAGAAGCCAAACACTTTATGAGAAACCAAGATACTAGTAAACAGTTACAAAGAAATGAAAAAATAGAAAGCAATGTGAAATAAAAAAACTGATGTTATAATAAAAATTATTCTTTAGGTTTTGCTTACTTCACTTTGCAATTACATCATATAAATCTCTCATGGCTTTTTGAAGTTTAAATCTGTTTTCTCGTTTCTTACTGTACAGCAGTACTCTATCACATTCACATCCATCCACTATTAGTAATATTTCTTTCCTTAAACTATCTTATATTTGCTTCTTTAAGCTCTGTGAGTGCAGGTCTTGTTTTTCATTCTTATCCACAGCACTTAGAATATTGTTTTGCATGTAGTTCCTAATAAATATTTGGAGAATTGAATTATTTCCTGACAAACAACTTGAAAAGTTGTAAGATCATAGATTCAGAGCTCAAAGAGACTTTAGAGGTCATGTAGCCCACCTCCCTCATCTTGTAGATGAGATATCTGAGGCCTTGAGAGGTAAAATGATTTGCCTATGACCACCCAAATATTAAAAAGACAGACATGGGATTTGAACATAGGGTTACTGAAATTGGGAAGCTACCTAACCTGCTTTGGTACCAAAAAGTCAAATGTCTCCAATTCTGACCCTTTTCTCCATAAAGCTGTATTTCACCTGAAAATAGTTAAATCTTTACTTTTAAATGTTTTCCGTATATCTGAATTTTTAAAACATTAAATTTTTTGTTTTATGTTTAACCATATTTATCCAGAAGAGGGCGCAAATTCTGTACAAAAATAATATTGTCCAAAATAGATTTGCTATTCCCTACAGTTGAAATGTTGTAGTAAGAGTAAGGAAGGAAATATTCATATATTTATTATGTGAATTAAGTTCTGTTACATAAAAATTCTTTTTTTGCTGCTTCCATAATGTTTTCTATCTATAGTTTTATTACAATTCATCAGCTGTTAAACTCTCACCAACCAGTTTCTCATCACTAAATTAAATTTTAAAAGACTGTTTTCAGATTGAAAGGAATATGGGAAAAATTCATTTTGTTTGTAGTTACCTAATTTCAAAATACATTTTCATTCCAATCATGTCTAAAAATGTGTTTATAAGATCTGTATAATTTTAACATAAATTAAGACTATTCGTACTTAAATGAATACCAAATATAGGAAGCAACATGATTTAGCTGGTAGATAGGAAGTAATGTGAAGTCTGATCTCTATTCTTCCTCTTTGTTTCATGGTTTCTACTACCCTTTGAAAATAATATTTTAAGATTGATATATTTATTGAATATAAAATATATATACAGGTATAGGCTGATCAGTTTCCTGGTCTATTTGATTAGATTATAGTGTAGGGTTAGGGTTAGACTTGGGGTTGTGGTTTTAAAATTTTATCTTATTGGTTGGAAGATGAATTTATTGGCTCAGATTTGTCTTGGGCCAGAACCACATACTTTGTGATGACTTATCAAAGAGGGCAATTTAAAAAGTTATATTTCTTTTCCACATTGTTTCCATTTTCTGAGCACATGACACAGATCAAAACCTCGATTGGAATTTGGTTTCTGAGTCCTTTTTGGTCCCTGCGCTTTGACCCTCAGGCAACCACATTACTATTAGTGATGGCAGCCTCCCAGCTCAAGCAATTGCTAGGGCAATGTTGGATTAGTATGAGTTCCTGTATCCCAAATCCTTGGACATGGATCCAGACCTGGAAAGTCAACGGAAGAATCATGTGGCAATTTCACATGCTCTCAACCATATAGGCCCAGAAAAAGGGAAACCATACAGCCAATGTGAATGGTTTTGAACCCCAGACCACTGAAGAGAGAAGGGAAGTTGATGAATAACACCAACCTTAGTGTTACCTCTTTAGCAACCCATGAGATATAGCTTTTGGTAGAGAGAAGGCAAGGCAATGAGCAGTGGCAGCCACTTGGAGAAAGGAAGATTGCACATATAACCCCACAGCTGCAGTAGAAACAGAGGGTTAAAGCTAGATATAATAGAGCTGCCAAAAGATCTGAACTTTTCCTCCTGCTATCACTACGAATTTTTTGGATACTGCATCTCTGAAGGGAATAGAGTTGCCAATCTAGGATTCCAGATGTGTTTCCTTTATGGAGGAAGCCGAGCCCCAGGGTAGTAAGTACCATGAAACTAAATGTCTATATAGTTACCTGGAGTGACAATGATACTTACAAGGATGTCAGGGAGTTACTTGGCTCTTTAGGAACCTTGTTTTGCTTCTATTCTGAGGGAAGCCTAAACTACAGGGTGGTGCTATGAATCTTGGGGACATTACAGGGTTTTGGGGGAAAGATGAGGCTTTCCACCAAGAAGAGTAATGTAAAGGTCTTTAGGAGACCATCATGTCTTTTCTTCATTTTCTTTGGAGTGTAATAAAAGGATATTTAAATAAAGGATGCATCTTGAGTGCTTTTAAGAAAGCAGGGGTAGGGGGGCGGCTAGGTGGTGCAGTGAATAGAGCACTGGCCCTGGAGTCAGGAGAATACAAGTTCAAATCATGCCTCAGAAACTTAACATGTGACCTTGGACAAGTCACTTAACCCCAAATTGTCCTGCCTTCCCCACCAAAAAAGCCAAGAAAAAAAAAGAAAGCTCGGGACCTTTTCACCTCTATTATATCTGTGAAAACCTAGAGACATGCTATATTTCACTTGTTGCTGGAGATTTCCCCCAAGGAAATTCTGGATAGGAGCACAATAGGCCAAAAAGATATGATTTTTAAGAGGCCCCAAAGCTTTGATCCAGTCTCTATAAGCCTAGCCTTTAGAGTGCTAGACCATGGACCATATCTATACTGTTGCTACTATGTAAATAGGAGCAACAAGGTGGTACAGTGGATAGAGTACAGGGCCTGGAGTCAGGAAGGTCTGAGTTCAAATCCATCCTCAGACACTTGTGTGTCTGTGTGACCTGTGTGTTCCTGGGTGAAAGGTACTCTAGCCTGTCTGCCTCAGTTTTCTCATCTGTAAAATGAGATGGAGAAGGAAATGGCAAAGCACTCTGGTGTCTTTGCCAAGAAAGCCCCAAATGGGGTCGGGAAGAGTCAGGTGTGACTAAATAACAACAATTGTGTAAATGGGGAGGGAATCCTAATCAGGAGGCCGTTGTTTAGTTGACTAACAAGCACTAAAAACACCTCTCACTTCACAGACGTTATGAGATGCCTGCTTGTGGAGCAGAGCTGGCCTTGAAGTCTGGAAGGCTAAGCCAGTGCGGCACCAGCCCAGACAGCATCTTCTCACCTGGGGAGACTTCGATTAAGAGCCAGATGACGGGCTTTTTGTGTCTCGCCTTACAGTCAGACTAACCAAATTCATAGGGCCTTTTTATCAAGCTGACCACAAAGAAATCAGTATTTCAGTTATAGCAACTTAAGAAGACAGTCTACTAAGGGAAGAGTAAAGGACGTATGGTCTATACTGCTGGAGGAAGGAATTTTGCTGATGAAATTATCTATTCTTGAAGAATATATTAATTGTTGTTCAGTTGTTTTTAGTAGTATTGGACCCTTTATGATCCTGTTTGGTTTTGTTTGTTTTGGGCAAAGATACTGGAGTGATTTGCCATTTCCTTCTCCAAATCATTTTATAGATGAGGAAACTGAGGCAAACAGGGTTAAGTGACTTGTGTAAGGTCACATATCTATTAAGTGTCTGAGTTCAGATTTGAACTCATAAAAATGAGTCTTTCTGACTCCAGGCCTAGTGCTCCATCCAGTGTACCACCTCACTGCCCATAATTTTAAACATTTACTACCTTTTAAAATCTGAATTTATTATATCCAGAATTCACTTTTTAAGAAGAATGAATCTTTGATTTTATAATGGAAACCAATGGGGAAATAAAATAGGAATTTACTTAACCAAAATTTAAGAGTAAACTTTTTGGGAGCTAATTATTCCATTAAGCAGTGGTTATTTGTAATTAAACATAAAATTAAACAAACAATAGCCTTTTCACTTTATTTGTTATGAATATAAAATATTCCTAAGCAACATTTTCTTCAAGAATATGACCATAAGTAATATACTAAGAGAAGCATCATGCTGTAATGAAAGCACTGGATTTGAAGTCAAGAGATCTGGGTTTGAGTCTCAGCTTTGTTACTCATGAAGTTGTGTGATCCTGGGCAAGTTACTGAATCACTCAGCCTCAGTTTTCTTATCTAAAAAATGAGGACAATAATACTTATATTATCAATTAAGGGGATGCCCATCAATTGGAGAATGGCTAAACAAGTTGTGGTACGAGTGTAATGGAATACTATTGTGCTATAAGAAATGAGAAGCAAATGGACTTCGTATTTGCCTGGAGAAGCTTATACAAACTAATGCTAAGTGAGAAGAGCAGAACCGGGAGAAATTTGCACACACAGACACATCATATGAGTGATGACCAACTTTGAGAGACTGGACTCTTTTTGGCAATGCAGGGTTGGTTATAAGACATCTCCAAAAGACTCATGGTGGAAAGAGATGTCTACATTCAGAAAAAGAGCTAGAAAGAATGAAGTTTGAATGCAGATTGAAGCAAACTACCTGCTCTTGTTCTTTTTCTTGTTTGGTTTTATTTCCTCTTTCCCATTGTTCATTCTATCCGTTACAATACTTCTTTATAACCTGACTAATGTCAAATGTGAAAATATTTGCAGATCCTATACTTGATTGTATGCTGCCATGCCAGGGAGGAGGGGGTGTGGGGGGGAAGGAGGGAGGAGTGAGAGGGGGAGAAAATTTGAAACTCAAGGGATTGTGGGACTGAATCTTGTAAACTAAAAGTAAACAAATTAATAAAGACAAAAAAATGTTTTAAAAAGAGAAAAAAATACTTACATAATCTATATAAAAGGATAGCTATGATAAAAAATACTTTGTAAACCTTAAAATGCTACACAAATATGAACTATTATTATTATTGGTTTATTATTATTAAGCACCAAATGTCAAACTCAGGATATTTGTCCATATCAGGGCCACTTGTGGTTTTTCTCTCTTTTCTAAAGCATTGTCCTACTGAGCTTTAAAGGTGTAATCTTGACCTTTTAATAAGTGTTTACCTTCAAGAACTATTCACCACTGAAATCTGCTAGGATTCATCTCAAATTACAAAAGATCAGTTTTCTGCTGTCAGCAAAATGTGAACTATACTGCAGTCGAGGTAATGTATGTTGCTTTGGAAAACATGAAAAATTTTTAGAAAACTTCCGTTCATTTCTTACCAAGTTTGAACAGAAAACTTGGATCCGAAGAGTGAGAAATAGGATTAATTTTTCATGTAGACTGCCTTTGCTTCATGTAAAATACGATCAAGCCTCTAGCATAACTTACCAGCTTAAGCAATTGGAATCATGAATTAAGTTTTGTTCATGTCTTAGAGTTCTGTCCCTTGCTATTGAGACTGACAATACCAGTTTACTTCCAGATGGCTGAATACTTTGTTATTTAGTTTGGAATCTCCTGAAATAGATGTTTAGGATTTTTTCAGTTTCAAGGTTTAGAAATTGAGCCTTTCGCCAGAGATTTTCGGTTCTCTGTAGTCTGTTCACACAGCTAGCTTTGCTGGGAGATGTCTCTTGCCATGACGAATGTGTGCTTTGGAAC
>CM053600.1:93172977-93217577 GCA_028646575.1 Pseudocheirus occidentalis
TTTTTTTTTTTTTTTTTTTGCTTTTTGGAGGGCAGTTGGGGTTAAGCGACTTGCCCAAGGTCACATGGCTAGATTTTTGTGTTAAGTGTCTGAGGCCGGATTTTGAACTCAGATACTCCTGACTCCAGGGCCGGTGCTCTATTCACTGCGCCACCTAGCAGCCCTGTGTTCTTTTCTGTTAATTAAAGGACAAACAAAAGCAGGGGGGACATGAGGAACTGGGACAGCTTTGGGAGATGTGGATGGAGCTGACATGAGGAATTGGGGCAGCTTTGGGAGATGTGGATGGGGCTGACATGAGGAATTGGGGCAGCTTTGGGAGATGTGGATGGGGCTGATGCAAATTTTTTTGAGTGGAAAAACTAGGGGTCTTACATGGAGCCACAGAGAGAAGGATCAGGTGACTTCTTTCCACAGCTTTGTTTCCTCTCTGCTGATTTTGAATGGGTGCAAACTGTCCCAGAGTAGCCACAGCCTTCTTTCCCTTTCTCCCTTCCCTCTCATTTTTGGCAAAGCCCAGAGTTAGTAGGCAGTAGAGGAAGTTGGTCAAAATGATTGACGAGCAAGGAGAAAACCACTTCCATTTCCCTCTATTCCTTAAACCCTAGATGTTTGAAAACTATTTTGAGGACCAAACAAAGTATCATATGTAAAGCATTTTACAATTTTAAAGCATAAATACTGGCTATTATTATAATTGTTTTTATTTTTAATGTTACTGGTCTAATTATCAACTAATTTGTCTCCCTGCTACTGGCTTTACCCTTTCTTATTCCATCCTCCACATAGCTGAAAAAATTTATCTTCCTAAGGCACAGATTTAACTATGTCATTCCCCTGCGGCTCAAAGATCTTAAATGGTTTCCTATTGCCTCTAATATAAATTACAAGCTCTTTACCTCAGTATTGAAAGATCTCCACAATTCTGCTTCTATCCACCTTTACGTGCTTATTTTTTGTATGTCTCTGTTTCATGAGCTCTTCAGTCTAGCCAAACAACTATTACTATCCCTTGAACTCAGTCTTTAGTGTCCTTGACTCCATGTACTTAAAAAGATCATTCCCCACCCTCCTTTCTGGATTGCATTTCTTCCTCATCCCTGCTCTAAGAATTCTTTCCTTCCTTTAAGTTTCAGGCACTTACCACTTCCTCCATGAAACCATACTTGAAACCTCTTAATGTTACTGTTCTTTCATTCCTCAAATTGCACTGTATTATAACAGTCTGTGTATGTGTTATGTGGCCCTTCCCCATTCCCTGCCTTTGTAGAATGCAAGAGTCAGAAATTATTTTGTTTTCATCTTGCATGCCTAATAGAGCCTTGCACATAGTAAGTGTTCAAATAGTGCTTGTCATATTGAGTTGACCTCTTTCCTCTCTTTCCTTATTTGTAAAATGAAGTTGCTACCAGTTTGTTTCTCTTGACTTCACAATCACACACACAACATGCATGCAATTTCAATTGACCATAGCAATGCTGTTAAGCTGACTAATGAGAAGAAAAGAAATAAGTGGAGCGTGCTAGAAAAGTGATTTTGTACATTTAAAAGCCAACTGTCTCTGTCTTTGTAGGCAAGTATGAAATTCTGAGATGCACAAGTTATTAGCTGTACTTCAAAATAGAATTGAGGTTTAGTCAATGTTTCAGTGACTGACAAATTAAAGCTTTGGTTTGGCCTGGCTTTGCCAAGGAAAATATTGTACTAGCAGTGTGCATATCACTTTCATTAAGTGATTGTATGCCATAAAAAGAATAAAGTTAAAAAAAGAACCAAATTCAGATATTTTTCCAATTAAAAGAGTAGTGCAAATGCTAGCAAGGGAAGACATCAAGATCCAACTCATAGAGAAGTCTTCTGTGCTGTTTTCCCACACCAACAGCCTAACTTTGAGTAATCTCTGGTTGTAACGGAAAGCCAATGTCATTGTAGATCAATACGTAATGTTAATTGGCCTCCTGCCTAGTACATGTGTATTCTAATTCTCTTATCGAATAGAGCTTGCGCTTCGGCCTGGGCCTTTGATTTCTTCCCATCTGGACAATCCCAGGATGGATAAATATCCTGCTAGCAAAAGCCAAAGATATAGAAAACCTGGTGATCCTGATTTTCTAAATAAAGATTCAATGCATTCTTCACTGTGTAGGTGATAGTAAAGTCGCCTTCCTGTTTTAAGCTGTAGCTCAAAATTCTGAAGCCTGAGACAAACCAAAAGTTGCTGCCAATTTTTTTTTCTAAAAAGAAATGCCTACTTTTGGGGGCGGGTGGGTGGCTCAGTGAATAGAGCACTGGCCCTGGAGTCAGGAGGACCTGAGTTCAAATCCGTCCTCAGACACAACACTTAAACCTAGCCGAGTGACCTTGAGCAAGCTGCTTAACTTCAATTGCCCTCCAAAAAAAAAAGAAAATTTTTTTTGTAGGGAAAAAAACCTCATAAATAGACCTACTGGTAAAGTCAACTAATAGTTAATTTGACCAACCAAAGTGGGAGAGCCGCAAGTATTGTTTTACTCTATAATCATAACTGGATTATAGCTTGAGAAAGTTTGTAAACACATAACTTTTCACCATTTTCGAAGATTATTTACTATAAATAGCTAGTGAAATTGGGAGCTGTCTAAATTTCCACTTTAAATTCTAATTTTATTCACTTACCCTTTTTGTTCTATTCAGCCAAGGAGGCTCATAGCACACCTAGTTTGCACCTAGCAACACGCAAGAACTAAACTTTAGTAACTTTGAATTATACTAAGACTTTTGGGACATATTATATTCACCCCCTTGGGCCATACTTTACATCTCATGCATGTGTTATACTTCATTTATATATGAGTAAATTTTGGTTTTACTTGAGTTCTTTCCCCCTACTTAAATGGCATTAATCCTAGTAAAATGTTATACAATATACCTAGTACATTGTATACCTTAATTTGTGTTTCCTTTTTATTTTTTAACTTGGCAGAAGAATCTCTTTGGGAAATAAATATGCTGATTAGGTTTCTGAAGAATTTATGAACTAATGGTAAAAAGTAGCTAATCTGTATCATCATTTGGTTTTTAGAGAGCTTTCTGGTGCTGGCCCTAATAGTTGCGTGCAAAACAGGACTTGCATTTGGCTCACAAATCTAAACCAACTTTAAACATATACATACACACATACACTCACTCACACCCCTTTGAAGTTTTTGCTTTGAAGCATATATGAGTGTATCCATTATCTGTACATTATTTTCCAACACAAAATGCCTTTGTTTTGTTGTTTCTTTGTATGCTGTTGTTGAAAATTTATTTCCATGGAGATAACTATCAACTGCAGCCAGAAGGATTTTAATAATGATTTAACTATAAATTGCTTACTAAAGGATATGTATCTTGCAGGTAAACGAGAAAATACCTCAATTTGTAACATGTGTGACTCTTTAAAACGGCGTACTATTTGGGTTTGGGGCGGGAGAGCTAAAATAAATTCATTTTCAAACACATGCATTTTAAAGGATAAAAACAAATGCAGTTTTTCTTTCTACAACAATATTGTTATGTTTTACTTTAGTGAATTTATGGTAGATGTAGACCGAGGAGAGATACAGTGAGTACAGAGAACTGGTCCTGGGGTCAGGAAAACATGGGTTCAAATCCAACCTCTGACAGGCAATTCATTTAACTTCTAAGTATTCAAATTAGCTAATTAAGACTCTAAATTACAAAAGAATTGTTCATCTGATTAGGAGGGAATGGGGTTCCCTATTCTGAGGAAATTCACATATTAGAATCAAAACAAATCAATTAGGAAGTCTCTAGAAGTGTAATGAAGCTTCGTTTTTGTTTCATGGTCTATAAATTATTTTTAATTTAAGGGCTTAGCTTAGTTTAATGTAGGCAGGCCCAAATTCAGGTAGAGGAAAAAGAGAACTTTAGATTGTTGTGAAATCTCTAAGTGAGCCTGGCATAAGGGATAATGTGTTAGACAGAGTCAGGAAGACTCCAAGTAATTGTATAAGTATGAACCAGTTTCTTATAGGGATAATATCTGTCTCATAAAGTAACTGTAAGACTCAAATGACTGTGTAAAGTACTTTGTAGATTTTAAAGTGCCATATGTGTAGGTTATTGTTATTACTTGATTACTGTTCAGTGTAATCACAAAGAAAAGGGAAAAATAGATATTCACTCAAATTCAGATTTTTAAGAAAATTTACCTGAAATATACAAATAATTAATGCAAAATAAATCATGTAGAAAATGGTCATAGTTCTACATTTTACTTTTTGAGGGTCAATATAGTTATAAAATGAAATTATATTGCTAGGAGAAAGTCTCCCTTTTAAAAATTCATGATGATTTATTGTCTACCAGGTTATGGTTGGGATTTGGGGGTAGGGGGTTGTTTGTTTTTTTAGAAATAAGATCTTATGTACTTTATATGACCCTTTTAGTTGCAAATTGTTGAGTTTTTGTCAAATTTTCCCACATAAATGTGCTAACTGGAAAATTATTTTTAAGTAGCCTTATTAGAAACTTATCACTAGCTCTCACTGGATAAAGGTGAGTCTAAGAAAGTGTCATTATATACAGCATTTGGTACCCAAAATTTTAATCCCATTGAATGTAACAGGTGGGAGGAGGAAAGATTTGATTTGTTTCCCATACCTGCTGAGTTGATAGAGTCACAGAATGTGACTGTTTCTCTACCATTGTACTCCAACTTTGTGGTTCCTCTTCCCATGGATGATATGTATTTATGGGAGCATACACTCCAACTTTATAGGGGCACTATTTTGTAGCTACCAGTTTTTACTTTGTGGTCTTAGCAAGTGTCTTTGCTAAGAATTAATTATGTCTACTTGCCTACTATTAATGGGAAGTGTGCTGGTGGGGGACTTATGAGCTATAGCATTGGAAGTACATACTCATATAGTAATCCCTAGAACCTGAGTAAAGCAGCCATCCTCTTAGTTATCCAATACATTAGTGTGAGTCTACATTGGTGGAATATTTCTGAGAAAGTCCTCCATCAACAAAATAGATACCACTGGTTTGGTCTTTTATAGATGTAATAGGGCAGAACAAACCTTAGTTATAAGCAAAGTGAATATGTGAGGACTCTAAAAATAGTTGGCAACTAAGGTAGATTTTAGTGTGTGTAAAGTGGATTTTTGGTATCCTTTATTGGAGTTTAGTTTTCCAGGATCCATGGCCATAACAATCTCTATTTCCCAGGTGTTATATATGAGTTCTCACAGTCATGGTTCAAAACCACCAAGTTTGCACAGTATTATATAATGATAAATAATATAAACATTTATGTTTAAAATTGTAAATATCCACTGTGACTGTGCGGTGAGATATAATGGTGAGATAATATAAACTTTTGAGGCTATTGCTGGCCTTCTTTGTCTGTTGCCCTATAAAGCAAATGGGTATTGGTCAGTGAGTGAGGAACCCTTAGGAATCAATGCACAAACTAGAATTCTGTGCATGCTTTTATTGGCCCCCATCAAGGCTTGGGGGGGGGAAATCTGTGTTTCTCTCAATCAGCCTGCACTGAGGCTTAAGGGGATTTAGGGGAATACATAAGCTTTGCCTGTCTCAATTGACTCCATTGAGATATAAGAGTAGTTGCCCCCACCCTTCTTGTTGGCCCCTTCAAGAAAGGTGATTAGGGAACGCTCCCATTATCAGCAAACCCTCTTATAAGAATACTAGACTATAATAAAGTAAAATTATCAACCCCTTTGAGGTTATTTTCCTGTCCTTCTTGTCTGACCAGATGGAGAGTGAACCTGTGCTAACAGCCCTCCTGTGTGTTTACCTCTCTTACATAATTTTACATATAAATATATAAATAGTTACTATATGTGTACATATTGTCTCTTGTAATAGAAGGTAAGCTTCTTGAAAGCAGGGAGTTT
Source organism: Pseudocheirus occidentalis (assembly GCA_028646575.1). NCBI lineage: Eukaryota > Metazoa > Chordata > Mammalia > Diprotodontia > Pseudocheiridae > Pseudocheirus > Pseudocheirus occidentalis. The sequence continues at coordinate 93,178,887 of CM053600.1, forward strand.
CTTTTGTGTCTTTGTATCTCCATTGCCTATCATAGCACCTCTCACACACAGTAGGCACTTAATAGATGCTTTATTGACTGATTAATTCTTTCCCTTCTGACTTTTCCTTCTTCTCTGTAGTCCCATTTGTTTGTCCTCCTCTCTGAATTTACCTTCCCCAAGTTATGTTGCTCTCATCCTCACCTTCCCTCCAGATTACAGGTTTCTTTCTTACATTCCTCTTCTTCTCTTTGGATCAGATTTTTTCCCCCATTTTTTTAGATCTGTTCATCTCTACTTCTTAGCTCTCTTCCCATCTGTCCTTGATATCCTCGATGTTAAGGTGTTTCTGGATTCATGTTAAAGTAAAGACTAGCTAATTCACCCTAATTGGATAAAGCCAATCTGAAAAGCATAAGAGAACCTCTTAAAGAGTTTCATCACTTTAAATAAAGGAAAGGGATAATCATAAAGGGAATGTGAAATATGACAGCATGACACACGCCCCAGTCAAATTTCAGTACTGAAAATAAGACCAGAAATTAAGATTTGTTTTTGCCTTCATGACAAAAGTTGTTTGGGAAGAAATGTAAAGTCAGAGGTATATAGGAAAGGGCCAGGCCAGGATATCAAAGACTTTTTTTTGCCTATTTCCTCTATTTCATCAGATATCATTGACTGAGGTTCATTAAGATGCTGAATGCAGATCAGCTACCCTAAGCTAGCCCACTACAGCTAATAGCACCTACTAGCTGGTTTTTGTTCAGGTTCATCCAAAAAAGACTCCAGAGGATCCTACTATTCCACTCTTCTAAGTTAGGTCTACTGACTCCCGTTGAGAAAGGCATTCTCAGCCCCAGCCCCAAACTCTATGATAGTTCTAGTGTGGGGTGTGAGTAAACCATATGTCACCTGTTTATGTACTCTGCTCTTTGAACAAAGAATGGATTTTATGTTTAAAAATATAATAGGACTGTGTTTAAAAATCTAAAAGCCATGCTTATTTGGGGGCTGTACAGAAACAGACTGGAGGAGAAATTGTGTCTTTATTCACAGCAATAGTTTATCAACCCCTACCCTAGAGGAATACAGAGCCCCAAACACACTACCAGAGTTTGGGACAAATTTAATTCAATTTACCAAGCACTTATTAAATGCCAATAAAGTGTGACCACCACTTTACTAAAGGACCTTAGATTTTACTGGGGAAAAACAACATATACAAAGATAAGAAAATACCTAATACATATAAAGTAATATATACATCAACATACAAAATAGATTTGATTCAATAAAACAGATAATTATGATCACCTATCCCAACCTATCACAGAAGTGATCAAATACACAATAATAATCTGATCATTTTAGAACTGGGGAAGACAGATTTGAAACACTGATTTAACTGTTTCAATATTGATTGAATTAAATATTCAATTTAATTGATTCAATATTGATTTCCCAGGTTATAACATAAAATAATATTCTCTAGTTTTCTTAACAAGTAAATTATAAACTTCAGATAATTAGTGTTAGTTATTAAGATAAAATAAGAAATATTAAAGAAATGGAATAAATTTCTCCTTTTTTGTGGAATTACAACCCTTTGACCTGGAGTCACTCATTTGTCCAAGCTACCATATGTTTATGTATATTTTTGTGTCTTTCCTACCCAGCCACCAGAAATCTATTTGACTATTGCCACATCCTGAGACACAATTTGATGCTTAGATAATTCTTGAGCTGCTGAAAGGTGCACCTGTGTTGTTTGGCAGCTGAAATATATCTTAAGTAAAGCATTTCTACAAATCTCCTGCTTAGCTAAACTGGTTTACACTTTTTAAAAGCCTTGAAATGGACAATTAATAAGGAGGAAATCTCCTATTTTTCTTAAAAATAAGACAAAACAGAAAAAATAGCTTGTGATGCTAATACAGTAGTATAGGTCTCAAAAAGCAGCTTAGATATTTTGCTTCAAAGTATATAAAAGGGCATTAAATATTTGCAGCCTAATTTTACCAAAGTACTAAGTGGTGCATTTAATAATGAAAATAAAATGCCATTTAATGCTTATAACAGAACTAAATATTTGTCAAACAAAATATATTCATACAACTTCAGGAAAACAAAGAAAAAAGAATGTACTATGTATGTATTTGCTTTCTCCCAAATTTTAAGATTTGTTTATGAAGAATGCTTCTGTGGTCCTATGGCCTTATTAGCATTTCTGCTCCCTTTACTAGTATGGCTTGCAATTCATATTTCAGTAGCCTGGACAGTACAGAAAATAATAAAACATTTATCAATGGAAAGATATTTTGTGAACATCAGCTCTCAGCTCTACTGCCAAAATTGTTTCAGATTCTATAATCTCAGAGTGGAGAATGACATTCATGCTTTGCTTCTTATTTTAATAAAACTATATTCTGTTTTCAGTCTACAGACACTTTAAAACAAGAATGCCTTCATATATTTCATACGCAGCACCAATCCTGAGTAGGCTGACTTTTTAGCAGAATATAAAATGGTTTCTTTCAGTTACACATACCTGAGCTGGGATAGTAAGATTTGAGATTCTGAAACATCTGACTCCCTCATTGAATGTTCTGAACTCTAAAAATACAACTTCCAAGAATTAATAGCCAGGACAAGGCCCTAAAAGAAGGAGGAAGAAGGGTTTGGAAAGGCCCAAGCCCATTGAAAGTAAAAAGACAAAGGATGAAAGTAAAAGAAAAACCAGTTCAGTCCACAGGCATGACGACCCGGATCCGTTTATGCCAAAGAACAAATAGTGCTGTCAGCTAGCAGTTAATTTATGGAATAAAAAGGACCATTTGTGTTGAGTTTTTTCAAATTTCATATGAATTGAAATTAAATACATATCAGTCTCTAGAAATAACTGTTTTTCTGAAGAGTATTCCTCATACTTTTTTTAACAGGAGACATATTTTTGCACGTTATCTCTCATTTCCTACCTTCCCTGCACAGCACGTAGTCTCTATGTGTACACTGTAAGTGTGATTCTATCAGGAAAATACTGTTACATCTAAATAATTTACTCAAATAATCTGGAGAGGATAACAAATCTGCATTTAAGAGACAGTAAAAATATGAACATAAAGACTCACAGCCACAGCATATCCCAGTTCTTTCTATGTCTCAGAAAAAACTGTTGTCGTTGCTGTTTTTGAGTTGTTTGCAATGATTTCCACCTTTCATGATTCCATTTGGGTCTTGGCAAAGATCCTGGAGTGGTTTGGCATATCCTCCTCCAGCTCATTTTAATGATATAATGTTTTTCCCCTAGGGGCAGCTAGGCAGTACAGTGGGTAGAATACCTGGCCTGATATCAAGAAGACCTGAGTTCAAATGTGAGCTTCTTGAATAATTACAGCACCTCGCTCATAGGTTTGTAGGGGAAGCTAAGTGGTGCAGAGGATAAAGTGGTAGGCCTGGAGTGAGGAAGACTCATCTCCCTAAGTTCAAATCCAGCCTTAGATACTCACTAGTTATGTGATCCTGGGTATGTCACCTACCTTCCTGTTTGCCTCAGTTTCATCATCTGTAAAATGCACTAAGATTTTTGGGATACCCTGTATAAATGACAGCCATAATGATGATGTGCAGGCCATAAGGAAAGAGAAGGAATACTAATACAACTACACAGAGATGAAAGGTCAAAGAGGAAGGGTGTAGAAAAAAAAAGAGGATTTTTAATTCTGGGAAAGCATTAAAAAGTTTGTATTTTTTTCTCCAGAATATTAGAAAACACAAAAACACTCTTTGGTACAGCACAAAGAGTGACGAGGTGGAGTTAGAGGATCTCGGTTGGCAAATCGATTTAACTTCTCTGACCTTTAGTGTTCTCATCTGTAAAATGGAAGGGAACATTGCATTAGATGACTTCCAAAGTTCCTTTCAGCTCTGAGTCTCTCATCTTACAACAGAAGCCTTCAGAATAAGCAGGTTATTTACAGACATTAAATTCTTTTTTTCCCAGACAATAAATGGTAAAAATATTCTATCCACCTTAAATATTATGCTAGATGGGTGGTGTGGGGAAGGTGATAATAAAAGAAGAGGGTAAAAAACCAGGAGATCAAAGCACCTTTAAAGGCAAACTATACCAAACAACCACAGTATATCTGTGAATTATGAGGGTGTGGTTTGAATCCTTTAGAAAATAAATGAAATGTTAGGCCAATGTTTATGATACCTGTAAATACTGGCATAAGAAGGAGTCAGGAGAATAGGGAAGGGGGAAATTGAGACTAACAGGCAATGTACCCCTCCTTTACCATCTACTTCTCAAACTATCCCGAAGCTAAACGCGTTGTTTATGATCTACATGTATTTATCTGTGAATGGAGCTGATCAGGAGAATGTCTCATTAATCTGTCAGTTCTCCCACTCAGATGATGAGATGGAGCTTTGTTTGAAAGGTGTTACCACCTATTGAACTTGACTTGTACCCTAGTTCTAGTTGAGACAAAGAACTAAAACATGGAAAATCTCTCTGATTGATCCTTGATTGATAGACTCTTGATGATTGGTTGGTTGACTGAGGCCTAGGAGAACAGGACTCTTTTTGGAAGAAATGTCTTCCCTGTGTTCCATGAAATGGTCTTATCCCTTGGACTTCCCCCCCCCACCTTTTTTTCCCCAAGCTTTCAGTCTCTTAGATTTCCAAACTGAAGTGCAGTAATCAGGATGAGGATCAGTGTGGGAAAGAGATTTCTCTCTCTCCTCCCCACCTCAGGAGCAGCAATGGTGATCTAAAATGGAAATGTGGTTGAACGTGGCTTAAAAGAGATGTTGAGCTTCCCTGTCCTCAGTATGTGCTTCTTCCTTTCTGTTTCATCTTTTGCTGAGCACAGGTAAGAGAATGGACTTTCCCAGATTTGGGGTTAGCTCCTTGTAGGCAGTCTCTTAATCTGAGAATTACTGCATCCAAGTTAGGCTCTGGCCATCAAGAAGATTTCTTTAACAGAATGCTTTTTGGAGAAGAAGGAGACTAAGTAGAGTTACTCTGTAACTAGAGTAGCGAAGCTGTACCATGAGGAGCCAAGAGAGTGAGTGTTCCTTAAATTCTTTCAGCCAGGGGTTAGGACACATATCTCTCAGCAAGGACAAAGGGTCTGTGTCAAGCTCCACAGGGGACACCTTTCAAACAAACGTCCATGTCTTATAATCTCCTAGAGTTGATTAAGGGAATCAAGAAATTGATCAGTTTCTCTTAATCAACCACCATTTTATCTGTGAATATATAAGCACACATGTATGGATACAAACACACATATATGCATATACATATCTTTATACTAAGTACATATAATATATACACATTTGTGTGTATATATGTATATGTTTGTGTGTATATGTACTATATATGTAATACACATGGATGTACACACATATACCATATATATGTATACACACACACATATATATTGAGACATCTTAAAGGACTATACAAATGAGACAACAGGCTTCTTGATAAAATGTATAGAAGATTGCAGCATTGTGATATCCTAGATAAAAGGCTAGCCATGGAGTCAGTAAGGATTTGCCTGAGTGCTACCTTTATCACTATGGACAAATCAATTAACTTCCTAGTATGCCCAGGTAATTCTGTTGCTCCTACTCCTACTTCTCATATGTACTAACCTTATGATAATGGGTAAGTCACCTAACTTTTCAGTGCTCTCAGGAAATTTTCTAAGACTGTAAATGACAGAGAAGTTTCTGGTTTGCATCAGTGCAGGGTGTTGCCCATGCTGAGGAAATCACAGGTCTGGACAACAACAAAAAGAAATACTGAATAAATCCTGTCATAATGTAAACACCGATGCTGAAAGAGACCATTATTTAGTCATAGATGCCCCCTCCCCAATCTCCAGTTTTCACCTTGGCAAAGTGGTGGAGCTGGTTTTAAGTGTCCCAGCTGCTCCTTTCCAAAACCTTTTCTGTTGCATTCCCAGGTCAATTTCCTGAGCCCCAACAATTTCCTCCTCCCACTCCAGCAGTTCTACCAGGTTTACTCATATTCCAATTCTCTCCCCCTCCTCCTCCTCCTCTTCAAAACCTGCTTTTAGGAAAATCCACCTGAAATTCAAACACCTTGACAAATAACGGAGACTTTAAACTTACGAATCTCCCAGGAATATTTACATTTAAGCAAGGATAAGGACCTTGAAGTAGAGGAACAAAGCTTCGGTGGTGAGATTCTACACATCAGAAAACTATTTTTTTAATCCATTATTTTTAAGAACTTACCATTTCATTGTCCCTCTTCCCCAGTGTCCACTTGTAGAATTTCTCTATTGTTTCACAGATGTATAACCCATTTTTCACTCCCAGATCTGCCACTAACATTTCTATATGTGTGATGCTAGATGAATCACTCTGTCTTTAAGGATTCCATTTTTCCTCAATTGAAGAGTGAGGAGTTTGAACTAAATTCAATCCAAATGTCTATGAAATGCTTACTGTGTGCAAGATAAGCATTTCTTCTTGAAAGAAAAACCTATCTTTTTTAAACACAAATATCCTTGTGTTATTTTTAGTCAATGGCTGCAAGTCACGGAAGACCTCTCTCTCCTAATAATTATAGTTTCCAGTCATTCAAAAAATTGAAGTTGTATTCTTCTGTGGGTACCTGTTGAGTATGAATAGGCTGCAACATATTACAGACAATGAGTTGTGCAGGATAGTTAGTGTAAAGGGTTTTGTTAGAAAACTGCATCAATAAGGTTGAATAGTCATATAGTGTGAGCAATGGATAATGAACGGAGATCTCTTAAACTCCATAGGCAGGTATACAGTGTTAAGGGATCTAGAGAAAGTCATCAGTACATCTGATGGAACCAATGTGGAGCATTTACATTAGGACTTGGAAAAGGGTGGGACAAGAAAAGAATGGGAAAATGGGTTGTAATCAGCACTGTTGGAGGGAATTCCTGCATTGAGGAAATCACAAAATCATTAAAGTATCAAAGAAATAAAATAAAATAGCCACCTATGCTCCACAGTAGGTATAATTCTTTGGTACTGTAGAATAGGAGTTTCTAACTTTTTGTGTGTGTCATAGCCTTCTATAGCAGTCTGTGAAGACTATGGACCCCTTTTCAGAATAGCATTTTTAATCAATTTTATTGAAGAAGAGTTATCAAAATATTTTTTAAAAATAAGTTCATGGACCCTAAGTTAAGAAATCTTGCTTCAGAATAACTGAGATCTCATTCATGTGGCTATTCCTTTCATCAGTACAAATTAGAACTCAACCATCCTTCCTCATCCTGTATCATTCTTACCCATATTCTTCCATGTACCTTCCACAGAGCATCCATCCAACATGCTGGAGGCTTTCCTCTAAGTCTTTTTAAATTTTATGGGTGTACCATTTTATGTCCATCTATTATCCTTCACTTATGCTACATGACTGGCCTATCTCCTTTTCAGATCATACATTACCAGGATGACATATTCCTTATGCCATTTCCTGGGCACAGGCTATCTATCACCTGTAGCTTACTCGTACCTACCATATTTATCTCCATTTCTTTTTGTGTGAACTATAATTTTGATTCCTCAGAGACTTTGATATTCAGAGATTTACATACGTCATTAGGAGAACAATATTGAGAAAATGAATCTTTGCACCAGAGAGTAGATTAGGATCACTAAAAACACCATACAGTTTCTTAAATACAATCCAGGCTCTTTTTCCTTCTCAATGTTGGATCTGTCCATCTGCAGTATCTGGTTAACATTGTCAAAAGTTTCAGAAAGGTCAAGGAGGTTGGAGACTGAGAAACAGTCATAAATTTAAAAGTAAAGAGATCATGGGTAGTTTTGGGGAGAACAGTTTCATTTGGATACTGGGATTGAAAGTCATATTGGGATGGGGTTAAATGAGTGAGTGCTTGTAATGAAAATGGGAATTTGAAGATCTTCCATACCCCTCAATAGGCTTAAGGGAATTTGAAAATCTTCTCTGCCCCTTACTATACCAAATGTAATCACATGGAGCCTGTGGCAGGAGGAGTTTGCTGAAAAGGTAGAGCAGGAAGGGTGGAGCAGAGCCCAGAGGAAGCTGGGAGTCAGAGCAGTTAGAACAGAGGGAGGAGAGGACACAGGTCGGCCATCAGTTAGGATTGTGTTTATTTGTAGAAAAGACAGAGCAGGGGGAAGGATTTGGGATGGCATTGCTCTCTACAGTGATAATGTGTGTTAACTTCTTTGTTGCTATGATGGATTCAGTTTTCTGGTGTTGGGATTTGGCTTTCTGGTGTTTGAATAAATGTTTTGCTTCTGCCTTATATATGGAGAGTCTGTTATATTTTGTGATTCAGAACTATGCCGGCATGTTCATAGTTGCCAGCCAGTGCTGTAAATTTTGCATTGGTGATAGAGCGGTGATGAAGTGGAGACAGTGAGAACAGACAATTCTTTTTAGGAGTTTAACAGTGAAAAAGAGGAGAGATACATGACAATACTGCAGACATGACAGTATCAAGTAAAGTCTTTTTTTTTAAGGATATGGGAAACCTGAGTGGGTTTACAGGCAGCCGGATGGGACTTCTAGTTCTAATATGCTGTAACAAGTCCTAGCCATTCTTTCCTCCTTCAACCAAAGTAGAGACACATTCTTAACCAATTTTCTTTCTCCAGGCTAAAGAAATGACAGCTTAGTAAAGAAGGATTTGTCTATAAGGATTTTTTAATTAAAAAAAAAGAATTAAAGTCCTTGAGAATAAATGATGCTTGTAATTATAATGCACTATATATATATCATCACATAATAATAAAATGTATTATTTAAAATAGTATTTTATTTTTTCCAGCTACATATGAAGACAATTTTCAACATTCATGTTTTCTAAGATTTTGAATTCCAAATTTTTCTCCATTCCTCTCTTCCCTCCTCCTCCCCAAAACAGCAAGCAATCTGATCTAATTTATACATGTGCAATCATGTAAAATATATTTCCACATTAGTCATATTGTGAAAGAAGAAACAAAACAAAAAGTAAAAAATACCAAAGAAAGTGAAAATAGCATGTTTTGATCTGCATTCAGACTTCATCAGTTCTTTCTCTGGATGTGGATGGCATTTTCCATCATTAGTCTTTTGGAATTTTCTTAGATCATTGTACTGCTGAGAAGAGCTAAGTGTATCATAAGCAATCATTGCACCACATTACTGTTACTGTGCTCACTCACTGTTTTCCTGATTCTGCTTATTTCACTCAGCTCATATAAATCTTTCTAGTTTTTGTCTGAAATCTGCTTGCTCATCATTTCTTATAGCACAATAGTATTCCATCACATTTATATACCACAACTCGCCCAGCCATTTCCCAATTGATGGCATCCCTCAATTTCCCGTTCTTTGCAATCACAAAAAGAGCTGCTATAAATATTTTTGTACATGTAGATTCTTTTCTCTTTTTTGGATACATACTTAGTAGTGGTATTGCTGGATCAAAGGGTATGCACAATTTGATTGTCCTTTGGGTATAACTCCAAATTACTCTCCAGAATGAATGGATCAGTTCACAACTCTATCAACAATGCATTAGTCCCAATTTTCCCACGTCTTCTCCAACATTTGATAATATATACGTTAATGCATAAAATCCTTAAGTTACATATTTAAGTTGCCTTTCTGAAACAGGAATTCCCCTGCTCAACATTCTTTAGTTGTTCTTTCTTGGTTACTAAGGAAAGCTTAAACTCCTTTGCCTGCTTTTCAGAGCCTCCCACAATCGGTGCAGCCTCTTTTCTTCAGCTATTCCCACCAAATGCTTTGTAGTCTAGCCAAACTGAATTTTCCTTTGAACACACCTTGTACTTTTTTCTGGCTCTTTTCTTGTGCTCACACTAATCCCTACTCCTGAGATGCTCTCTCCTCTTTGTTGATCCTTTCACCCTTTATTAATCTATTTATGTTTTTGGGGGTTTTTGCTTTTTGGAGGGCAGTTGGGGTTAAGTGACTTGCCCAAGGTCACACGGCTAGTTTGTGTGTCAAGTGTATTTTGTATAGTTATCTGTATCATATCTGCCTGGGCATCTAGTGGCACAGTGGATATACCTCTGGACCTGGAGTCAGAAGGACCTGAGTTCAAATCCAGACTCAGAAACTTGCTGTGTGACCTTGGGCAAGTCACTTAACCATGTTTGCCTCAGTTCCTCATCTACAAACTGAACTGGATAAGGAAATGGCAAACTACTTCACTATCTTTACCAAGAAAATCCCAAATGTGGTCACAGAGGGTAGAAAAGAATTGAACAGGGGGCGGCTAGGTGGCGCAGTGAATAGAGCACCGGCCCTGGAGTCAGGAGTACCTGAGTTCAAATCCGGCCTCAGACACTTAACACAAAAAACTAGCCGTGTGACCTTGGGCAAGTCACTTAACCCCAAATGCCCTCCAAAAAGCAAAAAAAAAATAAAGAATTGAACAGGAATATCATCTCCCCCTACTATTAGACTGTAAGCTTTGTGAGAACAAAGACCAAGTCTTATCTAAAATTTTTAATCTCTCCAGATGATAGCACTCTAGCTAACACAGTAGGCATCATTAAACATTTATTAAATTGAGTTATTCCACATTGCTCCATAGAGTTGAAATAGAAGCAACAGATAGACATTACAGAGAGGCTGGTACTGGATAAATAGAAGGATGGAAATTATAACAATTAGAGCATCCAATAATGTAATGGTTCCTTTTTCAAGCAGTGAGCTCTCTGTTACAGGAAATTTTCAAACCAAAGTTAAATGTTCAGGATGTTGTAGAAAGGAAGGATTCCTTCCTTGGGGAGGAAGGAGATTCAATGAGATGATCTCTAAGGTGTCTTCTCCCTGTAAAAGTCTATCCTTCCCTCCTCTCTTCACTAGTAGGTGTTACTAGCTCTACCTTTTACTCTTCTGGTAAAAAAAAGAATTAAAAAAATCCTGACAGACCCACTTCGTTGCATACCAATTGGGTAATAATAGCTTTGATGGTCAGATTTCATTTACAAATTGGTCTTTGACTCAGTATTATTATCAAGGGGAAGAAAAACTTGAAACCCAAAAGAATTCAAAGAACTTTGAAGAGACAAATTAAAATAATAAACTAAAGTGTATATCTTTCTACTCAAGTACATACAGATTCATTCCCAAATATTGACCTCAGCTCGCTGTAATCTCTATGGTCACCTTGAATCACCAAAGATTTCAATTTAAAATTGGTTTGTAATTAGACTATCGAAGAGGAATGATGTGACCACATGAACACTATGGAAATATAAATGCTGTTCTACTTCAGATATCCTATGTCTCGTTTTGCAGAAGAGAAGCATGTAATCATAAAATGTTAGAGCTGGAAAGTATCTTAGAAATCATCTACTTCAGTCTCTTCAGTTTCAGGTGAGAAATCCGATGCCCAGAGAGTCAAGGGACTTGTGCAGGGTGACCCAGCTTAGTTAGTCACAGATTCGTGACACAGAAGCATTGTCTCTTGGACACGGTTTTTTCCATAGATTGAGAAAGATTCCCTAGGTCTTTGGTTAGCTTAGAGAGATAGGAAGGGGTTAGACAAAACAGGAAAAAGTGAAAGGTGTTTTAGGCAAGTGAAATATAATAAAAGACATAGACATGGGAAATAAGCACATTGTGACCTGATAGAACAAATAGAATATAGTGAAGAGTAATAGGAAATAAGATGTGATAAGTAGGACAAGAAAAGATTGCAGAGGGCCTTGAAATCCAGACAAAGGAATTTAGACTTGATGTGGTAAGAAATCAGGAACAGTGCAAGGTCACTGGGGTTTTTCGGATTGGTTTTGTTTTTGATCAGCAGAACACATTACCAAAATGGGACTTAATGATGCCTAGCACATATAGTATTCTATGATTTGCAAATCACTTTTTCAATTAGTTATTTAAGGAAGAAGCAACTAGGCAGCATGTAAATCTGACCTCAGATACTGAGTATCTGACTGTGTGACTCTAGGCAAGTCACTTAAACTCTCTCTGACTCAGTTTCCTCATCTGTAAAATCAGGATAATAATAGCACCCACCTCCCAGTAGTGTTGTGGAGATAAAAGGAGGTAATATTTGTGAAGCACTTTGCAAACCTTAAAGCATTTTATAAATCCCAGTTTTCTATTATTATAAGAAAGATTAAAGTAGCAATTGTTTCCAGCATGGACTTGAGGGAGGTTAGATAGATGTTAACTGCATTTATGTAGGTCTGAATGCCTGGGGCACAGAGCTGGCAGAAAGAAGAGAGTTGAGATATTTTGAAGGAAGAATCAGTAGAACTCAATCAGAGAATGTACAAGGGGAAGAAGAAAACAACAAGAAGTCTATTAAAGATGACTCTGAGGTTTCAGTCCTCTAAGACTCAGTTATTCCACTGTGGTCCCAGTTACAAGGAAAATATCTTTGTACAGCAAAGAGAGTGTGGATAGTGAAGCACGAATCCTTCACCACTATTAGAAAAGTTAAGGCATAGTATAAAGCAGGTCAGTGGTCTCATCTCTATCTATAAAAGGCAGTGCTGTAAGAAGAATTTTTAAGCTTATGATCATGATTAAATCAAAAGACTTTGTATGTGTGCTCGTTCTGTCCTCTATTCATGGGTTTGGATAAGCAAATTCAATTCAACAAATGTTTGTTGTGTCTACTATCATATGCAAGGCACTGTGCTAGATTACATAATGCACAGACAAATATGAAATAACTTTCAAGGACTTCATAGTCTATTTGGAGGAAACAATCTGCAAACAAGTAAATATAAACAAAGTATAGATTAAAATAATTTCAAAACCTAGAGAGTGTCAATATCTGGAGGGATGAGGAAAATATTTTATTGAATGGAGGTTAAGAAGTGAGTGCATTCCAGATACAGAGAATAAATATTCCTTGTGCAAAGGCAGGGGAAGGAAGTGGATTGTTGGGAGTGGAGAACAGTTAGCAGGCCAGTTTCACTAGAACTGGGAGTGTGTGTATACAGAGGCTTCATGCTGCTTCCAAGGGCAGTGTGCTCAGTAAACCCACCTTGACAGTCTCACCCAGGCATAACAGGATCAGCTTCTCAGGCTTACCATTGAGTTAAAATTTAATAATGAAATAAGCTTGGGGTGGCTAGGTGGCACAGTGAATAGCACTGGTCCTCGAGTTAGGAGGACCTGAGTTCCAATCCAGTCTCAGATACTTAACACAAGCCATGTGACCTTGGGTAAGTCAACCCTAATTGCCCTGCCTTCCCCCATCCAAAAAGCAAAACAAAACAAAACAAAAAAGAATAAGCTTAGGACAGTCTTGTTAGGCTGTATCACTTTAAGCTTGCCTATCCTAGCAGAGTATATAGCACACAAAAGGCTTTCTCCTTTCAGATTTAATTAGGTACTTTGGAAAGCAAACTATTTGCCATGGGTAGGGCATAAAGAAAATCCCTTCCCTCAGATGTGCCATTTCCTGGTCCCGGTCTTCCCTTTCTAATAACGCCTCAGAACAAGCGCATGTCTTGAAGAGGATTGTCTCTGGATGTTCAGGTCTCTGTTGGTTTTAGTGTCTTTAGGCCATACCTCTCTAATGAGGGGCTCGTTTGGTTGGCAGGCTGGATCAGCAAACTAATAATAGACTTCTATAGGAGGGGAATAGGGTTACTGAGAGAGGTGCATGAAGGAATGTGTTCTTATTGATGTGGGCATCTGGCCCAGTTTCTGACGAGGGAGCATGAGGGTACAGCAGTATTCTTTTCTAGGTAGGAGGAAAGAAAACCCTGATGCATATCCAGGCTTGTGAGGACCTGGACCAGGGGGTAAGAAAACCTGGGGAATGACCTCTCTCCCTTAGAAATCACTCTGTGTCCAACAAACCAGATGTCTATCCCTCTCTCTACACCCTTATATTCCTCATGTTCCTTCCAAGGAAACCTGACAGAGCTGAGGGGCAATCATCTTCCTGAATCTCTAGCGGCAAGAAGTGGTAGGAGTTGAAGTTTAGGGCACTGCAGGACAACGAAGTTTCTAATTTTCTTTCCCCATCTCTTCCTCCTCCTCATTTAGAAATCCATCTATAGGACCGAGTTTCTTAGTTTCCCTCTTCTAAGAAGGAAAGAAGGGGAGGGGAGGGGAGGGACAAGAACAAGGAGTAGTGAAAAGCGGAAAGGGGGTAGGAAAAGCCAGGGCTGGGACAGGATGCTGTGAAACAAATTACCGGGACTCCCTGCAGTGAGCCGGTGGCTTCACCTCTGGAACTAGCTTTGGATTGTACGCTCAAGCTCCGGGGCTCCCTTCCACCCTCTCTACTTGCTCGCGCTCTGGGGCTGCTGGAGGAGGGGACCCTGGAAGGAGGCGGAGTCGGGGGAGGGGTAGGTGTGGGGAGCAATAGAAGGAAGAGGTGCTAGTCAGGGGAGTGGATGCGGGAAGCGCTGTGCAGCCAGCGGCATGGCGAGTACAGCCTCGGAGATCATCGCCTTCATGGTAGCCGTCTCGGGTTGGGTGCTGGTCTCCTCCACGCTGCCCACCGATTACTGGAAAGTGTCCACCATCGATGGCACCGTCATCACCACCGCCACCTATTGGGCCAACCTGTGGAAGACGTGTGTTACCGACTCCACAGGTGTCTCTAACTGCAAGGACTTCCCCTCCATGCTGGCACTGGACGGTCTGCATCTATATTCTTTTCCCCTGTGATCTCTCCCCTATGCCCGTCTCCCCCATATCTCTTTCTCATGCCCTTCCTCCCTCTCCTTTATCCCATTCGGTTAGTGCGGTCCGACTACTTACTTAGGGGGGCGTGCCTGAGAGGAGGTACGGTGCACTTAGCTAAAAGTAGTCCAGGGGCTCAGGGGGCAACAACATAGGTGGTGGAAGAGACTCAATGGCTGCGCCCTCTGGTTCCTAATACCGGAGCAGCACCTAGTACCTAGCACCTGGCAGGCAGGATAGGTTTAGGGAAGCGAAAAAATGTGGGGACTGCGTCAGGGTAGGGAAGGAGGTGAGATACGCACAGAGAAGAGTTTGGAGCTTGATTTTGTTTTTTCACTCTTCTTAGAATCTAAGGAATTGAATTGTTCTAAAGCAAGGGTTCTTAATCTGGAGTTCATGAAGTTTGGGGAATTCATGAACTTGGGTAGGAAAAAGACACATCTTTATTTTCGCTAACCTCTAACCAAAATTAGCATTTCCTTCAACTATTTAAAAACATTGTTCTAAGAAGGGATCCATTGACTTCTCCCAACTGCCATAGCGGTCCGTGATGCAAAATAAAATAAAATAAATGGTTAAGAACCTCTGTTCTTGAGAGAGAGAGAGATTGAGAAGGTGGGTGAGTGAGCTGAGAATGTCTCTGGCTTGGCCGTCAGGTGCGTGTCCGCTAGGTGTGAGCCAGCCAGGATGAAGGAGAGTAGCAGGTGCACAACCTACGCCGTCTCTAGCTCAGGCAGCGCTCCCGGCATGGCTACAGCCACTGAGCGGCCGCCAAGGGCTGAGGTGGCCGGCTTCCTGTCCTGCGTGTGTGGTTAGCGAGATCTTTGTGTACACAGGATAAAAGAGGCCGTTTGGAGAAAAGGATTTGGCAACCTGGGGTGCTGCACCCCCTTTACTAAGAATACCTTTATTATTATAGAGGAGCACTCTACCAATAAAAGTACAATTTATTTTTGTACAGTTAGTAACTATGCATTCATCATACCCTGTATTTAAAACTCCGTTTGGTTTCTTTTTTTGCAGAGGGATCTTCGCATAGTGGGTGAAAGTTAGAACTTAGCATCTGAAAATCCTATGTTCAAATCCGACCTCAGACAATTAGTGTAAGGCCCTGGACGGGCCATTGCACTTCCAAATACCTCAAGCAGCTCACTTCCTAGGATTTATTGACAAGGACGAAACCGAATTATGACCTGCATTGAAGGAAGAAGTCTCTGAAATTACCGCTTTATTTCTGAAATGAGGAAATTGTTTAAAAGCAAAAACCATTTGTCCTTGCACTTCGGTCAAATCTTTAAACATCATGCATTAGAAAGATCAACAAAATGCATTTCTTTAAAATGATCAAATCACGCAGCTGGATTTAAATGCTTTCTCTAAATTTTGAGACAATAGAACAACAACTTATTATTCCCACCCAAGTCATCGAGTGATTAGTTATTATTCTACTTCTCCTGAAACCTCAGTTACAATGTGGAGAAGTTTGGCATAGAAAGAATACTTACTTCCCTCTTCCCTCCGTGCTCCTTCCTTACCTTCCCTAGCTCTCATTTTTGTTAATACGCCAGCTTTTTGCTGGTGGGCTGATCTTTCCTCTGTGTAGGGTTTTTTCTTTTTCTTTTATTTGAAGTAGACATTCTTTGGTTTTCCCTACAAATGCAGTTATAAATAAGACTAGTTTTTTTCCCCCTTGCTTATAGCAACTCAGAAAGTCTGCAACAGTTAGATAGTCGCAGATAATACCAGCTTTGTTTAACCTTCAGGAGAACAATAGACTTTTGAAGCAGAAATTGGGATTCTGATATAGGGAGGAAAAAGTAAAGCGTTGGACTGCTTAAATTAGGCAGCTGCTGAAACCCAGGAGGAACAATTACACTATTTTTAGTTTTAAGGTGTTTTCGGTTTTTTCTCATTGCATTATTTCAAGTTTTTATTTACATAGCTGGGTAAATAGTAGAGACAAGATTTTGATGCCTCTAAGGTTGCATTTGTTTTCATATATGTAATTGTGCTCCTTGAAAAGCAAACTCTTGCTCAATGTAGTATTTGATGGGGACACAGTGAAAAGGAAATATAGGCATTGTTTTGAAAGGAAAAAGGACTTGAGTAGTACCTTCACATATGAATGATCTGAGCCATATTTACTCCCTAGAACTACTGTTGAATTGTCTGTTGTCCAAAACACAAATCCAGGCAGATGATTTGAACAGATAGGCTCTTGTTTCTGTGGTTTGCCATTCAGGAATATGGGATTTACAGTAACTGTCCTGAGAGCATTCTTCTGTTATAATTGTATTGTGAGGTGAGTTGGCTTGCCAGCTACATGAACTTCCTTTTAAAGGGGGGAAAGGAGATGGAAATAACCTCAAGACAGTTATTAATAGGATTCTGAAATGCTCACCTTTTCAGTGGGGGAGAGGGATGAAATGGGTGGGTGACAAAGTTTAAATCCTAGTGTTGAATGGAGGAATGGAGAGAAGGGTCAATGATATCCGTACCTAAACCACTTTCCCTTTCTGCTTTGAAGCCACTGAAGAATGAAAAACTGAAGGGGAGAGGGAGGAAATAAAGGCTTGAAGCTAAGCATCTTCAATCCAACAAACATTTATAAAGTGGCTTTTATGTGTAAGACTAAAGATATCATAGAGTATTGAATAAATCGTGTGTGTGTGTGTGTGTGTGTGTGTGTGTGTGTTTAGGGAGTGGCACCCTGGATTCAATTACCAGATCCCACACATCTTGGAGGAAATGTTCCTGAACAAGTCACTTACCCTGGGCAACCCTAAATTATAGAACCTTTGCTGATTAGTATTAATAAAAGGAGTTTACTGGGAGCTCCCTCTCTGCACTGATTAAATACAAGAGCACATGCACGTGCACACACACGCAACTGTATTAGTTGCTTACAGGTAGAGGGATGCGAAACAAGCAAAAAAAAAAAACCCAAACTCCAAACCCAAAATAAAACTAGTCCCTGTTTTCAAAGAACTTCCATTCTATTGGAGGTGGGTTGCATGATAATCTATAAACACAGAGTAAAACAAGATAATTGAGAAAGGAGAGGATGCTGCCACCTGGGAGCATCAAGGAAGGCTTCACTGAGGAAATGGTACCTGAGATATACAAGAGGCTTGAAGGAAAATAGTTTTTAAGTATGGAGTTGAAGAAGAAGATTTGAGGTTTGTGTGAACCTATGAAAGCAAGAGATAGGATCTCGAGTTTGGGGAACAACTCTCTAGTGATCTCGCTTGACTAGAACATGAATTATAGGTGATATGGTTGGAAAGGCAGGTTGGAGCCAAATTATGGAGAAACTTAAATGCCAGGTTGAGAAATTTGTATTTTATCCCAGGGTCAATATGCAGTCATTGATGATTTTTTAACATGGTCTTTTCTGTGCTTTAGGAAGATTATTTTGTCAGTGCTGTGGAGAATGGGTTGGAGAGAGGAGATATTGTAAATAGAGAGACCAGTTAGAAAGATGTTATCGTAGTCTAGACAAGAGATGATAAAAGGCTGAGTTGGGGTGTTGGCCACATGATTAAAAAAAAGGACAGATGTAAGACATCTTACAGATACAGAATCACCAGGACTTGTCAATTGATTAGCTTTGGAAAGTGAAGGAGAGGAGTAAATCAAAGACTGTTGTGGTTGTTTAGTCGTGTCTGACTTTTTGTGACCCTATTTGGAGTTTTCTTGGCAAAGATACTGAGGTGGCTTGCCATTTCCTTCTCCAGATCATTTTAGAGATGAGGAAACTGAGGCAAACAGGATTAAGTGACTTGCCCAGGGTCACACAGCTAGTAAGTGAGGCCAGGTTTGAACTCAAGAAGATGCATCTTCCTCCCTCCAGGCACAGTGCTCTATTCACTGCACCACCTGGCTGTCCTAACTGAAGATTACTCTCTGTGGATAAACGGACTTTTTTCCACTTATGAATGAAATATCTCTGGCCAGAGTCAGTCAGCTTCCTAACTTCTCATTATCTAGGTGCTATAGTTGGAACTGACCTGGCTATGTTGTTCATAAAGCAGCATCTGATAAATTACCTGATAAACTAACTTTACAACAACGTATTTGAGGTGGTGTAAACATGTTCCTTTTAAAAAGCTGCATCAGTAACACACAAGAAGTTGGCTTGAGGAAATTAGGACTAATCCTGCAGATGGAAATAAAGCCAGATTGCTGAAAGATGCCAAGAGGAAAAGGTCCCTTATTTATGTTTTCCCAGTCTGGAAGAGGATAATTAAGCTAACTGATAAGGATGCTGCTGCCAATTTACTTCAGTTAGTAGTAGAGTATGTGGAGATGTACCTTTGAGTTTTGACTGACAAGATTGTGTAACTCTCATCGCAGTTTTACAGATAAAGCAGCTTAAGGCTTAGGAAAGCTTTGTGTCACTTCAAATCTAGTGATAAGGATCCAAATCGCCTAAATCAGTTCCATTTTTAAAATAACGTGATTCTATCAGTTTAGCTCTGTTCCTTTTTAAGAATTTTCCAGCAAAAAAAAAACATTAAGCATTTTCCAATGTAAGAAAAAATCATATGGAAAGAGACTATACCTATGATCTCATTGGTTTGGGGAACTCCCAGGTGAAAAACTCACTTTCTCATGGCAGGTCAACATCCTCTCTGTAATTTATTGTCTCGGAGGATTGCCTAGAGCATTTAGAATTTAAATGATTTGTCCAGGGTCACAAAGCCAATGTGTTTCAGAAACAGGACCTATTCTTAGCATTTCTGCTCTGAGATCAGTTATTTATTACACCAAGGCACTTCTCATTAAATATACACACATATACATATATACACATCTATATGTATGTGTGTATATCTATAACATATACATACACAGGCATGCACACATACACACATATGTATATGTGTATGTGTATACTCACATACTTTGTTTCTAGAAAGGCACTATTATATTGTCATAGAATGGATAGAGAGCTGGCCTCGGTGCTGGTAGGACCTGGATTCAAGTCTCCCTTCAGACACATATTGGCTATGTGAGTATAAGTTAAGTCAGTCTTCTAGGTAAATCTCTAAAAACATAAGTTGCAGACAAGGTGCTGATCTTCACTGATGAAGGGAGTTTTCTCATCTGGAAGTTCTCTCTGTCAGTGAAATCACAGATCCAATCTAATTTCTCTTTCATTGTGTCTAAAATCCAGTTTGTGTGCTGCTAAGGGTTTCTCTTCGAGTGAATATTTCAATTTTTAGAGATTAACAATGATAATCAAATGTGTATTTTAACTGACAAGTTGAAATTGTGTTTATTAGACCTCAAACTTCAAGTTTTCAGAAAATTAGACTGTAGTTGTTTTTTTTTTTCATCCAGAAATATCTACTGATACAAATCACGGTCCTTTTACTAATTGAAACTATTTCCTAGTTAAGTGAGCTAATGATTTCTGGCTATCTTGCAAAACTCTATTACTCTCAAAGTGCCATTTGACCTTTAGATAGGAATCAATCTCAGCCATGTTGCTTTTAGTATATGCCATCTATTTTTGTTACTGTGAGTGTTTGCCATTTCTCCTAGGAGATTTAACTATAAATTTTGCTTTAGAAAACCTCTGAGTAAATATGTTCATGCTTCAGCACCTTAATGTGTTAATTAGCTGTTAGCAGTGCCAGTAAATTAAGCCTGTCAGAAATAATGGTCTCCTTGACCAGTTTTTACTACTATTTTGTGGGATGGTGTTATCTAAAATAAGTTTTATTCTCAGGAAGTATTGAATACAAAGTTGTAGGTACTCACATTGGGAGAGATAAATTATTACCTGGATGCTTATAATTGAACTTAAATCATGCAAAGATTAGCTCTGTCAGTTGAATGGAAGGAAACAAGTTCTTTTAAAGTACCTACTAGATGTTAGGCACCATGCTAAGTACTTAAAATTATTAACTCATTTGATACTCACAACTTTGGGAGGTTGGTATTATTATCTTCATTTAACATTTGAGGAAACTGAGGCAGACAGAGCTTAAGTACATTGCCCAGGGTCATGTAGTAAGTGTCTAAGGCAGTATTTGAACTCAAGAATTCTGACTCCAGATTCAGCACTCCCTTCATTGTGCCATCTAGCTGCCTTTTAATATATAAATACAGGCAGTGCTTAATTTATGAATACCTGCCTTACATAAACATTCCTCACATAGGAGTTATACAACATGTCCCTACCATCCATGAAAGCATTTGTCTTTTCTTTCCCAATTCAGACCATGATATCTCCTTTTGTGCAGATGCAATATTAACACATTTCTCCAGAGCAAGAGATCTTAAACTTTTTTTTAGTGTCATGAACTGTTTCTGAGAACAATGGTTTTACATAATTGGAGAAAATGCTAAATTTCAGTTAGAAGTTAGTAAAAGGAAATATATAGGCTATTTTTTCCAGTTCAAATTCATAGATCCCTTGAGCACTATTCATGGGCCCCTCTGTGTACTGCTGGTTCAGAACCCCTGCTGCAGGGGTACCTGTCTCTTCCAACTAATACTGTAAGACAACACCGTGCTGTCAGCCTTTCAATTCCCTGCCTTCACCTTGCCGCAACCAAAAGCACAGTTTCCAAAGAAAGATGTGCCTCTGGTGCCCTGAAGTGAAATTTGGTCCATACTTTCCCAAAGAAATATTGTTGTAGATGTGATTCCGTATAGAGAGTAGCATTCTCAGTGCTCTTAGCTTTGTTATGGACTTTTAGGGCCCAACCTGAAAACTGAATCACTATTTATAACACTGCTTCTATAGGAAATGCACTATGATTTCCAAACTATAGAACTTACAGTTGAACTTCTGTAAACTGAGACTGCCTGTACTCTACCAATTCATAAGGAAATATAAGTGAAGAAGATTAATTTCCCTAGGATAGTTTTATTTTTAGCATTTTTATCATACTAAGATCTGATATATGTTCAGTGACTGCAAATGAAGGCAGGACAAAGATGATTAAAGAAGTTTAAAAGCATAGACTAAAATAGTAATCTTTGTTGATTTAAAAAAAGAAAAAAGAGTACAGGCTTAATCTTTGCTGCCAAACAATGAGCTAGTTTGATTACTAACTTGTCACATGCTTTTGTATGTAACCTGAAGCAGCTCGATGGGTAGAGTACAGAAAGAATTGGGTGTGGAGTCAGGAAGACCTGAGTTCAAATCCAACATCAGACACTTACTAGCTATGTGGCCCTGGGCCTCAGACCCCGTGGCCCTTAAGCACTGTCTGCCTCTATTTTCTCATCTGTAAAATGGGGATGATAATAATAACACCTCTCAAATTTCTTGTAAGGATTGAGATAATGATTTTAAAGTGGATAGTGGGGGCGGCTAGGTGGCGCAGTGAATAGAGCACCGGCCCTGGAGTCAGGAGGACCTGAGTTCAAATCCAGCCTCAGACACTTAACACAAAAACTAGCCGTGTGACCTTGGGCAAGTCACTTAACCCCCAACTGCCCTCCAAAAAGCAAAAAAAAAAATTAAAAAAAATTAAAAAATAAAGTGGATAGCACAGTGCCAGGCATATAAATAATAAGGGCTTAATAAATGTTTATTTCCTTCCTTTCTGAGAATCCTGATTCCAGCTCTCCAAGATCCTGCCTGCTGTCTGGGGTATGAATCAGGCATCCTGCTGAAAAAAGGGATACTTAGTCAGGAAAACCTTTTAGGACTCATTGTTCAGCAGCAGTGTCATAAGTAGAACTATGTCATAATGACTAGCATCCAAATTAACCTGTGTTAATTATTATTCTCTGAGTGTCCATGTCTTTATGCTATTTTTGCTAAAGTTATTGTTTTTCATTTGTCTGTTTTGGTTTTTTTATGACAACAAATTTTCTTTAGTCATAGGAAAGCAAGGCGGCTTCTTAAACTTTAAAATAAAATTCATATAAAGAAAAACCTAGATACCTGATGTCCTTGAAAACACATTCTATAATACAATAAGCAATGTATCCTGTTTTTCTACTTAAAGTGTCCGTTTTCATTTGGGACACCTTAAAAAGCAAAAATGCAGTTTGCATTAAGAACCTGGATTTTCTTGTATCAGGATGGAGGAGAAATTAGGTTCACTATTCATGAAGGCATGAGAGGGAGAAAAAGAGAGAGACAGAGAAACAGAGACAGAGACAGAGACAGAGAGACAGAGACAGAGACAGAGAGACAGAGACAGAGACAGAGGGAGACAGAGAGACAGAGACAGAGAGTGACAGAGACAGAAAGAGACAGAGACAGAGAGAGAGGGAGAGACAGAGAGATAGACAGAAAGACAGAGAGAGAAAGAAAAAGAGAGGAAGAGAGAAACAGAGACAGAGAGACAGAGAGAGGGAGGGAGGAAGGGGGAGAAAGAGAGAGGGAGAGAGAGAGAGAGAGAGAGAGAGAGAGAGAGAGAGAGAGAGAGAGAGAGAGAGAGAGAGAGAGAGAGACGCTGTCCAAAACTTCAACAATAATTTTTATTTGGGTGGTCCTGAAGTTTTTTGTAATTGGAGTTTCTTATAATGGCTCATGTCCCCAAACTGTAGTATCTCTAACTCCATGACTATTCCCTTTGGCAGACTGTTCTCATCATAATTGGCCCAAGTCTCATTTACCTTTCAATCTCTTTCAATGCTTAAATGTAGGTGTCATTGACCTGAATACTTAAACATTCTAAGGCTGATAATTACTAGATCTTTCTTCAGTCCATAATTTTCCCAATAGGAAAATTCCTGGTTCCTGAATTCCCCACTAGCCTCTATCAGAAAGGAGAGAAAATTCAAGGTTTGGTGGTTCTTGGAATAATTAAATTGAAAATAAATGTATTACTCCACTTACAGACTTTATTTGTGGATATTCATTCACCAATTTATGCGACAAATATTTGAGTGTTTACTACATATAAGACACTGTTCTTTATTGTAGGTTCAATAACATTCAACAATAAAACTTCATTAATTAGCATACTAATTTGAATTTTATGATAATTTGGATATTGCATGGGTATTATTTTTGTCCTAACTATGAAGAATGGGTTTGCTAAATAAATTAATATTGTAAGTTAGATTTTAGTTGAATTAAGTGAACTACTTATTAAAAGAACAAAATGTTTTCAAGCCTTTCTCAACCCATTCAACTCTCTCATTCATGTGTCAACTACCTTGGATAAGTCATCTAACCTTTGTGAGTGTTAGTTTCTTCATTTCTAAGAGAATGGGTAGGCCACATCATTTTTTGGTCCCATAAAGCACTAAATCCTACAGTAAAAGTGAATTATTGATTAACTAATTATAGATTACTCTTATCTGTTATTTAGAACAGATTCCCTAAGGGCCCCTATTAAACAAAAACCTTAGAATGATTCAAGTTACCGTGAAAGTAATCAAATAATATTTTTGACTTGTCCGAGTCAAATGGTCTTTCGACCAGTCTTAATGAAAGAAGTTTTACTGTAATTAGTTCTCTATAGGGCGTAAACCCCATAGTTAAAGCTATCCTATGCCAGAAACATCAGTCAAATGCATAAGTCTGAGGAAGAGTTTCAGGGTGTGGTATTGAAAAGTGTATTTCTAGTTTCTGCTTTCTCACCATAAAACCAAAATGATGGAATTTTAGCTATGGCAGTTATTTTTCCAGAAAATAGAATAGAATGACTCAGAATAGGACATTGTAAAGGGAGGATTTATCTCTCCAAAATAACATATATTGTTATAATGTAAAACATGTCATATTGTGATTGCAGGTTATATCCAGGCATGCCGAGGACTGATGATTGCTGCTGTCAGTCTGGGATTTTTCGCTTCCATATTTGCACTGTTTGGAATGAAGTGTACAAAAGTTGGAGGTTCAGATAAAGCCAAAGCAAAAATTGCTTGTTTAGCTGGAACTGTATTCATTCTTTCAGGTAAATAGTAAATGTCCACCAAATCCATGCATGTGGTACAATTATTGTGCTCACTCTGATGTTAGTATCTTCGTTCTGGTCTGTTTTAGGACTATGCTCCATGACAGGCTGCTCCCTATATGCAAACAAAATCACGACCGAGTTCTTTGACCCTCTTTATGTTGAACAAAAGTAAGTACTCTTTTCAGTCCACGTATATTAGAACTCATGGAATGCATAAGTGAATGTTCTGAAGGAACATAAACATCTCAGTGACATAATGAAGATTAAAGGGATTTGATGACATGACTCGAGAAAAAGAGTGTATTTTATAGAGAAAAATGTTAGAGCAGAACTTTACATAGTATTTTTTCTCCAAATAGAACTGGACATAAACAGTCACTATACTGAACATCACAAAGTTGAAAATAGTAAGAACTGCAGGTAGGATGGGTGGTTAGGTGGTGCAGTGAATAGAGCACTGGCTGTGGAGTCAGGAGGACTTGAGTTCAAATTTGTCCTCAGACACTTAACACTTACTAGCTTGTGACCTTGGGAAAGTCACTTAACCCCAATTGCCCTGCCTTCCCCCCTCCTAAGAGCAAAATTAAAAAAGAAGAGAGGAGAATAGGGGAGGAGCTAAAAGATGGGGAGAAGATGGAAAGAAATAACAATGGAAACCCCAGGTGATGTTTTATAGAGGCTGTCAGCCAGTCAAGTGAGAACCTCTGCATAGAGCAGAAAGCTTGCTATGGTTGCATTCATGGTTTCATCTATTAGCATATTAAAATTATGCAAGTAAGTTCTTTAAACATTATTTTCTTCCCCCAATCACAGGTAAAAATAATTTTTAACATTTGTTGGGGTTTTTTAAAGTTTCGAGTCCCAAATTCTATCTCTTCCTCTCTTCCTCCTCACCCTGAGATGGTAAGCAATCTGATAGAAGTTATACAAGTACAATCATGTAAAACATTTCCATATTAGTCATTTTGTACAAGGAGACTTGAAAGAGAGGAAGGAAGGAACGAAGGAACGAAGGAAGGAATGAAGGAAGGAAGAAAATGAAACAAAGAGAAGGAAGGAAGGAGGAAAGAAAAAAAGTGAAAAACAGTGTGCTTCAGTCTATATTCAGACAACATTAGTCCTTTCTGTGGAGGTAGACAACATTTTTCATCTGATAATTTTTTTTTTTGGAGGGAAGAAGTCAAGGCAGTTGGGGTTAAGTGACTTGCCCAAGGTCACACAGCCAGTGTGTCAAGTGTCTGAGGCTGGATTTGCACCCAGGTTCTCCTGACTCCAGGGCCAGTTCTCTATTCACTGCACCACCTAGCTGCCCCTTTCTGATAATTTTTGGTAGTAAAATTGTGCCTAGTAAGTTTTTCAATTAAAATTTTTTCAATTAAAAATTATTTTCTTTCCTTCCCACCCCTCTTATTTGAAAAAATAAAAAGGAAAACAAAACCTTTGTAACAAATATACAGAGCCAAAGAAAACAAATTCCTATACCATGTCCAAGATATATAACTAATTCATCTTGAGTCCATCATCTCTCTGTCAGGAGGTGGGTATCATTCTTTTTCATTGGTCCTCTGAAATCAGAACTGATCATTACCTTTATTAGAGTAACTGAGTATTTCACAATTGTTCATTTTTCCAATGTTGTTATAGTGTAAATTGTTCTCCAGGTTCTGCTCACTTTACTCTGCCTCAATTCATCCAAGTCCATCCTTTACTTCTCCACAATTATACTCTTCATAGTTTCTTATGGGTACCACAATTTGTTCAGTCATTCCCCACTTAGTAAACACTCTCTTAATTTCCATTTCAAAAACAACTACTATAAATATTTTTTGGTGCATAGAGAACCTTTTCTTCTTTCTTTTATCTCTTTGGGGATATATACCCAGTAGAGGTCTAAACAAATTCAACGCTGTGGTTTTGCTCAAGTTCCTTGGAGACATGAAAAAAAATTAAATCTCAGTTGCAGAGAAACGCTATTATCAGTGGATTGGTGCTGCTTATTGACTTTGGACTGTAGGTTATTGATAGTTTTCCTAAGTTATTGATACAGACCTGGAAAACTCCAGTGTGAAAGTAGCAAAATCACTGGAAAAGCATCCCTTATCTTTTGTTATAAAATTGTTTTGTTTGATTTAAGAATGTACTTGTACAGAGATGTAGGAAGTTACAGCGTAAGAACATACAGGGCTGCCGTCCCAATTCGGATCCTCTTTCTCACTGTCTTCTAAACGTTTAAAAACAAAACAACAACATTTCCACCAGGTATTGAAATTGTGCAGTATTTCCTACACCCTGTAATCGGCGTGGTTCCCATCCCATAACTCTGGGAGAATAACTTTCCAGCACTTGTCGCAGTGTAGGACATGTGGTTTTTACTCACCAGAGTCTCAGATCTTTGTCAGAATATGGCATTCTTCTCCTGATGACAGAGATCCAAGTCACAGTTCCATGTTTATTGTGCTGTATACTGCAGAGAGGAAATATGCCTTGAAGCAAAATTACTTCCTTTTCATATTTTTAGTGTTCCTTGTTTTATTGAAAATGTTCCTGGTTTCCTTGTGTTGGGAAACTGAATTATTTACTCATATGTACAATACTATATTAATCTATTGTCTTAAATTTTTTCTTGCCAAAATGATTCCACTATTCCTTGTGATTTCCTCTTGTAGGACCTTCTATCTCACATTTATATTATCTGCCATTTTAGAAATTTTTTTTGAACATATGTAAACTATACCCTCCTCCCCCCCCATACAAACTGATATAAAATACAAACCTTGTATAGAAGTAGGAAAGCTAAATTTTCCAGAGACCAAAATTCTTAATGAGAGAATAAATGTAAAGCATTTTGTAACTTTAAAAGTTGCCTACATCTCAGCTATTAATATTATTATAATAAATATTCTGTTGTTTAACATTTTAAAACCAAAATTCCCAGACTTTAAAATGCATTTGTTTACTTTAACATGAGATATCATGTATATTCAGCTTAAGACATGATGAAGCTCTCTATGCATCTTGAATTTTTTTTTCTTTTTGGAGAGGGGAATGCAAGTGACTTGCCCCAGGTCACACACCTAGTTTTTGTGTTAAGTGTCTGAGGATGGATTGGAACTCAGGTCCTTCTGACTCCAAGGCTGGTGCTTTATTCACTGAACCACCTAGCTGCCCCTCTCTAAACATCTTGTTGCTCACTTTTTTTCAAGTCTTCATGACCTCATTTGGGGTTTTCTTGAAAAGTTACTGGAGTAGTTTGTCATTTCCTTCTCCAGCTCATTTTACAGATGAGGAAACCGAGGCAAACAGGTTTAAGTGACTTGCCCAGGGTCACCCAGCTGGTAAGTGTTAGAAGCCAGATTTTAACTCAGAACATTGAGTCTTCCTGACTCCAGGCCCTGCACCCTATCCACTGTGCCACCTTAGCTGCCCCTACAAACGTACAGCTGTATAAACTTGTCTGTAGTATTCACCTTATGTGCTGCCCCTTAAAAAACTTTTCCTGGTCACATTTAAAATTGCAAATCTCCTCCTTGAAAAACTATAGTTAATTCAAATATACTTAGAATTCTCAGGCAATTTAAACCTTTCTTTCTAGCCAAATTATCTTGGCTGTCATATGCTTGGCCACCTCATTTAATTTAGTGTTGGAATTCCTTACTTCTTTTCAGATTTCAACTAAATTAAGTACTGTAATTCTCTTACAGGTGAGGGAGGGAATTTTTCCATTTATTATATTTATTTTATTTATATTATTTTGTTATTATATAGATATTTATTATCATTATTTCCATTTATTATTATAACACCGTAGTAGTGGTTGTTTTGGTTGTTTTGGTTGTTTTGGTCTAGACCTGTGATTTCACTAGTATAAGTAATTCCCAATGTGAAAATTTCTTTTATTTATACAGTTTAGTAGTTCTAAAGAGGCCCGGTCCTCTCTTTATTCACTGCCTCACCTAACTACCTGTTTTGTAGAATTTCATATAGTCCTACTGACTTTCTCCCGGGCCACGGAAATGTTAAATGATTTATTGAAGAGTCATATAGTCAACATGTAGCAGCTAGATGGGGGCAGTGAATAGAGCGCTGAACCTGGAGTCGGGAAGACCTGAGTTCAAATCTTGCAGCTGTGAGAATCCAGGCAAATGACTTAACTTCTGTCTGCCTCAGGTTCCTCATTTGTAAGATAGAGACAATAACAGTACCTACACCCCAGGGTTACTGTGGGACAAAACAAGGATAAAATGAAATAATATTTGTAAAGTGTTTAACAAACCTTCAAGTGCTGTGTCAATACTGTTATGAATATGTGCCACAAACAGAGGCCATGTTCCTCATTCCAAGGCTGACATCCAATCCACTACACCATTAGTTACACAAAGATCTAACTCCACCGTGGATTATTTTTTTCTTCTATTCCAAAATCCCCTTTTCTTCTATTGAAATTTTTGCATGCCAGTGTTAAATGTTTATGCTGGATTTTAGTATAGACTGTAGGTGATGGAGTTTTAGAGCTTGGAGTAATGTTCAAGATTTATCTAGTTCAACCCCATCATTTTAAAGATAAGGAAACTTATCTGTAGGGGTTAAATACCTTACTCAGGACCATATAGCACATTAAGACAGTGCTTGGAGATCCAATGCAGAGCCCCTGTTTGGCTTTCAGTGCAGAGATATAATGGAAACACTGTATTATGCTGGTTCTCATTTACCCCACTTATCACATTGGTGGTTTCTTTCCCAGCCAGTCTTTGAGGTTGCTTCAAATACCTACTACCTATAGATTCAACAACATTTATTAAATGCCTATCATATACACAGTCTGGTGAATTGCTACTTCAGAATGTTGAAGGATGGAATAGAAAGAAAGATGTATAAAATCCACAGGTAATCAATATACCTGTGATTTTTAGATGCGTCACCCTTCACAATGAACGCCTATTCTCTCTTGCCCTCCTCCTTCAGTCTTATAATGGTTCTAATGAGGATGGAAATGTCCAAACATCAGAAACAGTAGCAAAAAGCAGGAAGTATCAATAAACTATTGAGTAATAGTCCTGGGGGGGAAATGACACAAAATAATGGCCAGGAGCTACTTTTTGAACAGTCATCTCAATGGATTTTTCTATGGATCTGTGATTTCATTAATGTGGTTCCAGTCGCAAATTACAAGCCATCCATGCCTTCTGATCCTGTGGAATTCTTGCCCATGTTTTTCCCAAAGTCCATAATAGAGAATCTCTCCAACATGCTAGAGACTTTTCTCCGATTCTCTTAACATAGCATGTGAACTATCAACCTGCTAATCCCTCACTCTTGCTGTAAATCTCACCCACTTCTTTTTTTGAGTCATACATACAGCTAAACCTCTGCTTTCTGTGATAAGCCTTTTCCTGATCCTACTTAATGCTAATGCCTTCTGCTGATTATCTCTGAATTGAGGTGGAGCCAAGATAACAGTGTAAAAACAGGAGCTTGCTTGAGCTCATCCACCAATTACCTCCAATAACTGCAAAAAATTACTCCAAACAAATTTTAGAGCTACAGAATCTACAAAATAACAGAGTGAAACAATTCTCCCACTGAAGACAGCATGGCAGGCTGACTGTAAGGGTCAATTGGATCGGGCTGGGAGCAGAGCACAATCCTGAGTGGGCTGCACCAGCACCAGCAGCGCAGACCAGGCTGGAGCAGATCTCCAGGGACTGAATCACTGGCAGCTGTGGCAGTTTCCAGATTTCTCAACCCACAAATACCAAAGACATAGTAAAAAGTCAGTGGGCAAACTCTGTTGGACCTGGGTGAGAGAAGAGTGTGATCTGGCCTCTGCCCTTGGGTGGTGGAGGTGGCAATTGAGGGGGGCAGCAGTGACTGCTTCTGGGGCTCCAGGCCCACAGATGGTAAGGGGACCAAGTAGTTGACCAGAGGGCAGTTGCAGGAATCTCTTTGCTGGTGTGGAGGCAGAATTCTTTGGCTTTGCCCTGCTTGGATCTGAGTTGCAGTGTTGGGTAGCAATTCTTGGATGTGGAGCAGTGCTAGTGTGGTGGCTGTGGAGAGGGAGTCCTCCTCACAGTTCAGACAGGTGCCTAGAGGTACCTGTCTGACAACAGCTGTGCAAAACCCCCCAAATTTGGGACACAGCACTCTCTACTCTGGAAGCAGAGTTCTACTGTGGCAAGGAGCTCAAAAGTCAAGTAATTGGCTAGGAAAATGAGCAAACAGAGGAAGTACATTCAGACTATAGAATCCTTCTTTGGTTACAAAGAAGATCAAAACATAGAACCAGAAAAAGACAACAAAGTCAAAACTCCTGCATCTAAAGCCTCCAGGAAAAATATGAATTGGCTTCAGGGCATGGAGGAGCTCAAAAAGGAGTTTGAAAATCAAGTAAGAGAAGTAAAGGAAAAATTGAGAACAGAAATGAGAGTGATGCAAGAAAATCATGAAAAATGAGTCAACAGCTTGCCCAAAAAAATACTGAAGAAAATGACACCTTAAAAAAATAAACTAACTCAAATGGCAAAAGAGGCCCAAAAAGCCAATGAGGAGAAGAATGCCTTAAAAAGTAGAATTGGCCAGATGGAAAAGAACTTCAAAATCTCACTGAAGAAAATAATTCCTTCAAAAGTAGAATGGAGCAAATGGAAACTAATGATTTTATGAAAAATCAAGATTTTATAAAACAAATCTAAAAGAATGAGAAAACAGAAAGCAATGTGAAATATCTCATTGGAAAAAATTACTGACCTGGAAAATAGATCCAAGAAAGATCATTTAAAAATTATTGAACTACCTGAAAGACATGATCAAGGAGCCTAGCCATCATCTTTCAAGAAATTATCAAGGAAAATTGCTCTTATATTCTGGAACCAGAGGGTAAAACAGAAATGGAAAGAATCCATCTATCACCTCTTGGAAAAGATCCTCAAAAGAAAACTCTTAGAAATGTTATAGCCAAATTCCAGTGTTCCCAGGTCAAGGATAAAATATTACAAGCAGTCAGGAAGAAACAATTTGAGTATTGTGGAAACACTATCAGGATAACACAAGATCTAGCAGCTTCTATATTAAGGGATTGAAGGGCTTGGAATGTGATTATCTCTGAGTTATCCTGTAAGCATCTTGTTTGTACATATTTGTTCACATGTTGATTCCCCCAACAGACTATGAGATTTTTGAAAGCAGACACTGTCCCTTGCCTTTCTTTGTATTCCAGCACTTAGCACAGTACCTGGCATACACATAGTTGCTTAATACATGTTTATTGACTATTGTCTTTTCTATTAGAATTGTGAACATTAACAGTGATTCTCCTACTTTTGTATATTGTATCTTCAGCCCTTAGAAAAATGCTTTGCATATAATAAGCACTTAATAAATGCTTCATTCATTCATACATTATATCTCATCATCTTCCATAAATAATTCATTATTGGTAGGATGCTGACACCTATTTATACCCACTACTCATTCCATTGTTTTGTGGGACAACTTATTATTCCAAAATAAGTGTTCCCTGATTTTTGGTCACATAGCATCATCAAGGGAATATTTTAATGTTTTGATGGATCCACAATCTCATCCATGTATGCATGAAGTTTGAAACTCTCTTCATTTTGTATAATTCTTGTTTATATCCTTTTGTAAAATTTTCAGAAAGGATCTACCCAATATACCCAATATCCTCTTGGTCTTTTAACATTTAGTAGAGAGGAGAACTTGGGTTATCTAGCTGTTATCCCTCACATTCAATGATGCATGTTCTTGATAGTGACTCTGATGACACTTCTTGCCTACAAGGTATTGCTGTACATTGCAGTTAACCACTAGAGTCTTATCATTGTCTTAGATGACAATTTTGGTTGTTAAGATATTTATGTGTTCCATGATTTGGAGCTGTATAGAATCAGGAGAATATTGATTTTTTTAAAAAAGCTATATGGTAACAGGAAGCCACTTTGGGATCATTAACAAGCTTCCAAATGTTTTCTAGCCTGCTCTCTAGTTCAGTTCTAATTCTAATGAATTAGCTCAGTGAGTGATGACATCCAACTGCATTCCATAATCTGGGTCATGTGAATCCTCATTGACTCTGTTTTTCTAGAATGCATTGCTAGGCTGATCTCATTTGAATTGTTGAGTATCTGACTGAGGAGGCATTGCTGGGCTTGATGTAATCAATACAATGTTATCTGGAAACACAGTGAATGATCTGAAGAATCTCACCTTGAAGAAGGAATACATCTATTTATGTTCTAGAATAGAACACCTTCCACAAATGTGACAGTATTTAAAAATAGATCACAGTTCTGTTGAACAATTGCTAGAATTTAGATATGGGTACTTCTGGATTAACTCATATGTGGGTTTGGAGAGATTTATACTATTAAGTTACTTTTAAAAATGAATTAAAGTTTATTGACCCAAGAAGATTCTGTCTTTTCCCATTTAACACTTCCTGAGCTGTCATGGCCTCAAATTTCATAGAACAAAAATGTCATTTTTCTAGCTCTAAGGTGTTTTATAGAGACTCTAATCCAGCTCTCTCATTAAGAGAGGAGAGCATAGGAGATGTTTGATGAGACCTTTAATGTTGTAGGTGAAGGGGATTTCTGACGAGGAATTTTCTCTACCAAAGCAAATTGGCATCCTCTCTACAACTTATAAATGAAGGAATAAATGAATGGGAAAGCATTTGTTAAGTGCTTTCTATATGTCAGGTGCCACAATAAGTACTACAAAGAACAAACAAAACAAAAGCAAAAATTAAAAAAACAAAAACAAAAACAAAGACAGTCCCTGTCCAAAAGGAGCTTACATTCTAATGGAGGATGCAACACCCAAAGGAAAGTGATGGTCAGAAAGGGGCAGTCTGGAGAGTTGCTGAGATACTGAGTAAGGCCATAGTGGAGTAAGTTGGAACACCCAGTCCAGGAACAATGGTAGATTTGATTTTAATTCATTTAATAGTTCCAAAAGTGGGAAAGGAGAGTGAGAAGACATAAGGAAGAAAGAACTTCAAAGGTACAAAGCAGCTGGATAGAAAGAGAAGGCTGGTTAGTTGGGAATTAAGTAAAGCAATGCAGGGGCTTTTTCTGAAATAGTAGTCCTAGAAAGGCAGTCACCAGTCAGGAGATTTAAGCACTGGGGGGAATTTTTCCAGGTTGGGAAGGTGGTTGTAGAAAAGGAAGGTAAAGTGAGAGAATCTAAGACTTAGAATCTTACTCAATTGCTTGAGAGCACCAAGAGTTTAAATAATGTACCTGAGATCATAAAACCAGTATGTGTCATAGATGGTTACTTTGAATCCAGGGATTCTTGACTCTAATACCAGTTTTCTAGACCCTCTGTGGATCTGTCATTTTAGATGTAAAAAAAAAAAAGATGGCCTAGAGAAGTTGAGTAACTTGCCCAAATTGACATAACTAGGTAGCCCCAGAACCAAGAGTATACATCACCTGTTATAGATACAGTGATACAGATCACTCTTTGACTCTCACTCCAGTGTCCTTTCCATTATGCCATATTCCTTTCCTCCATTAGACCAAGAGAAAAAGTGGAAGCTGGGGTACACTGTCTCCAAAACAATAGAAAAATATACTATTGTCTGCTTTCTTACTTCTTTCATGGATGGAAGCAAGGGCAGGAAACAAAACGAATGCAAAAGTATCACATCATAAGTTACCGGGAGTAGGGTAGGTCTTAGGGATAAAGGAGGAAGGAAACAACTTATCTTCTATCCTAATGGTCTTCTATCTTCTTTTATCTTCTTTCTTCCATTAGCACATTAATATAGATAAGCTATCAAAACCAACTTTTTTGGGGGGGGGGTAGGGAGCAGTGTCCAAATCTGTGTTTTCATGGCTACAGGGAAATTCTGTTGAGTAATCAATCCTCTAACCATACAGATCAGCTGTTTTTAGAGAGTCACCTAGGAACACAGTGGTTTGCCCAGCGTCACACAGTGAGAGAAAAGACTTGATCCCAGGTCTTTCTGACTGCAAGGAAGTAGGCTCTTCTACCAAGCCAAGTTACTCCCTTCTACATAATTCCATGACTGTGGCTACAACTTCCTCTAACTACTTCCAGCTTGTGTGTATGTGGATTGGCATGTAATAAGAGTGTAGCAAGAGCTATAGGAAATAACCACCAGCTGAGTAGCTATATAAGTTTCTTTTAGGAAAATGCTTATTTGTAGTGTTATAACCAAACTTTGAATTACATCTGACAGCTTCATTACAGATGTAGCACAGCTCTTGGGCTTTTATATAACAATAGTCCAAACTCTGATATGGATTCCTAGGGCCAAACTAGGTAAAGCAAGTGGTGGTTATCTTAGTCCAAAAATTTGCAAAGGCTCAAGTCTAGTATGTTGCTTTAGGAAAAATAGCTGGTGTCTTGTACAAAGCCTGAAGAAAAAAGAGAAGAGGTAATAGAGATGACAATACAAACAATATATCTTTATTTTCTAGTTGTTTATATTTATTTTAAGTTCATGGTTGTTCATTCTTCAACTCCATCTTACACTCGGGAAGGTCTGTCCTTTTCATTAATATTTTGGATAGAATTTCAGGTTTTTTTAAAAAGAATTTTCCCTTAAGGGCAGGTAAGTTCCACAGTGAATAGAGCACTGACCCTGCAATCAGGAGGACATGAGTTCAAATCTGGCCTCAGACACTTGGCACACTTACTAGCTGTGTGATCTTGGGCAGGTCATTTAACTCCCATTGCCTTGCCTCCCCACTCCAAAAAAAAGTTAAAAAAAATTTTTGACTTGAGTAAATCCTTGAATTTTTATATTTCATTGTGAAATTTTATTCTTTTTTCCTTTCATTTTGCTCCTCCCTTTCATTATAGATTACTCTTCTGCTTTATCATTCTTTTTTTTTTTTGCTTTTTGGAGGGCAGTTGGGGTTAAGTGACTTGCCCAAGGTCACACGGCTAAGTTTTTGTGTTAAGTGTCTGAGGCCGGATTTGAACTCAGGTACTCCTGACTCCAGGGCCTGTGCTCTATTCACTGCGCCACCTAGCCGCCCCTTATCATTCTAATGCATACTGTTTCAGTGCCTTGAAAAATATTTCTTGGCTCTTTCCTTTAAGTTGTTTGAAACTTCCTTCTTTTTGTCAAAAACAAAAAGAAAAAAAACCCAACAAAACCACAACCTCCCCCCAAAAACTTAATAAAAATTCCCTTGCTGAAGCTTACAGTAATAGATACCTCTCAGCATGATTCATCCATTCCAAAGTGTTGAAATGAATTACATTATGCTCACTATTAATTAGAAGTCCAAACCACTCACTTCCTGAAAGTCTTCTGTTATTTTTATTGAAAGAAGCTATTCCAGGAAGTAATTGATTGACATCAATAAACTTTCCCAAATCACCCCTCCCCCCAAAATAATCCTCTTTCCTTCCCTTTCCATTGTTTTCTTAATATGTTTCTTTTAATTTCTGTTTTAATTTCTTTTAATTTCAGAGTTTCTCTGAAGTTCTGGTCTTTTCAAGAGAAGTGATTAGGAGTCTTCTATTTCAATAAAGATTGATTTTTCCCCTATAGGATTACACTTAGTAGGTTATTCTTGGCTGTAACCCTATATTATTTGCCTTCTAGAACAGTGTATTCCAAGCTCTACACTTCTTTATAGTTGTTGATGTTATTGTTCAGTAATTTCAGTGTTCTCTTTGTGACTCCATTTGGGGTTTTCTTGGCTTTGCCAAGATACTGAAGCGGTTTGCCATTTCCATCTCGAGCTCATTTTACAGATAAGGAAACTGAGGCAAACAGAGGCAAGTGACTTACACAGGGTCACACGGCTAAGAAGTGTCTGAGGCCAGATTTGAACTCACAAAGATCAGTCTTCCTGACTCTAGGTCCAGCACTCCTCTATTCACTGTGCCACCTAACTGCCTATTATGGGTTCATCTGGGAATGAACTCGGGGCTCCTTCCACCCAAAGAGAATTATACTGGCTTCTCAATCATATGTATTTCTACTTGTGATTCTTTGATACTTAATACTTTCTTTCTGACCATTTGCACTCTTCCCCCTCACCCCTTTGATCTGGAAGCTCTGGATTTTGGTTATCATGTTATTTGGGGAGCTTTTATTTGGGGATTTCTTTTAGGACATGACCAGTAAATTCTGTTTCCACTTTGGTTCTAAGAGATCTGGGTAGTTTTCTTTTAAGATTTCTTGAAATATGATATCTATTTCTTTTGCTTCATAAATTTTTTTCTCCTCAATCTCCTTTCAGGGTCACTGTTGTTTTTGCTATAAAATAGATTTCCTCCTATTTTTCTTTTTAAAAAAATCTTTGTTTTACTATTTCCTCATGAATCATTGACTTCTATATAGTCCATTATAATTTTCAAGGAGTTTGCTACTCAAGCAAAGGTTTGCACTTTTTGAGCCAAGGTAATTCTATTTCCAATTCTTTCTTCCTTGTCTCACTTATTTTCCATTTTTTCCCTCCAGCTTCCTCATTTTACTGATAAAAAAAATTTTTAAAAACATTTTTTGTAATTATTGCTTCATTTCTTTCATAAATTCTAATTGAAATTGTGCCCAGACTGCATTTTCTTTGAGGCTTTGCCAGTAAACATTTTGGAATATTTTTCTCCTTCTAGTGCCTTAAAATCTGCCTCTGCTCTTTTGCTGTTTAATATTTTTGTTATCAAAGACTTACATAAAAGTATAGATACCATAATTATCAAGTTGTCAGGTAACACAATACTAGGAGGGCTACCTAGCATGCTGGATGATAGGGTCCCCAAAAATCTTGAGAGTCATCAGTACTGAGACAAATATAATATAAAAACCAGTGGGGATAAATGTAAATTCTTCACTTGCTCATGTCTGGTTTGGATATTTGTAAGCTAACACATAGAACAACCAGAATAGTGAAAGAATTGAAGAAACAGTTGAAGGCACTGGGGATATTTATCCTACAGAAAAGGTGAATCAGGGCATGATAAATGTCATCAAATATTTGTGGAGTGGGCAGGGATTTAACTTGTTCTCTTTGGCTTTAGAGAGCAAAGAGTTGAAATTGCAGAGAGGTATTTCCATCTCTGTATAAGGAAAACTTTCCTTCCCCAAAATAAAATAGATTCCCTTAGAAGGTAGGGATTTCTCTCTCAGTGGAGATCTTTAAGCAAAGGCTAGATTACCACTTGCTGTAGTTGTTGTTCATCCTTCATTCTCAAAGAGGACCAGTGACATAAAGAGGGTGATACCTTGACTCTTATGAATTGTATATAAGTGAGGCAGAACTGTGCAAAGTCACCAGCCTCACTCTGTCCTCCAGAGTCATTAGAGCCCAGTGGCAAAACATAGGTCAAGACAACCTGAGATGGCTAAAGATGCAGTGGGAGACCTTGACCTTTTTAAGCTAATACCCCAGGTCTCAGTTTGTCTGAGGCAACACCCACTCAATAATTAAAGGCTAGATAAGAACTGAGGCAGAAGATGGCCTGCTATGCCTTCATACAAGAATCAGTGTGTGAGGGGAAGATCCTTAGAGTTTCTGGCCAGAACAGAAGGAATTGCTACCAGTCACTAGGTAGATTGTAGGGAGGTTATTGTTCAGGCATAGGTTGACTTGATGTTTTCAGAGGTTTTTCCAAGATTCTGTGATTTAGTGGTATCATCTTGCAGAAGATAACATATAAGAGGTGGCCAGGGCTAAGAGAATAGGGAGAAATGATACTTAACCTTAAAATAAAGTAAGCAAGTAGGGCCACAGAATTTTTGAATTCAAATGAATGATAGAGCACTTATTAAGCACCATGAACAAAGCATTGCACTAATTCCAACAGGAAGGTATGCCAGTTCCTACTCTCAAGAAACTTACATTCTTTTTTTTTTGGAGGGGTGAAAGCAATACATTGGGGGTTAAGTGACTTGCCCAAGGTCACATAGTTAGTAAGTGTGCCAAGTGTCTGAGACTGGATTTGAGCTCAGATGTAAAGCCAATCAGCAGTAGATTCCTGAGAGAATGCTACTGTGAAGAGCTTTTAAGATTTGGATTACACAGTATTAGTGAAGACTCTGTTTATTCCATTGCAAAATCAGATTCAGTACAATGTTCACAGTTTCAATAGTTCACAATATTATATACAATC
>CM053600.1:93218077-93237908 GCA_028646575.1 Pseudocheirus occidentalis
GTCTCTCTCTCTCTCCCTCTGTCTCTA
The DNA here is from genome assembly GCA_028646575.1 of Pseudocheirus occidentalis. NCBI lineage: Eukaryota > Metazoa > Chordata > Mammalia > Diprotodontia > Pseudocheiridae > Pseudocheirus > Pseudocheirus occidentalis. The sequence continues at coordinate 93,218,105 of CM053600.1, forward strand.
TCTCCTCTCTCTCTGTCTCTCTCTTTCTCTCTCCCTCCCCCTCTCTCTGTCTCTCTTTCTGTCTCTTTCTCTCTGTCTCTTTCTCTCTGTCTCTCTCCCTCTCTCTGTCTCTGTCTCTGTCTCCCCCCTCTCTCCTTCTCTCTTTCTCTTTCCACTCCTCTCTCTCTCTCTCTCTCTCTCTGTCTCTCTCTCTCTCTGTCAGAAACTCCGTTTTCCCCAGTCCTCCTTAATATTGGTGCCTTCTCCCTGTCAATTATCTCCAAGTTATTATGTATATAGCTTGTTTGTACATATATGTTTGTATGTTGTCACCCCTGTCAGACTGTAAATTCTTTGAGGGCAAAGACTGTTTTTGCTTCTCTTTGTGTTACTGATGCTTAACATAGTATTTGTCCTAAGGTAGGTTTGTTGACTTAACCTGAATACACCTTTAAAAAAAGATACAAGGTTTGGGGAGGGCATGAGAAGGAAAGAAAGCACTACCCTTATAGGGAGTGAGAGTAGGGAGAGGAACATGGAAAGACTAGGAGAAGAAGGCTCATGAAAAAGATGGTACTTCAGTTGAGTCTTGTAGGGAACCAGGTGTGTTTGTAAAATGTAATGGTGTGATGAATTAGCATCTAAAGGGGGCCTACTTTGACCAAATAGAAACTCTTAGGTGTGAGACTTAATAAAAGATAATTGTAAAGGAAGAAGAGTATAAAAATAACTTGTGGAATCAATTGGGATTGACTATAGTTAAAAGGAGGAGTTTGCGTGATTTAGCTAATAACATTGAGACAATTGCTAAATGTGTGCAGTAGAATGCCCAGTTGTTATATATAGTCAAGATTTGATCCTTGCCTAAGCATAATCTAACCCACCAGATTAGAGGAAACATTGTGTGCAAAAAAGTAGGTGAGATTGTATTAATCTGAAGCTGTTCTTGCCAAATTCAAATTAAACCTAATGGCACTATTTAGTCAGTGGTTTAATTTTGCCCCATGCTCCACTATTGTTCATTTACTTTGTTTTTTTGTAAGTCTATATTTACTGTGAGTTCCTCCAATATTTATATTTCCACATAATATATAATGAAAACTCAGGAATAGCAGTGTTTCAAACTAACTGATTTTTCCCTTTAACTGAAGGTTACCCCATTTTATGCAGTGAAAATACTTGAAACAAAGAATAGGAAACTCCTCAGGATGCTGATCTGTGAACCTCTTTCAGCCATATACATACATAGTAGTGTGGCTATGTTCTTCATTATATATTTTTATATATATGGGACTTTTCCAACTACAGATCTTCAGAGATAACCAGATCATGAATTGTTTTTGAAGGAGTTCGAATAAAAATGCAAAGTTAAAATTATTTTTGACTAAGCAAAAAGCAATCTGCAAATAGGAAAGTTTGTAAGATTAGGTATAGAGTGATCATAAAGTAAGACCGATTTTCCCTAAACTGTAACAGAAAATGTCACATTAATGTATATTCACATTTTTCACATTCTTTAGTTTGAGAAGCAACTGAACATAAGTGGAAAAAAGGAGACAAGCAACTTATACTGAGTGATGAATTGTTCCTGTTTTGTTTCTTTGAAGAGTATGAAAGAAATTTGTTCATAATAACTTCAATTCAGTAACTACCAAATAATATCAGTCTTATGTTATTAAGAATTTCCTCTTCAGATTGGAAGAGCAAATTATCTTTAGTCTCCTGAGAACAGTTATAGTAAATAAAATAGGCTTTTTTATTTAAGGTAAAATCTGTGCTAAATAATTAACCAAAGCTGCAGCGTAAGAGAATGTATTTGGTGTTCAGTCTTATTAAAGTGAGGACAATTGGCATAGGGATAGATTTTATGAAGTCATGGCTATCATGGGCAACTAGGGAGCAGAATACAAGGGATTCAGTAATAGATTCTTCGATGTGTTCTTCAAACATTGAGAAACATGTAAGGTCAAATTTTCTTTTCATTGTTATTTGGAGCAATGAGTGTAATTAATAGAAATGTTTCTATTCTCTATACCCAAAAGTTACATTAGTGTGACATAATTTATTTAATTAATAGTGTCTGGGAGAAGCCAGAGAATTTCTTTCCTTTTTAACTATTTTATAACTGTTTAAAACTTCTTATAATTTTTATAATTTTCTTTATTTAGTTATAACATTTTATCATCCAGGTTGAGTATTTTTTTTTCAGCCAAAGAAAAAGTAAAGTTTATTGAAAGATATGGGGTAGACTGTCACAGAGCAAGTCTATGCTAGGCCATTTCACCCAGGTTGAGTATTTTTAAATTTTTCAAAGAAGAATTGTTAAAAGAATCAGATGGTAGACTTGAGTTTGTGTTTCTTTCAAGGAAATTGAGAAATGAATTTTTTCGCACTTCTTTTGTGTTTATCATCTTTTGTTCACCCATACATCAAAAATAAGATTTTTTCTCTCCAGATTAAAATGTATTTATTGAATGGGATTGTTTAAGTAAATTTAAGCATAAACAAAAGTCAAAATAGTGGAGGTGCCCACTAGAAGAGATGATCAGGAGAGCCCTGGCTTTTTCCTCTCTTTTGATATAAGTAGAGCTATTTCTAGTCTTTGTAAAGAATATTACATTCTAAAATTAAAAAGAAACCGCAAAAAAAAAACCCAACAGGTGTGCTACCCCAGTATTTTGTAATCTAGTGAAAATAGTTGTTGGGAAGCAGTGAACTGAATCTCAGTTTCTTAATTCATAAAATGAGGGAATTGGTTTAAATAACTTCTGCTGTGCCCTTCAGCTGTATAGATCTTTGAACCTATGAAATAACTGGAGACTATTTATGACATGAAGAAAACCCAAATCAAAAACATAAGAAATTGTACATGTATTAGCAGACTTTCAAATAAAACAAGCCAGTTATATTTTAAAGTTTCTTATAAAATAAAATGTCCAGTGAAATGGCTATGATAGGGAAAGTAAAAAAAGAAGTCTTACTCTATCTGAAGTATATACATTCCTATAAATGGAACTAATTTAAGTAATTATACTATATATTATTTTCCTACATTTTTTAAAGTCAGTTTGCAAGTCTGATAAAAACCTACTTTTAATTAAATACCTACATAAATTGAATTTTATGAAATATTTCCTATATAGTCATGAAAAAATTACCATAGAAATTACACCATACTTTCAAAATTATGTTAGAAAAGAGACTAATTCTCCTTTGACCTTGTCCTTCTGTTGTCCTGTTTGTGCTATTCCTATTTTTCCTCATTAGTAGAACAGGCATCCAAGTCGCACATACTGGAACCGATAGAGGAGCTTTCAGAGGAAGACAAAAGTAACAGAGGTATCAATCAAGGCATAAGTTCATACATTACCATATTTTTTAATGAAAATAAATGAAACCTTGAAAATGTGCTATCAACAGTGGTGAATACTGTATATATAAAGGAAATATTTAGAATTTAATATTAATTAAATATTTTTGTGATATGTATTCATTCACTTAATATTCAGCACGTATACATTAAGTGCCAACTATGTGCACAGCAATGTGTCAGTCTCTTGGTATACAAAACCAAAAAATGAAACAGTTCCCACCCTCATGGAGATTAGATGGCTGAAGGGATATGTAACATATTGCAGGTGAGTTAAGTAAAAATATATGCAACATAAATAATTTTCTGGGATAGCAATTACTAGGAAGATCAGGAAAACATACATACGAGGTGGCTCCTGATCAGAGCCTTGAAGCGGTCCAGGGATTCCAGGAAATGGCGATGAGGATGAGCATTCCAGAGGAGGAGCGTGGCAAAGTGAAAACAGATTTAATGTAGTGTGTTTGTGCAGTAAGTCACAAAGTCTCAGAAGGTAGGTTGGATGGAACCAGGTTGGGAAAGACTTCAAATGCCCCAGAAAAGAGAATTTGTATTTTATGCTAGTGACAGTAAGGAGCCACTAAAGCTGTATTCCCTGGCCTGTTTTCTTACTAAGTACGTTCGTATGTTTTTATGGAAATGTATAGTGTTCCACAGAACAACTAGGGGGTGCAGTGAATAGAACACAGGGCCTGGAGTCAGAAAGACCCATGTTCCTGAGTTCAAATCTGGCCTCAGATGTGTAGTAGCCGTGTGACCCTGGGCAAGTCACTTAATCCTGTTTGCCTTAGTTTCTTCATCTGTAAAATTGTTGGAGAAGGAAATGGCAAACCATTCCAGTATCTTTGCCAAGAAAAACTCAAATGGGGTCATGAAGAGTTAGACATAACTAAAACACTGAATAACAACAACAGTGTTCTAAGATCACTGCTTTTATAAATAGGCACTTCATAAGTATCAACTGAATTTAAATGGAAAAGAATAGTAATAAAATGCTTTTAAAATTTATCCAAATTTTAATATTTTTGAATTTTATTTTTTAAAAAATCTTTAACCATATTCTAGAACAGTGGTTCTCAACCTTCATAATTCCACAACCCTTTAATACTCATATGTGGGCGTATCTGAGAGGTGGACCCTCATGGAGACATATAGAGGAGCAGTGTCTCAGTTCCTAAGACCATTGGAAATATGTGTTTTCCGACGGTCTTAGGCAACCTCTGTGAAAGGGTTATTTGACCCCAAAGGGGTCGTGACCCACAGGTTGAGAACCACTGCTCTAGAACATTTTTAAAATTTGGTAGTTGAATAAAATGCCATCACATATCAGATACCACTACCAACAACAATCACATGCCATTTAGTGACCTATAAATTGTTGCTTTGTTAGTGAAGACCTAAATATTAAATCTGGTCAGAGGCAAAAGATTAAATGACCACTTCCATTAAAATGGCTTTTAAGAGCAAGAAAAAGCAACATAAACTCTGAATTTCAGGTGTTTGCATTTAAAATTAAAATGTCTTTGTAGAAGATTGGAGTATCTGCTACCTTATCTTGGGTAAGAATTGAATCTGTTAGTGATTTGCTTTTGCTTGGTTAAATTTTTTTGACTTATTAATTAGAAAGTGTTGAAGTGATTCTTTAGTGAGATCATAAATAGATCATTTTTGTACCATATTCACAATTTATAAAAACTTTGTCATAACTAGTATGATGTAACTTCAATGTCTCTATGTTGACTGTTTTTAAAGCTTTGCAAAGTAATTCACCAATATTATCTCCTGTTATCCTCACAACAACTCTTGGAGGTAGATGTTATTATTATTCTCACTCTACAGATGAGGAAACTGAGGCAGACAGAGGTTAGGTGACTCGCCCAGGGTCACACAGCTAGTAAATATCTGAAGTTAGATTTGAAACAAGGTGAGGTCCAAAACTACTTTTGGAGAGAAAAAAACTCAATTTTCATTCTTAACATTGGTTAATTTCTTTGGCTAGTAAAGATCAGTGAATGATTTTGACAAACTAATATTTATGTCACTTCAGTTGGGAGGTATGTATGGTGTTTCATAAACAGAAAGCAGTTAACAGTCATCAGTTCCACCTCTAATTTTGGCCCATCACCTGACAAATGTATTAAACACAGTGACAACAATGAAGGGAGTGTGATTGTCTCAGGGCAGCTCATCCCCATCATGGTGCTGGACCAGCAGCATCATCAAAGTGTAAATGAAGGATGCTATATAATGCTGGCTACTATTCATTTCAGGAATGATTCACAAAATGGTGCAAACAGTTATCTAGAGTCTGCATCCATTTATCTCATTTAAACGACAGAAGCCCTGTATCCAGTTGGTGGATTAGCCCTCATTTCTCTCATTTCCTCTTCCCCGTTCTCTTTGAGTAATTTTACTGCCTTTTGCTGCATGAGTCTCACCTTCTTTGTGGTTGCTATGCTAGCATTTTTGTTGTATCACAGTGCATACTTCCAGAAATTGCTATACGTACTTTGTTTTTAAAATTTAAAATAATTTGGTTTTAAAACTTTCCTGCAGCCATTGAGATGACTAGGCTCTTGAAAAACCAGGATTGGGAATCACTACTGCTCATTTCTCAAAGGGATGGAATAAAAGGAAAAAGATATGAGAAGAATGAGGCTCCAGCTAGTTGTTAGTTAGCAGCACTCAGGCTTGGTGCTGTACTCAGGCTTTCTTATGGATTTTTATTATCAATTCTTATCCATATTCTCGATATAAGAGGCAGGTGGGTGACTCACAAGTTAGAATGCTGGACCTCACTCCTTTTCAAATCTAACTTCAGATATTTACTAGCTGTGTGATCCTGGGCAAGTCACCTAACCTCTGCCTACCTCAGTTTCCTCATCTGTAAAGTGAGAATAAGAATAACATCTACTTACAAGAGTTGTTGTGAGGATAAAAGGAGATAATATTGGTGAATTCCTTTGCAAAGCTTTAAGTATTATCTAAATGTTAGTAGTTATTATTGCTATTCCAGACTGTCAATAATCGATATTACACATGCATGACAGGCTTAGCTTTGCTTCTATAACAATATCTCACACTTACGGTGCTTTAAAACTCATATACTTTTGATTCTCATGATAACTCTTTCATTCTCGTTTTATAGATGAGGAAACAGGCTCAGAGAGGTTAAGTGATTTGCCCAGGGCCTCCCACTTAACAGATCACTGGGGCGGGACTCCAGCCCTGGTCCTCCTAACTCCACGTCCATCACTCCATACTACACTTCCTTTCATGATAATTCTAAGTCAGTACTTACTCCATTACATGAATGACTTAGACAAATATTACTAGTACTTAACAATTTCCTTTTTCATTGAACATTCTATATTATATTGCAGAAGTAATTGGCACGTCTCATGTTCCCTTTATCTAAATATTTACTTTGGGTTGTGTTTGTCCTTCATTTTCGAAGAGGACCGTGGCTTCAGGGAAATGATGACATGACTTGCAGTTGACTTTGATTTGAGGGAGGGAGGACTGTGCAAGGTCACCAGCCTCGCTTTTTCCTCCAGAGCTATCTGGGTCCAGTGACCAAATATTCATCAGAATGACTAGATATGACCCAGGATGAATGAGATGCCCTGACCCTTTTAGGCTACCCTTTTCAGGTACTCACATACTTAGAGCAAGGTAACGCCCATTCAGGGAATAGGCCTCTTTAAAAAGTGAGTGAAAAGATGTCCCCTTTAGATAAAAGAAAAAAAATCAAGCCAGGAAGGGAAGACCCTCAGGGTTGCTGTTGCAAAGAGAAATAGACATCATTTCCTCTGATGCCATGGTCCTCTTCAAAAATGAAGGAAAAACACAATTTACTTTGTAATTTCTTTCAGAAAGAAAAGTAAAATTTTCTATCTGTAATGTCTTGTATTCTTAAGAGTTTCAGAGATTTTTTTCCCTAAAAAGTATCCTTATGAAAATTTGATATTTTTACATTCCAAACCAAATTAAGCCTGAATTAATCAACAATTTCAAGATTGTATATAAAGTGTTTCCTTACTTTTCATTAATTTTTTTATGTCCTCAATATGACTCAATTCACTTTTAAGCCAGGTCAGAGTTAATGAATACTTGTATGCTTAACCCAACTTGAGTCAACAAATTATTAACTCTAATTCATTTCTATTCTTTTTTTTCTTTGCTTTTTGGAGGGGGGAAGGTAGGGCAATTGGGGTTAAGTGACTTGCCCAAGGTCACACAGCTAGTTTTGTGTTAAGTGTCTGAAGTCAGATTTGAACTCTGGTCCTCTTGATTCCAGGGCCAGGGCTCTATTCATTGTGCCACCTAATTGCCCCAATTTATTTCTATTTCCTTAAAATGAATAAACATTTAAACATTCAAGCATTGGCTGAAATATGCTGGTAAGGGTTTAATAACCAGATCTCTGGGAAAAAATGTACACAAAACATACTTTTAAGTTTAATCTGCATCATTAACATTTTCTCAATCACTTTATGAAGTCTAGACAATAAACAAAACAATAAATCAGACCCAGATTTGTGGAGTTTGCCTGTTTATGAGGAGTAAATGCTGATGCTGAAAACGTAACAGTTGGCTCCTGACAGCCAGTACAAACACCCTTGAATTGGGGAGCACATCCTCATTCAGGGAGAATCATTTAGGGTACTTGAGCATCCCCCCAAAATCAATATAACATCCAGAGGGAATAACACCAAAAAGAAGCAGATGACTGTGGTTTTTTAAATGTCCTTTTTCAATTTTAAGCCTCAAATGCTCTTCCGCCAGCCCAGTGAGAAGACAACCAATATGAAACTCATTGTACATATGACATCCTGTAAAACATATTTCCACGTTAGCCATATTGCAAAACAAAGCAAAACAAAACAAAATGAAAAAATATACTTCAGGGATGGCTAGGACGTGCAGTGAGCAGAGCACCAGCCCTGGAGTCAGGAGGACTTGAGTTCAAATCCGACCTCAGACACTTAACACAAAACTAGCTGTGTGGCCTTGGGCAAGTCACTTAACCCCAATTGCCCTATCTTCCCCCCTCCAAAAAGCAAGAAAACAAAAACAAAAAAAAAATCCCGCTTCAATCTGCACTTAGAATTCATCAGTTCTCTCTCTAGGTGGCTAGAATTTCTAACTTGAGTCCTTTAGAATTGTCACTGATCATTGTATGGATCAGAGTAGCTCAGGCTATCACACCGACTAATTGTTTTGAAGATTTCTACCTATTTCTACCTATCTCAGATAGATTCAGAATATCTAAGTGGGTCAACATTTTCAGGCAATGAAAATTTTTCTTCATTCATTGTCTTAAATCAGTTACAGTGATTTTTTTGAGTATGTTTTAAAATAATGTTGATTTTATTTTTAACGAGTGAAGCTTCGTGGCTTTTTGTATTTTAGAATGCTCAGCTTAAATTTCCTATTCTCTTCTAAAGCAAGGTGGATTGTACTGATGGTAGGCATTGAATATGAAAGGAATAGACTCTGCACTCATTTCATCCCTGTAGGAGAGTTATATCAGGAAACCCCCACTCAGTTTAATTAGTCCTCCCATTTGCTTGATGAAGTTGACTCTCGTCAGAGGAATCATCCTTGTCTGTGGTTGTATGCATGACCTATAGAGGGCTACTCTTCCTTTTAAAACTCTTTCTCTTTGTCCATTCTTTCAAACATCAGCCATATTTGATTCATATTCGAACTCTGCAGAACAATCAAACCTGCCCTGTGCCACCCCAAAAAAAGAGTTGATGTACTTACCTAGAATAATGATTAGGAGCATTTACGAAGATAGCCGGCCTTTATATATACTTGAAGGTTTGCAAAGTACTTTAAATGTTCTCTTTTGATGTTCATAGCAACTGTGAAAAGTAGGTTTATTATTCCCGTTTTAGAGATGAGTAAGTTAAGATCAGTTAAGTGACTTGCCCAGGATCATATAGCCACTAAATGTCCAAGGCAAAATTTGAACTCAGGCTTTCCTGACTCCCAAGTTCAACATTTCTACTTCCCCTCCTAGTTTCTTTTTCATGGGAGATACCCATTTTTTGCCAAAGGTCCTGAAGTCCCATCAAGGTTGGTTGAAGGATTCACTCCTTAAACTAAGTAAGAGCTCTCCTGCTTCTGGCTACTTAAATGGAAGAGCCTACACCTTCTGAAACCTTAGAAAACTGTGCAACAGGTTATTTAAAGGAAGTTAGGGATATCTCTGATACATATTAAACTTTTTAAAATTGTGTCATGGAGAATATCTACCATATTATGGCATAAGACTTCTATGGGAAACCAAGGTCAGAGAGACAGTCCTAGATGAGGACGCTGGTACAGATCAGTCACTCCTCAAATGCAGTATGGTGTTTTGCGTGTGCCTGTAGGGTGATGGAAAGCATTGCTTTTGTGATTTTAGTTATTATGAGTCGGCATCCAGGTTGAGCAACTATTCCTCTGTTTAGTCTAGAAGCAGTCAGTCAACAAGCATTTATTAAGTGCTTGCTGTATGCTAGGTATTCTGCTAAAATAGGCAAAAAACAGTCCCAGCCATCAAGGAGCTTATTCTGATGGTGGGGAGATAAAATGTGACTCTCTGTATGGAGTGTGAAGGATAATCTCAGGGAGGCACCAGCAAGGTGTAGAAGGAAGGTGCAGGGATGACCTCCCTTTTATTTGCATAACTTTATCACCAAAGCATTGCATTAAAACTCAAAATAGAAAATAGAAAACCTCTGAAAGTGTATTGAGTCCACCAAGGTTAAGTTCTTGAAGGGACCCATTTCACACATTAAGGGAGGTTGCATGTCATGTCCAAGATTATATAGCTTTTTACTAGCATCCTCAACCGGGGCTCTCATTGTTTGACTCCTCATTCAGCGTTCTTTCAATTTTAACACTTTTCCCTCTTCTTAAAGTATTTCTATGTAACCATTAACTAGAGTTAGAAGGACAGAGAGTTAACACTGTGATTAGAATCTCCCTACCAGATGCTGAGGTTTTTAAGTGATGTGAAAACAGGTGTCACACCTCCTAACCATGGTGGCCCCCTCCCCAGATTCTGACGAGCCAGTTTTTCTTTTTCTCCTTCTTCCTCTATTCTGTTTTGCTTTAGCGATCTCATCAGCTCCCATGAATTAATTTATCTCTGATGCTGATGATCTGCGTATCATCCCATCTTCTCATTTCCAGACATATTTTCAACTACCTATTGGATATCTTTTATTCGATGTCTGGTATACATCTTAAACTGAACCCATCCAAAACTGAACTTCCCTGTTATTACTACTGAGGGCACTGCCATCCTCCCTGGCATCCAGGCTTAAAATGTAAGCGTCATCCTCAGTTACTTTCTCACCCTCCATCTCTGATCTGTTGCCAAATGCTGTCCATTGTACTTTCTTTTAACATTTCTCATTTACTCCTTCTCTCCTCCAGTACTGCTATCACTCTGTTGCAAGTCCTTATCACCTTATTTTTGGAATATAGCCATAGATGGGGTACCTACCTTAAGTTTCTCCCCATTCCAATTCATTCCCTGCTCACCTGTCAGATTGAGGAATAAAGCATAAGTCTGGCCATATCACCTCCCATTCAGTAAATTCTGGAGGTTCCCCTTTTCTTCTAGGATCAAATATAAAATCTTTAGTCTCCTATCTTTCCAGTCTTCTTATGTCTTACTTTCTGTCATGTTCTCTATGATCCAATTACACCGCCCTCCTAGCTCTTCATTGCACAAAACACTTAATCTTCCAACTGGGCATTTTCACTGGCGGTCCCCCACGCATGGAACTCTCTCCTTCCTCATCTTCATCTCTCGACTTCCCTGGCTTCCTTCAAGTCCCAGCTAAAATTCCAGCTTCTACAAGAAGCCCTTTCCAGTCTCCCATAATGCTAGTGTCTTCCCTGTGTTGGTTATCTACACTTTATCACATGTGAATCTTGTTTAGACTCAACTGTTTTCATGTTGTCACCCCCATTAGACTGTGAGTAACTTGAAAGCAATGACTATCTTCTGCCTTTTTTTGGTAATCCCAGCACTTAACAAATGCTGATTGAACTGATAAATGCCTGTTGACCCACTGTCACATCCAGGCTTAATTATCCAGCAAGGATGGGATTGGAGTTCTGCATTCCTAAGAAGCAGCCCTGCCAGCCTTAAACAGGAGCATTACTTGTAAGGGTTCTTCTGCCTGGTCAGCAAAGTGGCCATTTTTTTTCATCTTCCTTCTTTCATTTATTGGGTGGTATCCGTATTTTCCCAAGTGTCTTTTGGGCACCGAGTTAGCAGTGAGATTTCTAAAATTTTTGCTTGAGTTTTTAGAAGCTTTTTTATTTGTTAGTGAAGATGTACTGTTTACCAGTACCCCCCTTGTAGGGTCTCAGTTGTCTTCCCACTTAATGGAATCACAAGATTTTAGGGTTGGATAGGTCTTGATCTATAGGTCACCTAGTCCAACTCCCTCATGTTACAAACTAAGGATGCGAGAGGTTAAGGGATTTCCCTGAAGGTCATGTTCAATGAGTTAATGGTAGTACTGGAGCTAGAACTCAATTCTTCTGCTTTTTGTCTTTCAGTAGTGTAGTAGAAAGAGCATACTGCAAAGAGATAAGCAATTATTTTTTTCCCCTTGCCAGTCTTCAGGTTACTTGTAAAAGCAGAGTGGAACTAAATGATCCTTAAGCCCTTATCTGTTACAATTATAGTTGTGCATGTGTGTACATATATGTGTGTGTGTATGTGTGTATACATATTACTACATATGTATCTGACTGACATATATATCACTACATGTATGTCATGTTTTATGTCTTAAGATGATAAATTTACAGCAGGTACCCATCTGCATTAATAGAGAGAGTCTTTCACTAAATCAATGAAATCAATAGTAATAATAACAAGTCTTATTTTAACATTAGCTGCTATTGATGGTTTCTATGCTTCTGGAGTTTGGTCACCTGTCTGATGTAAATAATTAAAGGATCACTGATTATTGGCAAGTTTTTAATGCTATAGTAGCAATAGTAGCATCTATAAAAATCTTTCAGCTATAGTTTCTCTTCCAATAGAGCATGTGTGTGTGTATTTTGGTCAGCTATCTCTTTTGCATATTGTTAACTTACATTATCTTGATCATTTTGGGGGGGGAGGTCTTTTAACTTGTTATAGCTTTCTTACTGTGACCAAAGCATGTGCACAAGACAAAACAAAATAACCCACCAAGATTTAAATTAAACTTAGTGGAGGGAAAAAATGTGTGATGAGCCCAAAACACTCACTGTTTTCGGAGCTCCCTCATTTTGTTCTTTAATATTAGCAATAAGCAGTTACGTTGTCAGAAAGCTTATCCAAGTGTCCACCGTTTGGAAATTTATGATCAAATTGTTTCCAGCCTAGCTTGAGCCTATTCTTGGATCCTCATGACTCTGGGGACCTAGAAGCAGGACAGAAGCTAAGAGCAGAGGATATTTCAGGACATGATGTGCTCTGTTTTTCCTTGATGCCCACAATAATTGGCCTAAAAATAGCCTTGGATGCATCAGAGAGGGCCCAAATATGAATTCTGGAGTGTTGGCCCCACCAGTGACTTTTAACCCCTGGAGAGATGTGGCTGCCAGCAGTCGAGTGAATCAATACCAGTGAAAATGGCCATGATTGCAATCAAACTCACTAGCTATTAAGGTCTTGTAATTAGAAAGAAAACTGATTAAAGTGCCTACAGTAGAACCTTTTTTGTGTCTGCTTAATATCTAGACAGCTATACACTCTTCCTTCCAGATTTTTTTCTTTAAAAACCTAGATAATTTGTTTCCTTTGAGCTTAAATGAAATTTCTTACTAGTAAAGCAGAATTTTTAATGTTGTAATTGATAGTGTTTAGTTTACACGGAGTTTTATATAGCGAGTAGTTGTTTAGGACTGCCTTGAATGCCTAGATAAAGAAAGAGGAGTTTTTGATGAAAGAGAATCCTATCACCCATTTATGAAACCCTCTCTTCCATCAAGACCCCCTGTGGGTGTCCTTTTCACTATGAAGCCGTCACTTGGCTTCTCTTGCAAAAGTGAGTTTTCTTTTTTCAAATGTTCCAAGGACACTCTGTCTCCTTCGTCTCTATTAAATTTTACATGACTACCTTTATTTTGTAAATATTCTTTCCTTCCTATTAAGTTGTAAACATCATGAGGAACAACTTAAAAAAATTTTTTTCACACATTCATCCCAGTGCCACGTTCTAAATGTTCATTAAATAGCACTGATCCAGGTCACAGAAGTAGTTAATGGCAGAGCTCATTTCAGAGGTCAGGACAGATATCCCACAAAATATTTTTCCATTTAGAAAGCTCTGGGAGTGGAGGTGGGTAGCAAGGCTGCTGGTAGTAAAGGAATAGTAAGGGAAGGGGAGAAAAAGAAGTCATGTAGGAGAGTCAAAATGAGGTGTGTGGACTGTGGGATCTTTCAGTTTTTCTTCATTGCTGACTATTTTACACAGTCCTGGAACTTATATTTTTTTAACACTTCATTTTTTTTTTCAAAACTTTGTAGATTTTTTGGGGGAAAGGATTGTTTTAGTATTTTAACGTATATTTATCCTTAAATGAACTTTGCCATTCAAAAAGAATTATGTTTTTAAAACATAATATGACTCATTAAATGGGCATGGGATCATAAATCTGGAGCTGCAATTTGGGGAATAGCTAACTAGAACTGGAAGGAATGTTGGAGATCATCTTTACTAGTTTCCTCATTTTACACTTGAGGAAACCGAGGCCCAGATAGGTTGAATGCTTTGCCTAAGGTCACACAGGTAATCTTGGGTTGGAACCTAGATCCTTTGACTCTAAATTCAGTAGTCTTACTACTGTGGTATGCAGTGTTTAGTCAATTGTAATATTTTCCATAAGGAAAGAGTAAAACTCAAGTACATTTTTATATTGTTTTGATATATGAATATGTGTGTATATGTAGTTGTACATTTTGTTATAATGGAATAAGAAATTATATGACAATTCTTAAGAAATATTTATGTTTATCAAGTTATAATTTTGAGATTAATATAACTTTCAAGTTTTAGAGAATTATAAACAGTATTTATTATGAAAAAAGGTAACATCGATGTTTATGATTAAAAAAATTCATTTGTTTTAACCTTATCTATTAAAAAGTTGCACAATTATTATTTCACCTTGAGGATATAATTTTATCTCTTATTTCAGGAAAGGAGAATGAGAAGAAATTAACTAATAACAAGCTACACTTGATAAAAGCTTTGAAGAGCAATCCTTCTCTCACTAAAGAGTTAAGAACAGTCTTAGAACAGACTTTGGTGGAGAAACTAGAAACCTTGGGAATTAATGCAGTAAGCATAAATCTTTCTGGGGTCTTCTGATGGCTCCCCTACCCCCCAAAAAAGAAAAATAAAAAGCAAGAGAAGCTTATTTCTGAAAAGCATGTGCTAATTAGTAATACACAATTGGGAACAAATTATTTTATTGACATCTCAATGTCATCATGGCCTAATAGTTGTAAAGAATGTTCTCATCACCTAACTCACCCTGCCACAGAGTAGTGGAAGCCAAAGATACTTTCAGGATGTTTTAAGTTCCAGCATGCAGTCTTCTGGAAAACTCTGGTAGGGAACATTTCAAGCATCCATATTCAATTTCTGTGGCTTTTATTCATTCAGAGAAATAATGTTCTCAAAAAGTTTTCCCTGAAGCGTAGATAGGGTTTAATATAGTTTCTTGTGTTAATCCTGCTTTCTTTTGCATGTATTTCTAACTGTCTTAAGAACAACTGTTTTTATGCGATCTTAAGTCTTCTTAAAAGTTATCAGTGGATTTGTAATGCCTTTTTTTCATAGCATGTCTATATTGTTGAATATAGGGATAGGAACTGCACCTGTGATTTCATTGGGTATTCCTAGAAGAAGAAACTCCCTCTACCAGTACAGATCAGAATGCTTTCTGAAACTTCATTTCTTTTAGAGTTGTCTAGAACTCTAAGAGTTAAGTGACTTTCTCAGGGTCATTCAGTATCATAGCTGAGACTTGAACCCAGGTCTTTCTGGCACTAAGGCTACTTCATTATCTATTATGCCATACTGCCTCTCATTGTTATGTATAACCCTGTTAACAAGCATAATCACATCACACTTTTCTTTTGAAATTACTTGAATTTTTGGACTGTGATCCAGAGAGAGGAAAAAAATGCATACATTTTTTAAAACTATACCCACTTAGATAGTGTGTATACACACACACACACACACACACACACATATCTCTACCCCACCTCCAGTACAGGTTCTTACCATTTTACTCCTGGACTATTGCAACAACCTCCTAAGTGGCCTCCCATGTTCCAAACTTATTTCCTTCTCACCCCCACCTCCGGAAAGATTGACCACCATTTTCACATTGTCAGTCACATGCTCACAGACCTTTAACCCACCCCCCCTCTAGCCAGGCTGTAGCCTTCTCACTCTTCTCAAAACATGCTATACTCATTGCTGCTTCCTCAGCCCCTGCCTGAAATACCCTTTCCCTTCCTTTTCATTTATCTAGCATCCTTCTAGTCTGTGCTCATGTACCATCTCTTAAAGTAAAGTAAAATCTGAATTCAGAAAGGACCTTTCTAGATATCTTTCTTTGATAAAGCAAATCCCAGTGACCTCCCTCCAATGAGCTGTTCCAAATCTTACTATCTTACTCCCTTTTTCCTTCCTTACATTAATTATTTGTACACCCTGTATGGTTGCGGCTACACTGTAAAATCCTTAATATGAGAGGCTCCTAATGCTTTTTAAAAATACATCTGTTATAGTGTCTTCTTTCCATTAAGTCTTTTTTGTGTCATGGATTCCTTTATCAGTCTGGTGAAGCCTATGGACCTTCTCATATTTTAACTTCATAAAATAAAATTTGAAGGAATCCAATAATATTGAAATATAGTTATTAAAACACTTAAAATCAGATTCATGGACCTTAGGTTAAGAACTTCATTAGGCAAATGTTTTGTCACTATTTTTGCAATTTCTTCATTTGAGAATTCCCAACTAATGAAATCACAGTCCAATACCTTTTTCGGTTCCATACAGATATGCAGATAAAATATCAAAACATTGATATTTTAATAATAATAATTAAATAATCAAATCTCATGATTTCTCACCCTTTAGGGTGTACGTGGTATTCCCACCCACCACCTGAATCGTGTGCTAACTGCTATTGAAACTGCGAGGCAAGAAAGAAGAAAGCAAGTGCCTAACATGCAGGAAATCAGAGACTTTCTCGAGTACCAAGTCAGCTGCAAGATTGAGGAAAGAACCTCCATGAATTCAAACAGGCTTCTCACCAGCTCTCCTTTGGTTCTTTCAGGTAAGAGAATGTATACCTAATGTACACTTAATATGGTAGTAATTATGGTCACTAACTAAAGGATATAACTATTAAATAATAGTAACCTGGAGTCTGGGGTTGTAGTTTTTTTTTCCTATACCTCCTTCCCAAACAAAATGCACAGCAATTCAAAATGAGAACCTGGATGGCTGTGCAGTTATGTTAAATATATTGTATCCATATAATTTTAAAAAGCAATTGGTGATCGGACACTAGGAAGAAATTGCTATTTGACTTAATTCTTCTCAGCAATACAAGAATCTAAGACACTTCCAATAGACTCATGATGAAAAATGCTATCCATATCCAGAGAAAGAACTACAGAGTAGTAGTAGTAGTAAATGCAGATTGAAGCATAATATTTTCTCTCTTTTTTGTTTTTTCTTTCTTGTGGTTTCCCCCTTTGGTTTTCATTCTACTTTACAACATGACTAATGTGGGAATATATTTAATATGATTGTGCGTGTATAGCTTGTATCAGATTGCATACTGTCTTGGGGAGGGGATGCAGAGCAAGGGGAAGAAAATTTAGAACTCAAAATCTTATAGAAGTGAATGTTGAAAACTACAAACAAATAAATAAAATTTTAAAAAGAAGAAATTGCTATTTGAACAGTACTGCTATTTAAATTCCAGATAAGCCTAGCATGACCCAGTTGGAAATGTCCTCATCTGGAGAGTTACCTAGAGTAACAAAGTCATCTTCAAAAACTAAGCATCTGATCAAACAAAAATCTGTCCCTGCTGAGCGGATACCTGTGCCAACGTGTGTATTTTTACCTCTTGCAAACATCTTAACTTTATTAATGTTTTGTTTAAGTAATTATCTTACTTTCTTTTAACTATAATTTTCAGTTAATGACAAGAGAGCTTCATTTACCTTCCATATCGCTGCTTATCATTGTAAGAAAATTAATGCCACAGTGCCACAAAAAATCATAATGTTAAAATGTATTGTTCACTGGTGAATAGTTCAGGAATAATTTATATTGTTTTTTTTAAAACCAGGACAAGTACTTTAGAAGAGAATTTTCTTAAAAAGTCTTCAAGTATTTCGTAAGTTTTTTCTCCTTTTTTTAAAATGGAATATTACTGCTTTTCTAAACCTTTTTATTCAACTGTTCCTTCATTACAAGTCAATATTCTGTTATGAGTAATTAAGTTCATATATTGATGTGAGAGAATTTTTAAGTGTCCTTATTTTGTACTGCTATGTTTGTCTCATATATAGTTTTTATTGGTATTGCCAATAGCTTAAGAGCCAAAGATTGGGACTGTTATAGCACAAGTTTCATTTAGATTAAGTTTTAGTCTTTTGGCCTCTTGTGAATCTGATGTTACTCTTCTCTTTGTTAGATGAATTCCTAATGTATGAAAAATTAAGATTTAAACCAATTCACTTTATCAGAATGATTTTTAGCATGATTTATGTTTTATTTTTGATGTGTTGATAATCACAGTACTACTTTCACAGAGTAAATCTTGTTTTTTAAAGATAGACTAAAAATCTCAGCTAGTATTTTGTTCTAATTTTATATAGGTCAAAAAAGCAACAGTCATGTACAAATTGAGTATTAGGAGACAAATTCTTAGATTTTCCAGGACTTTTCTTGCAATTTTTCAAGTGACATTGCTACCTGGAATTTCTTCAGGATTTTAGATGTCACCTTGTTCAACCCTTCCCTGGAGGCATAATCAACTCTACAAATATCCCCAGTGAGCGCTACTTGTTAACTTTTGCTTGAGTATTTCCAGTGAATGGGAGTTCAGGGTCTCATGAACCAGAGTCTGTCCCATTTTGGAACATCTTGAATTGTTAGAAAGTTCTTTCTTATCTTGAGCCAAAAATCCAGCTCTTGTAACACTAATGCTTTAGCTCTGTTTCTTTGTTCTCGGGAACCAATCAGAATAATCCCAATCTTTTGTCTCTAGCATAACTCTTTAAGTGTTTATAGATTTTCAGTCATTTCCCCCTAAGTCTTCTCTCTCCCAGGCTAAGCATTCCTGTTCCTTTCAAACAGTCCTCATAAGCAATTATTTTCAATCATCTCACAACCCCTAGAACCCTTCTGTTTTGTCAGTGTTTCTTCAAAAGTGCAGGAGCCAGAAAATGAGATTAGTCAGCTAGAACTTATTAATTTATTATTAATATGTGCCAGGAAGTGTCCTGAGTAAGCACTAGGTCACAAAGAATGGCAGAAACAGTCCATGCTTTCAAGGAGTTAAGAATCCCATGAGAGAGATACCACAAGTAAACAGCAATGTACCCACAAGATATATGCAGGGTGAAATCTCAAAGGAAAAGATACAGAGATTAAGGAGGACAAGGAAAGAGACTTTTTTGTAAAAGGTGAGACTTTAGCTGAGACTTAAAGGAAACCCGGAGGTGAAAATGAGGAGGCAGAGAGTTCCAGGAATGGAATCAGCCAGTGAAAATGCCCAAAGACTGAGATGAGCATCATGATCAAGGAAGGGAATGGGGGCCAGTATCACTGAATTATAGAGTACACAAGAAGGAGCAGGATTGTGAATGGTTTTGAACCTCAAACAAAGGATTTTATATTTGATCTTGGAGATAAAAGGGAGCTACTAGAGTTTATTGGGTGGTAGTTAGGGGTGGGGTTGACCTGTGCTTATTTAGGAGGGATATGTTGGCCAAGTAATGGAGGAGAGACTAAAGGAGGGAGAGAAGACACTACTCCATATTTGTTCACACCACATAAGTGATTAGATAAACATATCAATTATCTTCACTGTAGAATTGAGGACATAGACAGTGAGGTTAAGTGACTTCAAATCACAGTAAATAAGAAACTGAAATGAGCAGAACCAGGAGAACAATTTGCACAGTAACATGAGTATCATAAAGATAATCAACTGTGAAAAACTTGGTAACTCTGATCAACATACTGACCCACCACAGTTCCAAAGAACTCATGATAAAAATATGCCATATACCTTCACATAGAGAACTGACAGATTCAGAGTACAGTCTTTTTTCCTTCCTTCCTTCCTTCCTTCCTTCCTTCCTTCCTTCCTTCCTTCCTTCCATCCTTC
>CM053600.1:93238408-93260806 GCA_028646575.1 Pseudocheirus occidentalis
TCCTTCCTTCCTTTCTTCCTTCCTTCCTTCCTTCCTTCCTTTCTCTTTCTTTCTCCTCTTTCTTTTTTTAAGTCATGGTTGATGTGGAAATTTTTTCACATGGCTACACAAGTTTGTCAAAGGTTTTGTTTTTCTTATTTTCTTGATAGGTCAAGGGAGGGAGAGAATTCAGAACTGAAAATAAAATAAAATTGAGTTATTGGGAAGTAAAAAAGAGGAAACATGTACTCTAAGCTTCTTGTCCATATATCCTGAATCATGCCACTTTCTTATAACCTCTCTATCTAAACTTCCAGAACATTTGTTGTTTGTATCTAAATCAGTTGAAAAAAGTAATAATTTAAATGGGTATTCAGTGATTCAGATTGCAAATTTAATAAATTATCAATCCATATGTTTCCTATTGGTTTGCAACATTTAGGACTCCTCCCTTTAGTTCCGAGGATGAATTAGATGTGGATGGCATCGTGCAGGCCTTCTTGTCACCAGAATTGCTTCACAAGCAGTCTGCAAACATCCTCCACACTTCTGGAAATGATGCTGCCAAAAGTGACACTGATTGGACTGAAGGGAGTGAAATTGAAGATAACGAAATCCCTTCTAAGCCTGAAGAAGGTTTTCTAGGCTTTCTTTTGCTTAAAAATTATGGAGCCAAATGGTTTATTAAACATTAATGATAAGAATTTTATCAACTTGATTCCAGGCACTAGTAACTGAAATTCTTGAACCTATGTCTTGTAAGGATTTACATTCAAGAAGTGGGAAGTCATTTTTGTAATTTGACAGACAAGCAAAAAGTTTTCTAAAATGAAAAAAGAAAAAAAAGCTGTTTCTAACAGCTCTTTACTTCAGTCCACCTCATCGTAAATGCTGTGATGACGCATCTCAATAGAATGTTTAATAGTCCACGGCAGGTCGGACTTTTTCAAATTAGGACTAATTGCCATACACCACTAGACTTGCAAGTTTGACAAATGGTATTGATACCCATCAGAGAGTTGCCCCCTTCTAGAATAGCCCTCATTCACACCCCTGACCTACTGAGTGGCTCTGAAGCCCATTCAGATTATCAGTCAGTAATGAAAGGCATTCGGAGGCTTCCTACAGAGTGTGGCTATTCTAAGAGATTTAGGAGCTTTAGAGTTTTAAAAACTGAAGAGGATCATAGACTTAGGGCTAGAAATAATGTCATTTAATCCAATATCCCATTTTACAGAAGAGAAAACCAAAGATGAGACTGGTAAAGTGACTTTCTCAGCATCTCACACGTAGTAAGTGACAGAATTGGGATGCAAACCCAGATTTTCGGATGCCAAATCCAATGCCGTTTCTAATATCCAGTGCTGTTGTGAGTCTGAAGCAGTCTCCACTCCAGAGGCTAGAGCTCTTCTGTGGGGATCCTGCCCTTGGATTCTAAGACCCCAATTGAAGGGAGAACTGGTTTGTCTGCATGAGGTCCTTCTAGTGTGGAACATATTTTCATATGCTTTACTTCCCTGGCCCCCAGAAGGAAGTCATGTCAGTGCCAGACTAAGGAATGAATGATTTTTTGAGCAACTTCATTGGTGTTCATTCCAGGTATATTAAAGAATGAGGCTATTCTGGAGCTATTCATTAATAGGAGCACAACCTCAGTGGAAAAACAGTGAAAGGTTGTACTATATAACAAGGGACCCTAAAATGTCAGATCACTGATGTTCATTCCTTATTCATCCAATAGATACATATTAAGCTCTTACTGAAAGGAACCGCAGTAGGGACTTGAGGTGTTACAGAGGTGAATAGGACACAGTACCTACCCTCAAGGAGTTTCCAGTCAAATAGGGAAAATGTACATATATATTTATATACACATATATATATATATGGAAAAATTTATAAAATAAAAAGCAAAAAATGGCTATTTCCAATTTGTGTGTGTATATTCTCACAGACACAGTATGAAATGCCATAAGGATATTAGAAGTGCTACAGGAGAGGTATAGATACAGTTGTACAGGAAGAAACACTTCTGTCAGGGTAAAGGATGCAGTACAAGGGGAAAATCAAGGAAGATTTCTTAGAATGGTAGGATTGTGTAGGACATCAATAAGCTACTAAAGGTAAAGAGAACGTGCCAGTCAGAGAAAACAGCAAGACTGCGAGGTCCATGGCCAAGGTTCTCACTTGAAAACTTTTTCTTTCCCCTAGCATGTTAGTATGGTGCTCTGCATCCAACAGGCATTTAATAAATGCCTTGAATGAATGTTGAATTAGTCCATGGATGGCATAGGAACAATGCAAGGAATCTTTAGGAATGGCTTGTAGTTTACTTAAGTGTAAGGTATGTGTAAGGGAGGGGTGACCATGGTACTACCATAGTAATACTGTAGCTTATAGTGTAATACGGATAATCCGCAATCAAGTAGTGGTTGAAATCATGGAAGTGGATAAGATAATCAAAGGAAGAACTATACAGGGGAAAAAACTGAAGAGGCTAAGGAAGAATCATGAAGAATGTCTAAATTTGGAAGTGGAAGTGAGAAAAGGAATTAGTAAAGGAGTCCCCCAAAAAGTGGTAAAAGAGAAAAAAAGAAAGAAGATAGTGCAGTTTTTTGGAAATGTCAGCTACTAGAGAAAAGTCAAACAGGCTAAAATCATTAGATGTTTCTGTTAGAAAAATACTGGTAGCCTTTAAAAACAAATTTTCAGTAGGTGGGTAGGGGTGGAAGCCAGATTGCAGAGGATAGAGTGAATAGGTGGTAAAAAAAAAAGATGAAGAAAAGGAATAGTTTATGCTTTTGAAAAGTTTGACAATGAAGAAAGGAGAGACATTGTCTTCATTGGACATTAACTTGGGAATATAGTATAGTACAGTGTAGGAAGGGTATTTTAAAATAGAAGTGTATTTTTAGGCAATGGAAGAGAGAGAAGATGCAAGACAAAGAAGGAAACTAATGGAAGAAGGTCCTAGAATAGCTAGGAGGAATGAGATTAAAAAGTTCAGATTGAGTGATTAGCTTTGGAAAGAAGGAAGGATACTTCTTCCCGAGAGAAGAGAAGAGAGATGAATACATAGAAAAACTTTGAGATAGAGTGGATCAAAGTTAGGGAAGGTGGTCTTCTCAGTAAAGTAGGAAAGCAGACCATCTGCTGAGAACGAGGGATTTAGTAGGGTCCTTGGATTTACACATTTTAACGTAACATAAATATTAGATATTCCCAGAGTCCACATCATCAAGTTTTCAAAAGCTTAAAACTGAACTAAGACTTTGGGGATACTTTGCGTAATTCAATTTGATATACTTTTTAATTTAAATTTATTTGTTTAAAAATCACAGTCCAGATTTCATTTTTTAATAGAGCTCTTAATTGGAAGGAGTATACTTAGGAGAGATCATAAATGTTTTGTGTTTCTTTCTTTCTATCAGAAATATGCTAAACTGATTTCATTTTGGTACTGTTTATGAGGCACAGGCTTCCTCAAAGTATTTTTGCCATAAGATTATTTTTTTAAGCAAAAATAGATAAAATGTGTTTAAGACTCCAGCTGACTAACTTTTATTGATGATACAGGCTTCTGCATTAAGTTGCTAACTGAAAAAGTTGAAAAGACAGTGTCAAATCACAGAAATGTGAATAAACCAGTTGGTGGAATTAATGTGGCTGAAGCATTTGTCAAAAAAGAAGAATTACAAGAAGAATTAAAGGTGGAGTCCTCTTTTTTTTTTACATAAACTTTCCTTTCTTGAACTGTTTTTACTTCTTCCAGACCATAAAAATTGGAGCTGGAAATCTGCCCGTGTTAGGCTATTAATCTTAATAGTCTTATTGATTCTCACTATTCAGCCATTGTTTAGCACTGGGGGATAAACCGTGGAGAATTGCCTCAAGAGGCCCAGCAGAATGAATCTGATTTAAGGGTGCAGTCCTGAGCTCCTTTAACCACATTAGGCAGAAAGACCATCAAACTTTAAATACTAAATGTTCTCTTGGGGCTGGCTCTGTATTTTTTTTCATTTCTAGAGATGAAGTGTGACTATATTGTACACTTATGGACATAACTAATCTGTGTTGTGCATGCTTCAAGAATTGAATAAGATTCAGTCATCACTGCTTTGTTCCCTGATTTTCTTTTTACTAAATTTTACTTTCATATTACTTTTCCTCTACTGAAGTACGTGTCTTATCCTAATAATTGGCATTCATATCGCCCTTTAGGGTTTGCATGGTGCTTTACCTATTCTCTCTTATTTAATCCTCTCTTTGAAGCCCTGGGAGGCAGGTGCTCTTATTATCCTCCCTTTACAGATGAGGAAATTAAAACCAAAATTGGTTGGGATGAGTGAAGAAACTAAACCTGAGATTTTTTCTAAGGTCATACAGCTAGGAAGTATCTGAGGCAATCAGTTAACCTGTCATTAAACATTTATTAAAAACTTACTATGTGACAGGCACTAAACTAAGCCCTTGGGATACAAAAAGAATTACAAGATAGTCCCTGCCTTCAAGGAGCTTATAGTCAGGTGGGCATGATTTAAAACCAAGTCTTCCTGACTAGGAAATGATTTGGTTTCTCAGAGGTTTTGTCAGTGGAATGTGAAGTCTGGTAGATTCCATAAAATTGGAAAGGCTTTGAATATGGATTTGGCAGTGAACTATGTGCCTGTGACCAGAGGACTTGTTTAACTAGATTCAGAGAGACTCATCATCAGGTAGACCAAAGCAGAAATAACTAATATGAGGACATATTGCTGCCCACAAGAAGTACAGCCTGAGCTAGATTAGAATAATTGGGAAATACTCAACAAAATAAAAATATAACAGAACATAGATAATGTTACTATGTGGTTTTCTAAGATGATATGCAGAGGGATCCCTCCATTTCTAGTTGAGTGTGACACCACTGGACAAGGTGATGATTTTTTTTTTTTGGTGATAGCAACTTAGGATTTTTTTTACTAAATTGTTGTGGGGAGATAGTCTGCATCAGTAGAGAGAGTACCCATGCCCATAAACAACAAAATCACAGAGCCCTCAAGTATTAAAATCTCTAAACTACAAAATTTGAAACTTCTAAGTGACTTCTAGTTACTCAGCACTCTTTTCCATATAAAAGTAAAAAACTTTATTTAACAAAGTTAAATAGTATTTCATTTTGTCATTTAGTCAGAGTTAAAATAAAATTTTTCTTTTAGGTTCAACTTCCCAGGAACAGATTTTTTTCCTTTTATATCTGATTACTATAGAATTCTTTAATGATTAGTAATATGGTTTTAAATGACTCCAAAGGACCTTAAAAGATTATATAATCCATCAACTGACTTCTAGGGCAGAACCAATTGTCCTCAACTTTGCATCCTTCTGTTTTAATATAATTGATACATATGTGTGTGTGTGTGTATATATATTTATATATATACACACACACACGTATATATACACATATACACATACATGTATATATGTATATGTACATACATACACATGTATATATGTGTATGTATATATACATATATATGTATTTGTTTTCATCCACACATTATTGGTTAACAGTAGCCCTCAACAAGAGAATATACATCACATGTCGTCTCCAAATTAAAGAATTTTCTTAGACCCCAAATTGTCCAAGGGCACCTTCTCCTGCCCCATCCTTAGCCTTAAGAATGTCCTTTACCCAGGTTCATAACCTCGGTATCCTTCTCTGCTACCCTGCCTCCCTCATCCCACATACCCAAGGTTCCACATATCCACAGGTGACTCGTGTTGTCATTTCTTCCTCTCCTAATATCTCTCTCATAGATCTCCTTTTCAGAACTTAAACTGCTACTTCCAGAATTCAGGACCTCACTGCCCCTATTGCCGTAGACCTCTAGCTGGCCTCCCCATCACAAGTCTCTCCCCACGCCAATCTGTCTTCCACTTAGCTACCAAAACAATTTTCCCAAGCCCAGCCATGTCACCTTCTACTCAGTGAACTTCAATGGCTCAAATAAAGTCCTTTGTTTGACATTTCAAGTTCTTCACAACCTTTCCTTGCTTCCTAATCTTGTTGCCTTGTATTCCCCTTCACACACTACAGTCTGGCCATTCTGGCTGAATCATTGTTCCTTCCCAAGACACTCTGGGTGCCTTTGTACAATCTAGATTCCCACTACCTTGTACAATCTAGATTCCCACTACCTGGAGTGCTCCTCCAACTTCCAAATCTTAAAATTATTGGTTCCCTTTAAATACTGAGCTCAAGTGCCACTTCCTTCAGGCAGCCTTTTCTGGGCCTCTTCCCACCCCCCACCCCCCTCCTGCTTCACCTCAGTTGCTAGCATTAACCCCTCCAAGGCTAATTCTTATCTACTCTGTATTTATCTTATATGTTCTGATTTATATCTCTTCTCATTCCCCTGCCCCTACCTGGGTAACTTTCATGAGAATAGAGAATGTTTTTTTTTCTTTTTCTCTGTATCTCCTGTGCTTAACACAGTGTCAGATACATAGTAAGTACTTAATGGAAGCTTATCGATATTGAGTGGGATAAAAAGTGATGACTTCTCAAAAATGTAATAATAGATTGCCTGGACCACAGACTTAAGTTTCTGTTAACTAGATGTATGAGAGAGGTGAAAACTTCTCAGACCGTACCCTAAGATTTAGTAAGGTTTACAACCTGTAGTCAAAAGCCTAGGCTTGATTTTAGGAACTTGGGACACTTGCCCCACTTTTTTGGTCCTAAATTGAAGTTTTGTCAGCTAAGCATATGTGTGCAAAGGAAAACTGAAGACTCCCCAGAATTGACCACAGACACAGACTTGAGTTTCCACTGACCTGGAACCATCTGATATGGACAGATACAGATACATAGAAAGACCATTGCAAAAACCTCAGACTGGTCACCATGACCTAAAACCCCCATGAATCATAAAATATTTTCTGCTTTCCTGTCATATTTTTTATTGATAATTGTTAACATTTTCTTGCTGTTCAAGTGGATTTTTGTGATTAGATTGTGAACCTAATTTCCTGATTAATGGGAACGAGGATCAGTGGCGAGGGGGAAAAAGGGAGATCTTTTGGGTATACAAAGTCAAGCTTTGCTTTCTGTCATTGGCCTCTCCTACCAGTCTGTTTCTGGTAGTAATGACACCTCCTTCGTGCAAGATTGTAGTAAAGATCTTTCTGCTTCTCTGGAGACACCTCTGTTGATTTTATTCGAGTAAAAGTCCTTTGTCCCACACAATATCTATCCTCTTTTTAGTTTACATTCTTCATTTGTCCAGTTGAACAAATAGCTCTATTTCTAAAAGAGTTGGTTGGGTTTTTGCCTTGCTGAGCAGAGCCATTCTAATTAGACTCACCTGACATTATGGACCCAATGGGAAATTCATGACCTAATGGTAGGTAGAGAACGGTAATGGAATCAGTATGCTATCATTATCCTTTTGGTAAAATTCTCCCAAAATGACATTGTTCCTTCAAAGTAAAACATTCTTTTCTGTTTATTTTAGTGTGCAGATGTAGATGATGATGACTGGGACACATCATCCTTGGAGGAAGAAAAGTCTTTGAAAAAAGATGTTGGAAAAAAACCAAGTGGGACTGCACTTAGAAAGATTGAATCTAATACCACTCATGTTACAAGTGCCTGGGGTACATATACATCCAAAGTGCCCAAAGCAGAAGGTCAGCTGCATCAATGCTGGTGTTGAAATATGGTCAATATTCTGATTGTGTCTTTACAACATAGAGGATTCAGATAAATAAAATAAGAACCCATCAATCAGTTTAAAAATACACACAAAAATTAGAACTGATAACTTTCTTAATTTGTTTTGCTGAATATTGAATATAGTCAAGATATCAGTTATCCATTGTCAAATGGATTTAAATTTTGATGTGTACTATCTTTTTTCATTTTAATGTTGTGCCACTCTTTGTAAAAGAACTAGGAGTTCAGAAAATGCAAGATGCAGATATGAGATATAGTCTACTTCTAGATAGCCTTCCTTTATATAGATGCTGGTATTTACCTTTGTGGATTACATTACCTTCCTATGTAAGCTGTCTTGCACCGGGGATCAATGCATTTTGGGTATTAGCAGGTGTGATCTTTTCCTGACACTAATTCCTTCACTCTTCCATATAAAAAGGCATTGGAATCATCCTTGCACTAGACTTAACCTTTTCTCATTGTGCAAGTTGTTTTTGTCAAACCAGAAGGCCAGTTCTCCATCCACCCTGATTCATGCAGGGATTTCACCCTCCAATGACCAAGAACCAACCATCCCTGAGACTATTACCTGACTCTCTTATATGAACCTAGGGAAGAGCAATCTTGGTTAGATAGCTGCCTTTTCTTTTCCACATGGCCTTGTAGCATGCCTAGCCCTTCACACTTAACTTAGAGCCTGTTTTTTTGTAAATAGTGTTTTATTTTTATAACATGATTATAGATTTATAACACAGATAATTTGAGAATATTTTTACACACCTAATTGAAAACTTGAAATGCTTATTATTGACTAAGATGATTTTTACCATCTTATATATTCACCTCTAGACTAGCCAGTTTGGCTGGTGTTGAGAATCATTTTTGTTTTTATCTTAGAACTTTTCCTTTAGCCTTAAAAAGTTAAGCAAAAGCATGTTATTAATCTCTGCAGCATTTCCTGTCCAATTCCATTGCTCTGATTCACAGTGTCGAAATTACTCTAAGCTGAAATATGATAACTTAGAAAAATTCACTCTTAACCACTAATTTATTTTGTTAGCCCTGATACTTATTCTTAACCATTCACAATTGTAGAATCCTGGAATAGAAACTTTGAAATATTTACATTATCTTCTTGCCATCTCTTTTGATGGAGTGAACATTCATTTGTATAAGATACAGTTCCATTTGAGTATTTGGGTATTGTTAAACCTTTGGAGCTGATTACCCCTCCAAAAAAAACCACCAAAAAAACCCCCAAAACAGATATTCTTGGATTCAACATTAATTCAGTCACTAAACTTTTTACTTCATTTTCTCTGAAGAGTCAGAATTGAAAACCGTGGCTTTTTACTGGTATTTATTTAATTGTCTTCTTTATCTTTGATCTTTTTACCAACAGGACTTCAAGAAGCTGATACAAGTACATTAAAAAGCAGCTTAGTAACTGTAACTGATTGGAGTGACTCTTCTGATATATAACTACCATCCCTTGTCAGATGTGACTCCCTGGTGCCAATACCGATTTCAGTAATCTGTCCACATGGTTCTAACTCTCATGCCTTATCATATTTCTCACAGTAACAAGGAAGCTTATTCAGAGAACAAAGGTATATTTAATGGCATTTAAGTATTTATTGAAAAACCAACTCGATAAGCCAACAGTATTTTGAAGCATAAGAGTGTTAAAAAAAAAGACATTTGCTGTTTTAAGAAAAACTTGTCAACGCATAATACATTTTTTTCTTCAGAATGGTACTCAAGTATTAGCGTATTTTTTTCAAATAATTTTTAAAAGCCAGTTTTTAATACCTTTTACCTTCACAGGATTTTTTGTTGTTGAAAATAATGACATTTTCATAGTGTAATTTAAATTCTTACATAATTTGTGTCTCACATTGTGTTAAATGTCACAATTTTATTTGCATTAATCTTTTAAACCAAATAACAGAAGTAAGGCATACTTAAAATATTAGATTGGTTATTTTAATATGCAGTTAATTCTAAAATTACCAAGATATAGCTACATATATGTATATGTTTATATGCCTGAGTTACTTTCAATTTAAGAAATGTAACCAGAACTGTCAGTGTATGCAGCATTGAGACACTTTAAGCATGTTTACATTGAGTATGTTCATTTTAAGATATATTGAAATGCTGTTTCTGCATCATAGTGTACCTACTTTGGATATTTTGTGAGTAAAATTTAACTTTTTAAGTGGTTAATTAAGTTGCCTAATAATATCATTGGAAAAGACAGAGTCATTACTAAATCCATATGTATATTTGTGGTTATTTACTTTTTACTTTTCATATTTTTATTTTAATAGCAAGCCTGTATTATAAAATACCTAACTTCAGCAGATTAAGTTGTATTCTTGCCAATATGACACTTGTCAGAGGCCAGGAAATTCATATCAATTGCTTTTGCATTTTTATACACTCAAAAAAACAAGCATTTTTTAAAAGATATTTTGTGTATTTTGAAACAAAGAGACATTTCAATTAAATGGCTATGTTGAGGTTTTGATTTTATTTTCTCTTTAATTGTAAACCTCTCAAGTAAAATCCTACATTCTATCAGTGTGACTGGACCTGAGTTATTATAGATATATCTGAACTACTTCTTTACAGATTAATTTTTTCCCTGATCCAAACTGTTTTTATTTCAGAATTCAGTAAAGGAGATATTCAACTGTAATAACAAGCAAATGCTGTGATCTAATGTTAAAATTACAGTCAAGAGTTATCTTCATGTCTTCCTGTAAGGTCTTATTCGTGGCTCATCCCCATGCCCATTTAAGACATTATCTCTGATTTTACACAGTAGGCATATTATACTGGTGTACTTTACCTTACTTGATAGATGTGTTCCAGAAAAATTGTACAGTGTAGAAATTGAATCAAACTTTCATTTACTAGACAGAGATAAGCAACTAAGAGCATGCTCAACATCTTTAGCTACTGCCATGCCATATCCGCATTCTGGCCTCTCTCCAACCAACCTGAAGAGAATTAGGACTTGTTACCTTGCTTCCTCTCCTATCCCTCCCAGCAAGGAAGAGGTAGAGGAATTTTGGTATACTGTTTTAAAAGGCTGGTGACCCTTGTGCTAGAGAAACTGTTTAAAGAATCCTGTAAGAAATTCTTGATAAAGCAAATAATCCACTGAAAGAGGTCCTTATTTGGAATCTGAAGACCTAGATTCAAATATTGGCTCTGCCATATAATACCAAATGATTTCAGATCACTTCAACTCTGTCTCTCATTTCCAAATTTGTAAAACAAAAGTGTTGGACTATATGACCTCTAAGATCTCTTTCAGCTTTAAATCTATTCTCTGATTCCTATAAAAAACTTATAAAGAATTTATAAATCTGAATTTCACATTTCATACTCTGTTTAAAATTACTCAGGGACCTACTTCGTAGTTTTTATTTATATATCTACATGCTTTAGATATATATTTTCTCCTTTTGTGTACTCATTGCTTATGAAATTTACTAGCAAATTTCATTCAGTGAATTTGAAGATTATTAGGTTAGAATTCAAATGTTTTGGGCAGTGAGTAGGTATTCTCACTTCCTCTCTTGCCATGGAGAATAGTGTAAGCCATCTGTCTATATGATATATAAAAAATGTGACTGGCCATTAACAGATCACAATAGTAGTTAAATATTGAGGCCTATATTTTGTCCCTTGCAGTGGCATCAAAGGACATTTTTTGGGAGGACATAATTGTTCTTCATGACCTCAACCTGAGAAATCTTCTTTTGTCACCTCCTAGGAAAAATGAGTCTTACATACTGAAGCCTTGATCTATAACTAAAGTAATTCCTTTTGCTTGTCTTTATTTATCTTTCAAGCTTCAAGAGATTTCCTTAATTCTCTGTTCTGGTGGACTCATCTGATATTTTACCTGTCATGACAGAATAGTACAATTTCAGATCCCTTTCATGGACTAACTAATAGCTTAAAGCAATAACTTTAAAGTTCAGATTCTTTTCCCCTAAATCATTATTTTAGCTGTCCCCCGTAATGCTTATCTCACTTCTTTCTCTTCATTCACAAAGTTTTGTGATATTTTTCTGGATTCAAGAGAGCTAAGCATCATCTGAATATTAATGAATTTCATCTTGTACTCTTTTCTGCAGATCACATGAGGAAAAAAAATTGTAGTTGTCTCACAAACTGATCCTTGGCTCCTATTCTTTGTCATGCAGCGTTAAGCCAATTTTCTTTTGATGAAGAAGTATTTTACCCAATCCCAAACTAGCTCAGTTTCTATAAAGCATCCTTTCAAATGGACTCCTTTCCAGTCATTTTCTAGGTCTTTATTGTTCTACTTAGAAATATAATTTATTTTTTCCTCTTCTCCCTAAAAGTATAATCATGTTGTGATACATGTGAATCATGATTCGCAAATAACTCACATAGAAATTTCTGTCCACTGCTTGGAACTAAGTCTAGTAGATGATCTGAATGTCCATTTACTGAATGACTATTTTGTCTTATGTAGAAATCTTGCCTTCTTCACATCTTGCTCCAGTAATCTCATCGTCTAGCTCTTCAAAGTGTCCAGTCATTTGTTATCGGCTGTATGAGACCCAAGGCAGAGCTCCAGTGTATCCATATTTTGGTGAAGAAGGGTGAAAACGTAAATTTAGCCTTTAGAACCTTCACTGAGACTTAATTAGACCATTATCACCTACTCCCACAGATACGTGGTGTTGTAGAGGATGGAGCCCTTGACCTACATTCAAATCAAGAAGGCCTATGATCAAATCCAGGCCCAGACACTTGCTAGCTATGTGACCCTTGGCAAGCCACTGAATCTCTGTAGGCTTCAGCTTCCTCATCCGTGTAATGGGAATAACAATAATAGCATCTACCTCTCAGGTTGTTGTGAGGATCAGATGAGAGAAAGGAGAGAAATAAGCATTTACCTAACACCTTCTACACTCCAGGCACTCTGCTAAGAGCTTTACAAATATTAACTCATTTGGTCCTCACAACAACCTTGTGAGTCAGCTGATAATATCTACTTTACAGAACTTAGGTGCTGTATAAATGCTAGATATCATCATCATCATCATCAATATTATTATTATTCTTTTATTACAGCTCACCCCAAGCATTATACCTGTATACTCTACCAGAAAAGTCCCCTGAAACAATGCAAGACTTAAGTGTCAGTGAGAGTTTGGCCAAGATCATTTTCACTCAAGCATCAGTGTTCCTTCCTCTCAGCCTTCCTAATCAGTGTCACTGTTTTGAGAAACAATAAAAATGGCCTAGAAGTCACTAGTTTCTATTCCACTTAACCCAAACAGTTTTGGAACAAATTCTGACCTGTCTAAAGGGTGATGAAGATTCAATTCAATTCAACAAACTCTTATTAAGCATTTATATCCAATTCGCAGCAATCAAGACATCATCCTTCTGATGTTATTGGTCCTCTTTTGAGAAGCAAAAAGGAGCAACAAACAACAGTATTAAGCATTTACTGTTTGTGGGTGGGAACCAGCTTCAAGTAGTTGAGTTTTTAGGTACATTCAGTTTTCCATTTTAAATGAACAGAAAGACAAAGCCATCATCATTTGAGTTACTTGGAAGGTTAACTTGAAAATATTATACCTATGGGCTAACCTGTATTTAAGAGAGTATTCCACATTTTAAGTATTATAATCAGTCATTTAAAATACCTGGTAAGTAAACCTGTTTATTTTTTTTATAAGAAAGCTGCAACAGAAAATGATTCGCATATAACTATGTAAGAAAATTTACATCCATAAAATCAACAGTGCTACAATTCATATTTTAAAAATAGCTCGTGTTAATTACAGTGGAACCTTGATGGAAATCATTCTATGAACAGTTCACATTTTAATGACAAACTCAGATTTGCAATTTGTAGCAGTGTTGTTTAGACATAAGCATTTTTATCAAACTGTTTTGGAGGGCTTGTGTTTTTAAAATCTTCTCCACTCTGGTACTTTGTCCGAGAAGACAAAACCGATGTGGCTCCATTGTATGCATATGCCATTCTGAAAGGCAAGACAACAGTTTTGTATATTATAACATATATCCGGGCATGGGGGTGGAGTGAGGGGAGATGGTTATTTCCCTCCTTGTTCCATAAATAACTCAGATCATATTTCCTTGGTATTTTTGTTTAATACTGAAATCCAGCAAGTACTTGAGGATGTCTCAGTGGTGTTTATTAGCATTCTTGCCTCTGCTTTTCCTAACTCTTAAGTGCATATCATCCATCCTATAGTCAAGAAGACACTCTCAACATTTTCTGCCTCTGTTGTAAAAAAAATGAGTTTTGGAAAATAATGGCTATGATTTAACATCTCCTTGTTGTTTCCTTTAAATTCTAAGTAATGCTTTTCCATCTTGACCTTGTCTTAGTTGAATTAAGAGAAGGATTTTCTGACATCTTGAGCAGAGAATCTCTCTCATCAGTCTTGTGGAAGGTTGATGGAAGTGGAAAAGATTACTGCTCTCTCTAGGATAGAGAATTCAGTACCAGAACCTATCCCTCCCGCATTTCTTCCCTGTATACTCACATTCAAGACTAGTGTTGTATGTTAAACTGTAGTAGCCTTTATATCAATACTGTTCTCAAAGTTTTACGCAGCACACAACTGAACTTCTGTAGTTTCAGGAACATAGTCCTCAAATGAAATTTCAAGTAAGTGCTATGATTAACTGAGGGTGCCCCCTCCCAAGCAAATCTATTAAAATTCTTGCCTCCTTTTATGCAGCCTTTCCAGATTTGATGCAGTAGAGTTTCTCTTTGAGAATTGTATTAACTATATAGGATTTGTTTTTCACATATGTAATTTAGAATCCTACTATCACAGATTCAGAAGTATTGAAGGGAACTTAAGAGTTCATCAAGCCCAAGCCTTATTTTACTGGTGATTGGGAACTAAGACCCAGGAAAGTTAAGAGATTTACTCATGGTAACACACACAGGTAGTAAGGGGCAGGCCTGGGATTATTACAATTCCAGACTTTTCATCTAGATTGTTTTTGTCTGCATTTCTTACCTGGGTGTTTTGTTATTGTCAGATATCGAGAAGCAAAATATAACACCACCAATTATGCAAAGTGAAGCTCCAGCCCATCCAATGAACAAAGCAGCTCCTAGTTCATATCTGCCAAAAAGTGTGACATGAGTTTTGAATTACTTATTTTGAAAATATATTGCATTTTAGGCCTGAGACTCTGATGGTGAAGTATTAAATTATACTCTTCAAAGGAAGTGAGTTGGAATAATTTACATGAGGCTTTATAGAATTTACATTTTATTAGCAACAATCACCACATTTTTTTGAAGGAAAAAGAACGTCATCATCCTAGTGTCAGAGGGTGTTATTTAAATTGGTTCAATTCAATAAACATTTACATTAGGATACAAAATCAGAATAGTACTTGTCCTCAAGGTACTTTCATTCCGCTGTTGGGATATATGTACATAAATAACTAAGTACTATATTTGTATAACATAAATATATAGTATATATGGTGAAGTGTGTATACACACACATACACATACATACATACAAAATAGCCTGAAGAATGGGAGAGAAGAGCCTACAACTGTGGGGATTAAGAACATCCTCCTGAGTGATGACAACTCAGCTATGCTTTGAAGGAAGGGATTCTAAGAGACAGAGATAAAAGGCATTTAGAAGACGACTTATAGAAAGCAGGAAGATTGAAGATGTAAGATGTATGTTGAAAACAGTTGACAGGACACTTTTTAACTGGAAGAGAGTGTGAGAAGAGCAGTATGAAACAGAACAATAAAGGTAGGTGGGAGCCTCTGCTAGAGAGGAAATAAAGAAGTGACAGACCAGTGAAGACAAGAAAAAAAATATCAAGGGAAGTTTAAAGAATGTAAGAGTTAACTAGTTGTTAATGGTCACTTTCTATTTCCTAACTTCCCAAGTCAGAATGAGAATAAAGAATCTTAGGGTGATAGGTGATGAGTACTAGACTTGGAATCAGACCCAGGAATCAGGCTTGAATCCTGGCTCCAACATGGGGATCTATTTCTGTATCTATAAAATGGTACCTACCTCACATGTTTGTCATGAGTAAAGCCCTGTGTAGATCTTAAAGCTACATAAATATTAGTTTATAAGATGATATATCTAGACCTAGAAAGTATTGTAGAGAACATCGAGTCCAAGCCTTGTTTTCCACAGCTGGAGATGCCGAGTTCCAAAGAGACTGAGAAACTTGGCCAAGGTCAAATGGGCAGCAAGTGACTGAGGCAGGTTTGGAACCTAAGCCCTCTCACTCCAAACCCAGTGTTCTTTCCACTGTGCCACACCATCTCCCACCAAGTTAGTATTGTCTCCCTCATTATATTTTGCTCTTTGAAAACAAAGACTGGTGGAGAGGAATAGTGTGAAAGGAGACAGGGAGAGACAGAACGGGGTTAATCCTCTCATATAGAAGAGGCTAGGGATAACTTACAATGGAGGGGAAGAACAGGAAGGGAAAAGGGAAAGGGTCAATCTTACTCTCATTGAATTTGGCTTAGAGAAGGAAGGACATAAACTCTAAACTGGGTATCTTGGCCTACAGCAGAGTCGTGGGGAATGGGATGAGAGGGCTTAGGAGGGAGGGGAGGGAATATTGGGGGAAGGGTTGTTAGAAGCACATACTTTGTAAAGGGACAGGGACAAAGTAGAGAATAGAACAAGTGGGGGGGGTGGATAATTAAAAATAAAGAAAACAGGCTGGTTTTTCTTAGCTGTCATTTGTATCCCCAGTGCTCAGTGCTGTTCCTACCAAATGTTGTTGCTGTTGTTGAGTTGTTTTTCAGTCATGTTTGACTTTTCATGATCCCATATAGGGTTTTCTTGGCAAAGATACTGGAGTGGTTTGCCTTTCCATCTCCAGCTCGTTTTACTGATGAAGAAACTGAGACAAATAGGGTGAAGTGACTTACTCAAGGTCATACAGCTAGGCAGTATCTGAGGCCAGATCTGAACTCCGGATGTTTATTGACTGACTGGAAAGGATGTTATCTATAATGAAACCTAATGACCCACCTGATGTATAAATGTCCTCTGTAACATCTCTCATGATGCTTAATAAATGTTTATTGAACTGAAAAGATTATGAATGATGCTTTTACCCAGAAAAGAGACCACAAATACACAAACATCCAGCAACCCATACATTTGCTTTATCATCTCCATAAATTCTTTTTTAAATTGACTTGTTTGTTCACTTTTAGGTTTCAAGATTCAGTTCCAGAGTCACTTGAGTTTCAGATTCTTCTCCCCCACCCCCGCCATGGTGACATACAATCATGCATAAGATCTGCAAACTCCTTCACATTGTACAATAGTCTAGTTGTAGAGGTGTTATAGCCAATGGCATCTCCATAAATTCTCGATGACAACATACATAGAGGGGAACCCTAATAAAACATGAAAAGGGAATCGAGCAGCTTTTACAATTTTATACACAATCACATACAGATATTCACGCAACTGACAGATGTGTTGAGAATGTAAGATTTCACTTAAAATTCATTGATTATTTGAATTCATTTGAGCATTTGACTCAATTGAATCAAATAGCTCCTTGGAGTCTGTCCATCATAGAATGAACCTCATTCATATGAACTGGTTCAAAGAGGGAAGAATATATGTATACACACACACAGCTGGGTAGAGAAATTAATCTTATTCAACAAGGAAATAGAAGAAACGGCTAAGAAAAAGCGGTAGGTGAGTAGAGTGTGATGAGAGAGAAGGTAGATTAAGGAAGGAAGGCAGTGGTCAGAAGCAAAACAGACTTTGGAGGATAGAATGGTAAAAAAAAGAGAAGGAAAAATAGAATAGGATGTAGATAAATATACTGTTAGCAACCATTACTATGAATGTGAATGGGAAGAATTCATCCAGAAAATAGAGAGGATAGCAGAATGGATTAGTAACAAGAACAGAACAATATGTTGTTTCAGACATACTTGAAATAGAAAGACACAGAGTCAAAATAAGAATTTATGGGGCAGCTAGATGGTGCAGTGAATAGAGCCCCGGCTCTGGAGGTGAACCTGAGCTCAAATTGGGCCTCAGACACTTAACACTTACTAGCTGTGTGATCTTGGGCAAATCACTTAACCCCAACTGCTCTGCCTTCCCCCCTCAAAAAAGGGGGAAAAAGCAAAATAAGAATTTTTTATGTTTCATCTGACATAAAAAGGCAGAGATAGCAATCATGATCTCAAACAAAGCAAAAATAGACTTAGTTAAGAGGTAATCAGGAAAACTACATCTTGCTAAAAGGTACCATGGACAATGAATAGCAACACTAAACATGCACCAAATGACATAGCATCCAAATTCTTGAAGGAAAAGTTAAATGAATTACAGAAGGAAACAAATGGTAAAACTTACTAATGGGGGACTTCAGTTTACCCTTCTCATATCTAGATAGAAGTAACCATAAAATTTAAAAGGAGATGAATAGAATTTTTAAAAAGTTAAATTTGATAGACCTCTGGAGAATATTTTTTTTGTCTTGTATCTTTATTTATTTAGATTTTTCTTTATTTTTATTTTTAAATTTATTTTTTTTTTAAATTTGATTTTAAAACTTTGAATTCTAGATGCTTTCCCTTCCTTCTTCGTCACCCACCCTTACTGGGAAGATACGTGATTCAATATAGGTTATACATATGTAGTTATGCAAAATATTTCCATAGTGGATATATTGTGAAAGACTTGACTATATTTCCCTCCATCCTATTCTGCCCCCCACTTGTTCTATTCTCTACTTTGTCCATGTCCCTTTACAAAAATGTGCTTCTAACTACCCTCTCTTCAACCTGCCCTCACCTCCATCATCCCCCCTCTCATTCCCTTCCTCCATACTCTCCTGTAGGTCAAGACACCCAATTTAGAGTGTATGTCATTCCCTCCCTAAGCCAAATTCAATGAGAGTAAGGTTGATCCATTCCCTTTTGCCTGCCTATTCTTCCTCTCCATTGTAACAGTTATCCCTTGCTTCTTC
Organism: Pseudocheirus occidentalis; assembly: GCA_028646575.1. NCBI lineage: Eukaryota > Metazoa > Chordata > Mammalia > Diprotodontia > Pseudocheiridae > Pseudocheirus > Pseudocheirus occidentalis. Next base: position 93,257,151 of record CM053600.1, read on the forward strand.
TATATGAGATAATTTACCCCATTTTGTCTCTCCCCATATCCTCTCATTATATACGTCTCACCTCTCCATTTCACCTTTTAAATATCATCCCTTGCTATTCAATTGATCCTGCGCCCTCTGTCTATGTATACCTGTACACATATATACACACACTCATATATGTATTCATATGCATATATACCCTTCTATATAGATATATATGTATGTATACATACACATATACACATATATGTGTGTATGTGTATGTGTATACACACATATTTATATCCCCTTCAGCTATCCTCATATTGAGAAAAGTTTCATAAGCTACAATTATCGTTTTTCCATGTTGGCATGTAAATAGTTCAACTTTGATAAGTTCCTTATGATTTCTTTTCCCTGCTTACCTTCTCATGCTTTTCTGGCTTCTTGTATTTGAATGTCAAATTTTCTCTTGAGCTCTGTTTTTTCATCAAGAATGCTTGAAAGTCCTCCACCTCATTGGATGACCATATTTTTCCCCTGAAACATTATACTCATTCTACATTTTAATCCCAGCTCTTTTGATCTCTTTAATATCATATTCCAAGCCCTTCAGTCCCTCAATGTAGAAGCTGACAGATCCTGTGTTATCCTGATTGTGTTTCCACAATATTCAAATTGTTTCTTCTTGGCTGCTTGTAATATTTTCTCCTTGATCTGGTAATTCTGGAACCTGGCTATCATATTCCTAGGAGTTTTATTTTTGAGATTTTTTTCAAGAGATGATTGGTAAATTCTTTCAATTTCTATTTTGCCCTCTGGTTCTAAAATATCAGCGCAATTTTCCTTGATAATTTTTTGAAGGATGATTTTTAGGTTCTTTTTGTGATCATGGCTTTCAGGTAGTCCAATAATTTTTAAATTGTCTTTCCTGGATCTATTTTCCAGGTCAGTCATTTTTCCAATGAGATATTTCACATTGCCTTCTATTTTTTCATTTGTTTGGATCTGTTTAATAATATCTTGATGTCTCATAAAGTTATTAGCTTCCATTTCCTCCAGTCTAATTCTGAAGGAATTATTCTCTTCACTGAACTTTTGAGATTCTTTTCCCATCTGGCAAATTTGTCTTTTTAAGTCATTCTTCTCATTGGCTTTTTGGGCCTCTTTTGACATTTGAATTAGTCTCTTTTCTAAGGTGCTATTTTCTTCAGTCAGGTTGTTGACTCTCTTCATGATCTTGTTGCATCCTTCTCATTTCTCTTCTCAATTTTTCCTCCACTTCTCTTACTTGATTTTTAAAATCCTTCTTGAACTCCTCCATGGACTGTAACTAGTTCATATTTTTCTTCAAAGCTTTTGGTGCAAGAATTCTGACTGTGTCATCTTCCTGCTTTGATCCTTTTTGTCCCCAAAAAAGGAATCTAAAGTTGGGTGGCTGTGCTTGCTTTGCTTCCTTATATTGCCACTCAATTAGCTGACTTTTGAATTCTTTGCTACAGTAGAACTCTGTGTCCAGAGGGGAGAGCTTTGTCCCAAATTGCTGGGGTCTTCACAGCTGCCAGAGGCATTAGGGAGGCACTGTCTCTACAGCCCCCACCAGTTTTGGCTCACTGGTCACACACCTCAGGACGACCACCCAAGACTGCCATCCAGATCAAGGCAGGTTAAGGTAAGAATGCTTAGCCTCTGACTGGTTGCTTGCCCCCCCCCCTCCCCGCAATGATCTGCAGTCTGGGAGCTCTGAAGCAGCCACGTGGAGGCGGCTGCAGGGCTGCTGCCTCTGCTGAATCTTGCTCCAAGGGTAGAGGCCAGACTGTACTCCTTCCCCCCCAGATCCAGCAGTGTTCCACTGATCTTTTACTTTGTCTTTGTTATTTATTCTGGAAATTCTGGAAACAGCCACAGCTGCTGCTGCTGCCTCTGGAGAATATTGAATGGGAATAGAAAGGAGTCTATTTTTTCTCAGCTGTTTATGACACCTTCACAAAAATTGATCATGAATTAAGCATAAAAGCTTCACAAATAAGTGCAGAAAAACAAATAACAAATATTAAATGCACCCTTTCCAGAGCATAATAAGTACATTCAATAATGGTTCTTCAATGCATAGAATAAAAATTAATTGGAAATTCAATCTTAATGAATGAGTAGATAAAAGAACAAATCACTGAAATAATAATTTCATTAATGATAATGAGAACCATGAGGCAATGTGCCAAAATTTGAGGCGCAGCAAAACCAGTACTTAGGAAAATGTTTTATATGTAAGTGCTTACATAAATCAAAGAGAGAAAGGAGATCAGTGAATTGGGAGTACAACTAAAAAAATAGAAAAAATTTTAAAATTCTCAGTTAAGCACCAAAATGGAATTCCTGAAAATTAAAGGAGAAATTCACAAAACAAAGTTTAAAAGATGTAACTTAATAAGTAAAACTAAGAGCTCATGTTATGGGGGAAAAATCAATAAGATAGGCAAGCTATTGAGTAATTTGATTTTAAAAAGAAATCAGGTTACTAGTATCAAAAATAGAAAAGGTGAACACATAACCAATGAAGATAAAATCAGAACAATAGGAACTATTTTGCCCTATTATATACCAATAAAACACAATATGAATGAAATAAATGTTTATGAAAAATTAAAATTGATTATATTAAAAGAAGAGGAAACAGAAGCTTGAATAATCCTAATTTGGAAAAAAAAATGAGCAAGCCATAAATGAGCTCCTTAAGGGGGTTGGGGGAACCACTGCAGGATCAGCTGCATTTACAAGCAAATTCTACCAAATATTTAAAGAACAATTAATTCTAATATTATGTAAACTGTCTGGAAAAAAACAGGCAAAGAAACAAACTATCAGATATAGTTTTGATACCTAAACCAGGGAGAGGAAAACAGAAAGAAAACTAGACCAATTTCCCTAACAAATTTTGATGCTGAAAATTTAAGTAAACTACTAGCAATGAGATTACAAGAATAAATCACAAGGATCATACACTATCATCAGGCTGGATTTATACCATGAATGTTTAGTTTTAATATTAGGGAAACCATAAGCATCACTGACCACATAAAAAATAATAAAAATCATGATTACATCAATAGATGCAGGAAAAGCTTTTGGAAAAACATGACACCCATTGCTATTAAAAACAACACTAGAAGGCATAGAAATAAGTGAAACATTTCTAAAAAATCATAAATAGTATCTACTTAAAACCAGAAGCAAGTACTATCTTTAGTAGCAATAAACTAGAAACCTGCTCCATAAAATCAGAGATGAAGCAAAGATGTCCATTATCACCATTATTGTATGTGGTTGTGGTATATCCTTTCTTGAAAAGGACCATGCGATCAGGGAGATAATTACAACATGACTTGCAATTGAAGTGAACTTGAGCGAGGAAGGGCTATGCAAAGTCACTAGCCTCAGTGTCTTCTCCAGAGCCATCTGGATCCAGGGGCCAGATATGGATCAGGATGTGTGCAGATGACCCAAGATGCAGTGGGGGACCTTGGCCTTTTTAAGCTAAGGTCTTTTCAAGTTCTCACTTTGAGTGAGGCAACACCCATTCAGTGAATAGGCCTCTTTAAGAAGTGAGTCAGTGCAGACTATCACTGTCACAATCTATCCACTATGAAGATGTCCTGTATAATCACACATCCATAGCCTGTATTGAACTAAGTGTC
>CM053600.1:93261306-93302501 GCA_028646575.1 Pseudocheirus occidentalis
GGAGAACAATCTGGAACTATGCCCAAAGGGCTATAAATAATTGCATACCCTTTGATCCAGTAATACCACTTTTGGGGTTGTATCCCAAAGAAATCATAGGAGCGGAAGACTCATATGTACAAAAATATCTATTGCAGCTCTCTTTGTGGTGGCAAAAAAACTGGAAATTAAGGGGATGCCCATAAATTGGGGAATGGTTAAACAAGTTGTGGTACATGAATGTAATGGAATACTATTGTGCTATAAGAAATGGGGAGGAGATGGACTTCATATTTACCTGGAGAGGCTTATACACACTGATGCTAGGTGAGAAGAGCAGAACCAGGAGAAATTTGTACAAGATCACAGACACATCATATGTGTGATGACCAGCCTTGATAAACTGGACTCTTCTCAGCAAGGCACAGTTATAAGACAACTCTACAAGTCTCAGAATGGAAGGAGATATCTACATTCAGAGAAAGATCTAAAAAGAACAGAGTTTAAATGGAGACTGAAGCAGTCTACATGCTATTGTTCTTTTCCATGTTTGAATTTGTTTCTTCTTTCCCATTGTTCACTCCATTGGTTACAACCCTTCCATACAACCAGACTAATGTCCAATGTGAAAGTATTTACACATCCTATACTTCACCGCATTTCACCATGGGGGATAGGGGGAAGAGGGAGGAGAGAAAATTTGATTCTCGAGGGATTCTGGAACTGAATCTTCTAAACTAAAAGTAAATAAATGAATCAATTAAAAAAAAGAAAAAGACGCCCTTGCTGACCCTCCTATCTTTTTAGTTTCTCTTCACACTGTCCTTTTTACTGCCTCCTTACACTCTAATTGATCCCTTAATTGTGGGTATTTTACAAAATTCTTCCCTTAAATTGACTTTGGTCCTCTTGCTATATTTATTTCCATGACACTCTTACTCATTCTGCTGTCTTCACTATTTCTGCACGTGTGACTCCAGCACTGCCTCAACAATGACCGGTTTGACATCTCTACATGTACCAGTTATAGACATCTTAATCTTGTTATATTCAAACCAAAATCCATCATCAATCTTTCTTAATCCATCCTTGCTCCTGACTTCCTGTTATCAATGAGAAGCTTTTCATGTTCTCAGTGATTCAGATTTGTAACCTCATATTCATCTTTGAGTTTTCTCTTCTTCAGATATCTATTCACTAGGTTGTTTTCAGTTCTTCCTCTGTAAATTCCCATATGATAGTCAGTGATGACCATGGAGTCTGGAGGCCCTGCATTCAGGTCCCACAGACCTGCTTTTTTTAACCTGAGGAGTTCACTTTATCACTCAGTGCTCTAGGCATGTCTCTAAGACTCTAAGTTGGAGCCTTAAGTTGGGTGTCAGTCTGTCCTACTAGAGAGAGATATTTTCCAGGAGTTTTGTAAATTTATGACATCACAGATTGAGTCTAAAAAAGCAACAAAATGCCCCCCCCAAACAACCTCAATATCTGCTGCATCTGTCCCCTTTTCTTTATTCAGATGGCCACCTCCATGATCTTGGCCCTCATCCCTTCCTTGCCTGCCGTACAAAAATAACCCTTTAGTTGTTCCTCTTGATTCTAGGCTCCCCCTGCCCTATAGTCTTCATATAACTACCAAAATATTCTTCTTGAAGCATAGGTCTGATCGCATCACTCCCTAGCTCAAAAATCTTCAGTGGCTGCCTATCAACTCTAAAATAAAATATAATATAATTTCATCAGCCTGGCATTTAAAATCCTCCACAATCTGGCTCCTGCTCACTTTTCCAGACTTAATTACATATTAATAATTAATTATTAGAGAGCATTTATTTAGTACTTTAAGATTTCCCTTGTGCTTTAAATGTATTACCTCACTTGATTTAATTTACTCCCTTTGTGTGCTTTGGAATCTAAACTGAATTAAGAGTTGTTCTCTGAACTGGATGGCTTTCTCCCATCTCCTTGTATTTGCAGAGGCCATCATTCCTTCCTTTTTTCTTGTTTCCTCATATTTCTTCAAGATTCAGATCAAGGGTCACTTCTGCTTTGAAACCTTTCCTGATATTCCAGTTTTTAATCCTTTCCCCACCTCAGATTGTTTTGTATTTACTTATTTCTATAAATATTGTATGCCCTCAGTAAGATGTAAGCTCTTTGAGGGCAGGGGGTGGTTTGTTTTTGTCTTTGCATTTCTGTACTGTTCAGTACAGTACCATGATACTTTGATTTTAATTAAACCTTAGGAACTCATTGTGAATACAATACAATACATAAATACGTACGTACGTACATACGTACGTACACACACATAAATACATACATACATACACACACATATATATGTGTGTGTGTATATATATTTATATATATACACACATATACATATGAAAACAGTTCTAGCAGCCATTTTATGAAAAGCACCAAAATCACTAGGCTGTAAGTGCTAAAGAACAAAGAAGCATCACTGTGGGATGCTGGGATCTGGGAACCAATCAAAAGCTTTTGTGAAGGACAGACTAGTATAAAGGAAAATACAGGGCATATCAAGAAGGGCAAGTCATAGGGAACAAAGGATGGAGGGGCATAACTGACAAGGTTCTGAAATAGCTGAGTTTTCCTAGAAAGGATGTGTGTGTGTATGTACACACACACACACACACACACACACACAAAGTGTACTTTAGGAACTGGTCTCAGATCAATTAGACCTGGGTTCAATTTGTGTATGTAACACATACTTCCTGTGTTAATAGATATTGTTTATATGTATACATTGAGATGTATTATGAGTAAGACCTGTACAGATGTACATCAATGTGAGAAACTGAATTTGTAGTATTAGAAAATGCTATAATTTACTATTCTATAGTAATACTGTATATACTGTGTGTAATACTATAATATATAATACAATATATAAAAACATACATACTGTAATATCTGTTATATATAATATATACTATAATAATACTACATATAGTAATGCTATCTATCTGTCTGTCTATCTATCTATCTATCTATCTATCTGTCTATCTGTCTATCTATCTATCTATCTATCTATCTGTCTACCTATCTACCTACCTACCTACCTACCTACCTATCTACCTATCTATCTGTACTATAATAAGAAGGAAGACTTGGAAAGTTAAATGACTTGTTTAGGGACACCCAACCAGTGTATGTCAGATGCAGGAATTGGACGCAGGTCTGACTAGCTCTGAGGCCAGTTCTCTATCCTGTCTGCTGTGACTTCCTGGACTAAATTGTTCGTGTGATTTTATTGGTATAGGGAACTCACGCTGAGGAAATTCCTACTACCACAATTGATAAATTGCTATTGAAATTTATGGTCCTAAGGAAACAATGAAATCTAGTAGATAGAAGACTGATCTTTTTTCCTGAGATTTCTCAGGAAATCCTGGGCACCAGTCCTGTCTCATCACATATAGACTGCGTGACTCTGTACAAGTCACCTCGCTGCTCAATGCCCCAGGGAGATGCTTAAAAATATGATAAATGTAATAATAGATTGTACATTGGGACCAGATTGTGGACGGCCTCTGATGCAAAGAGGAAAGCATTAATAATTTTATATAGCCAAGCAATAGAGTAAAAACTCCTTGACTTGATCACTCACCCTCTTCAGGTGGTTATTGGCTCAGTTCTTCTGCCATCATGCAAAAACCATAGACCTTATCAGGGTTGGGGTACCTGCAGCCTCAGGGTTGGGGTACCTGCAGCCTCAAGGCTGGGTACCTGGAGATGCAAAGTCAAAAAATGAAATAGTTCCTGTCCTCAAAGGAGCTTCCCTCTATGAGGAAAACCAGCATGTATTTAAATAAGTATATAAAACAATTATTAAACATTTTAATGGGAAAGCACAAACAGCATGAGATATCAGAAAATAGGATTAACTTCGATCCTTAGACTGAGTGCAGCGCAGCCTTTTGACTGAATCCAAGTTTTACAGAACAAATCCTTTTATTAAGGATTCTTATCTAAGGCTTAGATCATAAGGAAGGGGCCTCATTCCCCCAATGTTACTAAGAACTGCCATCAGAAAAACAACTCAAATTGCCTGACCTACTGCCTGGGTCTGTAGGGTCAGTCTTATGTCCAAAGGCGGGAACCTTAATTGCTCCATGTGATCATGCCCATCAGAAAGCCTTTCCTGCATATCTCTGGACAGGCAGGGTATTTATAAAGTTCTTGAGCAACTTTAAGCTTTAATAACTTTAGATATACACTTGATAAAAGTAAGTATGTTCCAGCTCTTGTTTGCTGATCAAAACCACATTCTTTGTAGGAACTTAGGGCTGAGATCACGAATGTAATTTGTAAAATCGCTCAACAGCAACTGGAGAATGGTTTCAATGACTTAGAAAATTGGATTGAACAATGTATCATAAAAGATGGTGGTTTTGTTGTCGTTCAGAATTGTTTTGTTTTAAAGAGGAAACAGATTTGCCTTCGCTTGTCACTAACTGCATTTACTTCTACCTCATGTCCACTTGAAGTTGTCAAAGTTTTAGCTGTATATTACTAAAGATGCTCACGTTTTATCAGTTATTAATATCATTTGAAGGCATGGAGAATGAGTAGTAATTCATGTATTCCCAGAATATTTAGTTCATGTGATACCAATTCAGTTTAGGCTGAATCAGAATATAAAATTTTAGTTTAAAAAGTAGAATCCATTCCTTTCTTGAGTTCTTTTTTCCATCTTTCATTCATTCTTTTTTCTGTTCCTTTTTCTTTCCCTCCCTCCCTCCCCCAACCCCTTCACCATTTTGAGAGTACTAAAGTAACACCAAGGCTGGCCATCTGTTATTTCTCTTTCTTGCTGCATTAATCAGTAAGCATTCTGTTTTAAAAATCTTTTTGGAGGGGGGAAGGCAGGGCAGTTGGGGTTAAGTCACTTGTCCAAGGTCACACGTGTCGAGGGTCAGATTTGAACTCAGGTCCTCTTGACTCCAGGGCCTCTGCTCTATTCATTGCACAACCTAGCTGCCCCAATTATTAAGATTCTTAACAAACTACCATGTACTGACCACCATGCTAGTGCAGGGGATAAATGACAGACTTAAGTCTTTCCCTTGTATTCTATAACCTTCATTTGAATCCTTATTCACCAGTCATTTTCAACTGACTATAACAGGTATATTTTTTTCATATGACAGTTGTTGTATAATTAGAAATATTTACTATTTCTGTTGCATGAGAGACAAAAAGTAGACATACAAGAGATTTTTTTTTTAGTTAAAATTACTAAGATTTGGCAGCTGCTTGAATTTGCAGGGTGAGTGCAATAAGGAACCAAAAGTGATGATTCTGGACTTGTATGACTAGAATGATATTGGTATCTTTGCTAGAAATAGCAAAGTTGAGAAGAGAGCTAGTTTTAAAGGGAAAAGATAATGATTTCTATTTTGCACGTCAACTAATCAATCAGTATTTACTAAATATTTACCATTTGTTGGGTACCTGGAGATGCAAAGTCAAAAAATCAAATAGTTCCTGTCCTCAAAGGAGCTTCCCTCTATGAGGAAAAACAGCATGTATTTAAATAAGTATATAAAACAATTATTAAACATTTTAATGGGAAAGCACAAACAGCATGAGATATCAGAAAATAGGATTAACTTTGATCCTTAGACTGAGGAGACAAAGAATTCTAAGAGGGTTAGGTAAAATAGAAGGATAATTCTTGCATGGGAGACAGACAGCACAGAGAAAGAACATTTGGAGGTGAGGTTGCCTACAGTACTTGAACTTTAAAATGCCCATTTCTATAGACAGTCCATTATATTAAAAAGGCTTTCACGTTTAGCTGGTTGCTAATTCTCATATCAGCTCTTTCCTACATCATTTAGAGCGTGGCTGCTTTGTTATACTTTGCTAAAGTTTGTGTTGAAATTAAATAGGCATCTTTGGCATTTCCCTCTTATTTTTTTTCACGTCCTATATCTTTGACTTTTCTAGCTGTATTGCCCAGACTTTGCATGAGAAGATCAGGATTTTGGTGACTCATCAGTTACAGTACCTCAAGGATGCATCACAGATTCTGATATTAAAAGATGTAAGTCATTAGATTTTTGTTTATTAAATTCTTTGTTGGTTTTCTTTGTCAGTATGTCATAGTATTAGAGGTCTCCTGGACTTGAAGTCAGGAACACCTTGGATCAAGTCCTATATAGGACATTTACTAGCTGTGTGATCAGTATGTCACCAGTGTGTCTGCCTCCGTTTACTCATGAACCCATAGGAGGGTTATCTTTGATGTTCCCTAAGGTCATTTCTGGCTTGAAAAATTGAAGATGATATGATTTCTCCAGAGCTGAGTTGTTTACCTTAGGGCTTCAAAAGATCCATGATTTTCCTTAGCATGGGACCTTCTTCCAGCTGAGCCAAATGCAGCTGTGCCATAGGTATCGCTTAGCAGGTGACCTTCATGAATTGCTGTGCCTAGAATAATTCATCATCTGGTGGCCATCTTGGTACAGAGTCTCTCCAAAATTAGCTGGGTGGTTCTTTTGGTATGGGTAACTCATTTTGTCTTAGGGCTGCTCCCCAAGCCTTATTGAGCTTGGTAGGTCCTGTCAGAACCTGTGTTCTGCTGACACTGTCACCTATGTGTCACTGTGTGATAACAAAGGAGGACTTTGGTGAAAGGCAAATGAATCAAAGGGACATTATTTGATGTGTTGTAGTCTTTGAATACTTAACCTATAAGTTTTTTGAAGGTATTTTGTAATAGCCATGGAGTATATCTGGTTCTTGTCTGATAACAGATTCACAGACAAAAACAGAATAAACCAAATGCATTTATTAAAACATTTAAAAATCAAATGTGGAGAGAGGAAAGCTGGTTATTCTTATTAAGTCCTTACCAATAATAAAGTCCTTAAAAAATCTTGACTACTATATTCAAGACTTTAACAAGTTGTGACAGTGAGTCCCTATGCTGAAAGTATCTTTTCATAAAATAGACCCGTTGAATTTTTCCCCATCACAGTATTACAGCAATTTGCTGTTATATTTTATTGATGGGTAAATTGAACTGAACACTTTCTTTTCCGTTTTTCCCCCCCATAACAACTTGAATAGTATACATGCTTTAGGTTGGAACTAGACTATGTAGCCAAATGTTCCACTTTCTTTAAAAAATGGTTAAACTGTTACTATTTTTAAAATATAAATATTTATAGTAATGTTCAATGAATTTATTCATTATATCCCGTTTTACAATTCTTCCGTGGTCTTAACAAAATCAAAGATTCCTCTAGAAATTGCATTATTAATACATTGTGGGAATCGTGCCCTAAATTCCCTCTGCCTTCTAGCACCTAGTTTGCCTCTGCATCACAAGGTGGCAACAGTGTAAGATCTTAAGAGCCAGGAGAAGGAACAGTGCCCAAAATTATGATTTCCTGATGTCTGAAACAGCCACACAGATTGTGCGCTATGTTTTCTTAACTCTTTCAGTTTCTTTTACTATTCACTGGTAACTAATGAGTAATTGGTATGACTTTTTTTGTAGATGCTTCAACTTTACAATGTTTTCATCAGTATTATAGTTATACAGTCTTACTGCTGTAAGAATATAGAAGTAATTTATACCTGTTCCTTTGGTTTTTATATTTAAAAAGTGAGTCATAGAGTGGCTAAATGATTTGTTTCAAGTCCAAGGTCTCTTGTCTCTTAGTTTAATCATTTTCCCATAATTCCACATCTCCCAACACTATTGATCAGAGGACACAGGGGAAGTTCTAGCGGATGATCATTCGGTTCCCAAGTATAAAATTTCTAGAGGGATTATTTCATTTATTGTATTTATATCTTCAGAACCTTGGACGGTGCCTAACATATAGTTAATAAATATTTATTAAGCACCTGTTTACTACATGGCAGGCATTTTGCTAAGCACTGGGGATACAAAGAAAGATAAATGAAAATCCTTACTCTTATGATGTTCCCATTCTAATGGAGGAACCACCATGCAAACAATTATGTATAAACAGTTTGTATGCACACACACATACACATAAATGCATATATAGAAAGAGGCTTTCTGCAGAAGGTACATCTTCAGCTGAGATTTAAAGGAAGCCAGAGAAGCTAGGAGGCAGGGATAAGAAGGAAGAGAGTTCTATTCATGGGGGACAGTCAGTGGAAAAGCCCAGAGTTGGCAAGGCAGCCACTGTCACCCGATCTAAGAGTATATACAGGGCATGTAAAGGGGTAAAAAGTCTAGAAAGGTAGAGGGAGAAGGACAGATAATGAAAGACTTTGAACACCAAACAGCTTTTTGTATTTGATTCCAGATGTGATCAAACACCATTGGAGTTTTTTGAGTAGAGGGGTGACCTAAGCAGACCCTCACTTTAGGAAGATCATTTTCAGTTTTAAGTGGTGGATGTACTGGAATGAGGAAAGAGAACGTTGTTCTTCCCTGATCAGTCAGTAGGCTGCTGTAATAGTGCAAGTGTGAGGACATCAGGTGGTCCGGGTGGTCAAAGGAGAGAAGGGGACATATAGAAGAGATGTTAAAAAAGTAAAATTGATAGGCTTTGCCAATACATTAGATGTGGATAGGTGACAAAAGATGAGAAGTTGAGGAAGACACTTAGGTTGGGAACCTGGGTGAGGGTGCTGAGAGGTGAGAGCTGGATAAATAGATTTAATAATCATCAGCATAGAAATGATAATTATATCTATGGAAGCTGATGAGAACCTCAAGTGAAATTGTATAGAGGAAGAAGAGAAGAGAATCCAGACTCTCACAGTTAGTGGGCATGATCTGGATAAAATCCAGCAAAGGAGAGTGAGAAAGAATGGCCAGGCAGGCAGGAGGAGAACTAGGAGAGGGTAGTGGTAAGAAAAGCTAGAGAGAAGAGAATATCAAGGAGAAGGGGATGATCCACAGTCTCAAAGGCTGCAAATAGGTCAAGAAGGATGGGACCTGAAAAAAGGCCATTGGATTTGGGAGTTAGGGGATTGTCAGTAACATTAGCGACTGAAGTTTTGGCTACTGATAATGTCAGAAGTCAGACTGTAGAGAGTCAAGAAGGGAATGAAAGAAAGGAAGTGGAAGGAAGCCTCTGTCGTAATCAGCCTTATCAAAGAATTTAACCCACAAGAAGAAGAAGATACAGCATGATAGCAAGTGGGGATGGATGGATCAATGAGGGTGATTAATGAATACTTACTTATTGAATATACTACTTGTGTGTGTTTGTAGGCTGGAGAGCATATGCCTAGGTACCGCATGTTTTGGTTGTATTGTAAGGGCCAGACATATCTATATGTGGTAATCAAGTGGCACTTTTATAACAACAAGTATTTTTTAAGTGCCTGCTTATTTATCAGGCACCAGTTTACAAGTAGGGGATATAAATTCAATGAATGAAACATTGAAGCAGACATTCTAATGGCAAAGACAAGTAGTAGATATGTAGAGGTTTATAATGAATAAACATATTCATTGGGTCTCTATAGCTATATATTAAATAGTTATATGTACAAATATGCTTCCTAAATAAATATTAAGAGAATTAACACAAATAGTATAAAATAAATATAATTTGTGAGGGAGGTCATTAACGGTAAGCAGATTTAGGAGCTATTTTGTGTAAAAAGTGGTACTTTAGTTATACCTTGAAATATGAGAGGAAGAAGTTCATTTTAAGCAGGAGAGCCCGGATAGTACAAAGGTACTGAGATGAGAGGTGGATGGAGGAACAGAGAGAAGGTTGATTTGGCAAGATCATCAAATATTATAAGACATGAGTTGCTTAATATGCTATTAACAGAAGAATAGGAAAATGGCAACCAGATCCATCTTAGGGTTTAACGGTAGCTACGTGTAGACTGAAAGTGTCACGAAGCATCCGGTACTGTCATGCTCTGTGTTAGCTGTGCTTCTAGGATTGTAGGCTTTGAACTGGAGGGCATCTTTAAAGAGCGCCTTGTCTAATCCATGCCTCTTTGTTTAGTTGAGGAAAACTGAGGTTTGGAGGCATTATATGCATTTCTCAGGAACATAGAAGTGTTAAGTATTCAAATCAAACTTTCAAGCCAGATCTTCTATAAATTTAGTGATTTTTATCTTTGTAATGTAATTACTCTTTAAAATTTTACTTTGTTCATGTTCATCTATTCTAGGGCCTTTCCACATCACTTTGGGCAAGTGTGATCATGTCAGGCAGAGGTTATAAGATGTCATTTATCATGTACATTCTACTGTCTGGATGAAAAGTTAAATTAGCAAATGTTTTTGGAGATATTAAGTACTGCTTTTGGTGCCATGGGAGTTACAGGAAAGCATGAGTCTTGGTACCTGCCATCCAGAAGATTAGTCTAGTTGGGGAGTTGAAACCTAAGTATGGAAAATGAAATAATGGCAACACATTAAAATAACCCTATCTCACCCCCACCCCAATAATAGAAGAGTTATCTGTCTCAAGGCCTGTATAATTAATTGCCAAAGGAATTATTTCATTTTAATTTTCCTCCAGGGCTTCAGAGGAGGAAGACAACTCTTTAGACTGAATATTTTAGGAATGGTTTAACAGATAAGACGGAAGAGTTGGGATAGGTAGACTGGAGATGGCAGGGCATTCCATATAGGTGAACTGCATGAGTAGAACACAGTGAGAGAACCTTAAGGTGTTAGTCTAGAAGGAGAAAGGAAGCTGATTTGGCTGAATTGGAGGGCACATGAAGACGCAGGCCTAGGGTGGAAAGGAAATAGTCTGGTGTGCTGCAGCAGCGGTCAAGAATACCTTAGTTCAGATCTCTTCTGACGCTATCTGTGTGATAAGGATAACCTTCCTCAGCCTTAGTTTTCTGATCTTTAAAATGGGGAAAATATCTGTAATAGCCTCACAGGGTTATTATAAGGCTCAAATGAGAGTGTTTATAAATTGATTTAGCTATGGTTTCAATGCCAATTACCCAGTTACATTAATTATATTAGATAAGTCAGTTCCTTTAAAAGAAAAAACGTTTATTATTTTACTTTGAGGCTATTATAGGTCAAAATATGTGTTTTCATAATTAGGAATTAGCTAGACATTTCCCTAAAGAATCATAGAAACCAGTTTGATTTGGAGTTTGCACCAAGTCTGAGGTCAGATTTGCTGGTAATGAATTGATGGCTCACTTAACATCATCGATTCCAGTTTTTCCCTCAGCAAAGATGCTTCATGAAATGATACAGTTGATATCTGTATAATATAATACAGATATATAATATATAATCAAATACAATTTATAATATATTATTACTGTATTATACTATACTATTACATTACATTATATTATATCATATTATATTACCACACCATGGGGTTTGACTTTTCTATATTGCCTTTTGAATAGGATTTCTTATCTTTAATTAGAATTGGACTCTGTTCTGTCATAGAAAGAATGTGGTCCATAAGTATAATAGGAATTTAAGAAAAATTTTCACGTGTTTTTTCCTTGATTTTTTTCAGTCCATTAAATCTGTATTTCAAACATTGCTATAGTTTATTTTTGGCTTCAAATACTTAGCAGCAGAGATTCCAAGGTCATAGGAGCTTAGGAATCATATAATCTAACTTCATCAATTTACAGATGAGGAAACTGAATCCCTAAAAGATGAAAACTGACTGTCCAAGATCACATAACTGGATTTGAACCCATTTTCCAATGACAGATCTTTTATTTTATTTATTATCTTTCTTTTATTTTCCATCAAACTGCCAGCCCTGGGCATGGATGCTCTTGCTGTTAGGTTGCTACTTAAAAATCTCTGGAGGCTGTAGAGTAATTTACAAGTTTAAGATAGTGGAAAGAACTTGGGTTATCTCTGAAACTTAGTAGGTCTATTATTTGGGGAAGTATGAGGGGAAGCACAGATGAGAGATACCTTCTGTTTCACAGTACCCTCATTTGTAAAAACAGGACTAATAACACATTGCCTGTTTCATGAGGTTGTTATGAAATTTTAATGAGATAATAGTTATAAGGCCTTTGTAACTACAACATTTTGTAAATGTAGCCTGATATTTTTGTTACTGGTACTGTTTCTGCCAAATAGTGACCTGCCATGGTCATCTTTTAATTCAGCATCTAGAACAGACACCTTTAAACGTAGAAAAAATTGTGTCACAAATGACATGCTCGTTCTTCCCTCACTACCATCTTCTCTGCCTTGAGTGTCCCACTATTCACCTCCCTTTCCCTATTAATCCAACCTATCTGCCTTTCTCTTTGAGCCCTTCCTTTTCTAGGACCTCCAGGAAACAGGGGACTCTCCCTTTCCTGAATATTTATAGCAATGGATATCTTCTCTCTCTCTAAGGGGATTGCAAGTTCCTTCCACTATGGTTGGATAGTACTTTTAAGAGCTGGAAGAAACCTTAAAGGCTAATAATTCGAAACCCCTTCACCTTACAGATGAAGAAATTTAGGTCCTGAGGTTAAATGACTTGCCAGAAGTCATGAAATTTTTAAGTGTCTGAGCCAGGATTTGAACTGAGGTCTTCCTGCCTCCAAGTTAAAATACTGTATCTACCATGCCACACTTTTGCATTTCTTTGTAAACCCCTCAGTGCTTGTAAGAGTACCTTGCACACAGATGTGCAAGAAGTCATTGATGCATTTAATCAGATCCGTTTATATTTTGAGCTCATTACTCTGGTATATTCATTTCAGTATTTATTCTGTATTGCCTTGGATTATCTGATTTTTTAAATCTTGGTTCTCCAATTCCTTTCTGTCTTCCATAGTGTTTATTGTAGTTCTAGACCTATAATAGTTGCTATCCTGTATACTTGCTTGGATTTGGTGTTCTAGAAGTGAAAGCCTTTTCTATGGAGAAGATCAAAGCTGTTTTTTAGTCAATGCCTTTTGGTAGAATAAACAAATACAGATTTACCCCCCCTTAAGATCTGTTTTTTGTTGTAATTTTAGGGAAAAGTGATGGAAAAAGGTACTTACACCGAGTTCCAAAAATCTGGAATCGATTTTGGTTCCCTTTTAAAGAACGAAAATGAAGAAGCAGAACAATCTCAAGTACCAGAAACTCCCTTGCTGAGGGATCGCTCCTTCTCTGCATCTTCTCTGTGGTCTCAGCAATCTTCCAAGCTCTCATTGAAAGAAGGACCAGCTGAACAACTAGTAGTGAGTTGTCTGATAAACCTGAGCTAATCTGCACATATTTATCTGTGCCCGGAATTCTTGGATATCACGTCATCAGTTAGACTGGCACAGCTCGCTCTCTGTTTCCTTTGTCTACTCTCTGCTTGCTGACACTTCACTTTTCCCACAGTATATTCTTTAGTTTCAAGTTTTTCTCGCTATTTATGGAGTTTTCCTTTGACAGAGCTATAGGAGTGGGAGAGGGAACAACGGTGCTGGTGTTGAGGATGTGTGGGCCTGGCTCTTTTATTATCATGGAGCACGGTAAGCTCTGTGAATCACAGTTTACTCCAAAATAGTTCAATAGAAGACCTTGGAGATCAGGTTCAAGTAGAACTTTTAGAAGTCAGAATGCTATTTGGTCCAACTTTGATTTAAGAAATTAAAATTTGGGGTTAGTTTTATTTTTCCAGATTACCCAGTACTTTCTAAATCCAGGTTTGTTGCCATCTTTTTTTTTTAAAAGAAATTCTTTCAACAGTCATATTAAAAAAAGTCTGAGAGCTCTGTAGTTAAGAACAACAATGAGAAATTGGCTTTCATGTCTAATAAAGAAAAAATAAACCTTTTTATATAGGGACAGAAAAGAAGTTACCCTCCTTCTTGCAGAAGATAACTTGATTGAGAGTTCTTAACTAAGAACTAAGTCCATTTGTTGCCCACAATACATCAGTAGGCATACGTACGTTTCTCGGCACCTCATTTTTCATTGTTTGCTCCTTGACTTTTAGGTTCAGGGGTTCTTCTGCCCTCTTGTGGGGCCAGTAGACCGATGCCATTTTACCTAGTTGCCAAAATTGTGTTTTTACTTGCACATGTATCTGTATGTATCCATCCGTCCTCTATTTATTTGTCAATCTTTCTATCTATCCACTACGTATATATCTATTATTTGTCTATCCATTTATCCCGTCTATTTGCTTATCTGTCAATCTTATCTATCTCTCTATCCCTCTACCATCTATATATCTATCTGCTATCTACCTAGCTCTCTCTCCATACTTCATTTATCTATCCTTCCTTCATCTATCTATGTATCTGCTACATATCTAGCTTTTTATCTGTCCTTTATATTTTTCTACCATCCTCCATTTATTTTATATATTTTTTATTATCTATATAGTTCTCTAGCCATCATTGATTTACTAGAAAGGAAAATATGTACCAGTTATAACAATAATAGCAACTCACATTTCTGTAGGATTTTTTACAATTTTCAAAATGCTTTTCTCAAATGCAACAACAGTATGAGGCTGGTAAACATCTTTTACAACAAGGTAATTAAACTACCTTATTTACCGTGTTAATGGTGAGAGGATGTCACATAGATAATCCAAAATGGAAGGTAACGCATAGATTATTTACATTGGATTTAGGAGCATGGGTTTGAAAAATTATTATTTTGCATAATTATGTACTCAAATTACTCATCAGAAATGTAGAGTATGCTTCCAACAAAACATCAAGGCCACACTTTTTTCCTAAGAAGCCTTCTATGATTGATTATCACCAGTTATTTATTTTTGTTCATTGCTGTACTTGACACTTTCTCAGCAGTTTTGAACTCAGTTATCTGTGCATTTATTTGTGGTCTGAAAAGCTTTGTTTTCTGTTTGTGATGTCTTAGCAAGTTCCTTAGTACTGTGTCCTTGGTTTCCGTAGTATTCGAATACTCTACTGCTCTCTACTTAGTAGTCAATAAATTTGTGACTTATTTTGAAACGTTCATTCAAAAGTGTCTATAACTATCCTTCCCTTTACTTGTTTGCTTCATTCTTTCCCCTTCTCCAGGTTATTTTGGAAGAGAGATAATTTAATCTCTCAGAGTGATATAAAGTACTAGTTTAACTACTGTCTCATTCAAAATAAAGTTTTATTTATATTTGGTTTTATATCACCTACACTTCTCACTCCCAGTCCCTTCCAGATAGCCATGCTGCGTAATAACTTATAGAAGAAAGAAAGAAAAAGTTAATAGACTAACAAGCACTACATCAAAAAAGTTATTGCATGAGTTATTTCTCCACCTCTTATAGGACCCTAATTTTTCAGAGAAGCGGGAGAAGGTTTTTTTCCTCATGTCTCGTCTTTGAGAGAGCTTGGTCATTATTAAAGCAGTTTCTGTTGATTGGTGTTATTCATTTGTATTATTGCAGTCATGGCATATATTACTTTCCCAGTTATGCTTACTATACTTTGTATAAGTTCACACAAATATTTCCGTGTTCCTCTGTATTCTTGTTAATTGTTTCTTATAACTCAATGATGTTCCATTACATTCACGCCACCACAGTTCATCTTCCCGATCAATGACCATCCAGTTCTTTGCTACCACAAAAAAAATGCTGCTATGAATAATTTGGTAAATGTAGGACTTTTCATTTTGCATTCATACTCAGTGTGATTTGTCAAAGTTGACAAAAGATGGGAACAGTCATTGTTGGAGGGTAACATTAATGCATTGTTTGTGGAGTTACGAATTGGTTCAACTGCTCTGAAAAGGTTTTAGAATTATGAGAATGGAATTTAACTGTCTATACCATACCCTTTAACTCAAGAGATTCCGCTCCTTTACCCCCCAGAAAGGCAATGCTACCACATATATCAGAATATTTATAATTGCCATTTTTATTTAGTAGCAAAGAACTTAACTACCATCTCTTGATCAGTGATTATCTGGCTCGGACAGTCCCTGTAACATAAGGTATAAATATTTCATTTTGAAAGACCTTCACTACAGATTACATTTGAGAATAACAATAAATAAGACTGTGTATAGGAATATTATTATTCCAGTTAGTAACTTTAATCAACAAGTTTTTAAAAACAAATTATGCTACAAAAGTGAAAATGCAAAAACAAAATGAAATGGACTTGATTATAAAATAAGTTTGTCTGTTAGCTTTCAGAACACATTTGAATACCTCAGTCTAGTTTTCCACCCTCTTTGCAAATTAGCCCTCTTTACATGATTGTATCCAACTTCATATTTCTCTGACATGGACCAGATTGCTCTTGTTTTGGTCCGCTACCTGTCTTGCTGTTTTGAACCTCCAACTATTTCCCCATGTTGTTCCCAAAATCTGGAATGCTAGTCTGTCTCCTGTCTGCCACTATGACTCATTTCTTTCAAGACCTGCCTCAGGATTTTCCTCTTACACAAACTTTTCCCACCTAGGGGTGGCTAGGTGGTGCGGTGAATAGAACAATGAATAGAAAGAGTCAGGAGAACCTGAGTTCAAATCCAGCCTTAGACACTTTACACTTACTAGCTATATGACCTTGGGCAAGTCACTTAACCCGAGTTGCGCCACCTTCTCCCCTCCAACAAAAAAAAAACAAAAAAAAAAGACAAACCCCAAAACACAACTTTTCCCACCTAATCTGATTTTGTACTAATTCTTCCCTCAGATTCTCTAAATTGTCTGTAACTTGATTAGTGTCTCTAGTCATTTAGTGTTACATTTATCTTTTCTCTGCAGATGTAAGCCACTCTAAGTCTTCTAAGGAAATTTCTAAGGAAATCCATCTTTTTTTCTGTGTTATTTAGTACACACCTAGGCATGATAGAGGGCCTTGCCAGATGCTTGCTTCCTTCCTTGATTATGTGATGAATGAATGAACAAACAAGTGTTCTGTGGATGTTCCACATGGTTGACTACCTGTCCTTACAGGGTTGTCGTTTATAGTTTTGTAAACTGCAAAGTAATAGATAAATGCAAGTTAGTGTTATTGATATTACTTTTACCTGAAAAGGAATTCGTTATTTCACTTAAGTACCCCTAAAAGTAGGGCCTGTAGAATTTAGACCTTAGATAATATGAAGTTCTGGTAACTTGGCCAAGACTATCAAGTTATTTTTAAAATCACAGAACATCAGAGGCCATCTGTTTCCAATTGTACTTTAAAAAAGAGCAGCCCTCTATGGCATGGAATGGCAGTCCTCCAGCTTTTCTCTGACCATCTCAAATGAAAAGGTCTCCACTCCCCATGCTGTGGTACCCCATTCCAGTTTGCAATAACTAGAGTTGTTAGGAAATGTTTCCTTATGTCAAATTTCAAAGGTCACCCAGCTTTCAGTGGACCCAGATTGGTTCTTTTTCCTTCTCATCAGAACAATAGCAGAAATCAGCATGGAATTTGAAGTCAGCCTCTCTGAGAGCTCTACGTCCAGTATCATCCCAAGTACATGATGTTGCCTTTATTATCTTGGTGTTTGCTTCATTTTATGCTGCACATTACTCTCTCACACTGATTTTATTACCTTCTGTTAATTTTTCTAGTTAAACTTTGATTTGTCCTTCAACATACTTATCTTTTTGTTATTAAAAAAAATTTTCCCCCATAGACTGAGGATCTACCTGTTGCCTTACCTGAAGAAAGCCGTTCTGAAGGAACAATAGGTTTTAAGTCCTACCGGAATTATTTTGCAGCTGGAGCAAACTGCTTTATCATTGCTTTGCTTCTATTACTAAACATATTGGCACAGGTCAGTAAGGGAGTTGTGTGTCATCTGGTCCTGATGGACAATTCTGTATTTTGCAAATTTACTTGGGGCTTTTTAAAATGTTTTATGGTTAGAAGAATATATCTATGTCTGTGCCTCTTTTATGCATTAAACCAAATACAGTATCTGGATTTAAAATAATACCAGTAATTTTCCCATTCTTATTTGGCTAAAATATTTGTTTAATGTTATGCTGGTTGGAAAGGAGGCTATTGAAACCCAATAGAAGATACACTTTAAGGATAAGATTTTTAGAATAGAGCTAACTTTGGTGTTTGATTTTTTTTTTGTATTCAAGGTTTCATATATCCTCCAGGATTGGTGGCTTTCTTATTGGTGAGTTACTGAAGTACTGTAAAATCCATAAATGTCCTTACTGTTCAGAGGAGTTAGGGGCTGAGGTAGGGTTTGTTCAACCTTCTCATCTAATCCTTACTAGTTTACCTGTGGAAAAATTAAAGTTGTTGCTGGTGGAGTGTGACTCATAATAGACTCTCTCCATGTGTGATCCATAGCACTATGAATACAAGACTATTTTTAGAATTGAAAATCATGATTTAAATTGAAATTACAAAATGTATGTATATCTGAATATATATATTATATATAATTAAAGGAGACTGAGTCAACATCAAATATTTAAACCTCAGTTTTGGGTTAATTTTCTTCTTTCCCTATGATTCACAAATATTTCCTTATTTATACAGTTTATAACAGCAGTTTTATTATTCTTTTTTCTCTTTCATTTCTATAGGGCAAATCAACAGAGTAAATTGAATGTCACTGTAAACGGAATCAAAGGAAATGAAACCGAGGAGCTAGATCTTAACTGGTATTTAGGAATTTATGCAGGTAAAATTTTAATGATTTGCTCTATTACATGAAAGTCTGAGGTGCACACAATGAGCCAGTTGGAGTAAATAGGTTTTTCAGGAGTAATTCAGCAATGTCTTAACAGATTAGCAACCTGAGTCTCATTTACTGACTGAATTAATTGGAATAATTATTTTAAAAACCTACTAGAAGAAAGAGGTTGAATGAAGACTCTTAATTTGCTCTGTACTGGATTTTGGAAGGTAAACCAGGATTGAGCATTCAGAAAGTCAGCCACCGTAAATTTGTGGCTATTGTCTCTCCTAATAGGTTGCTTTAGCTAAATCTTATATCATTATATGGATGGGCAAGTGGGATTAGAAACGGATCCCCGCCCTGTCGTTCAGATTGTTCCAATTCTGTTTAAGTAAACCCTGGCTTTTATTTAACTTGGATGCAGTCCTCTGGAAGCAAAGTAACCAAAATAAAAAGCATTATTTCCTCACAGGTATGCAAAGCTTATAGCTCCATACTGCTCATCTCTTGAGCTTCAATAATTACTTAAGAGGGAAGCAAAATGGGAGGAACAATCCTGTGTCTAGGAATACTGGCTTCCTTCTCTTTCTTACCAACAGATCAGTGTTATCACCTTCCAAATTGTTTGATTAATTTAAAATTTGCCTCACTCTATTAACATACATTCTGTGTTGGTAAAGGCATATACCTTAGCATGTGTCTATACAACACAGGTTTTACAAGCTCCCAATTTTTCAGTGTTTTTCTGGAAAAGACCATATTTTGGCAAAGGTTTATCTAGATATATTTAAAAGAGCTCCTTATTTTAACTTTGCATTTTTTTGATCACTTGCCAAGAAATCCACATCCTTTATCTCTATTCTTGCTGAATTTGTAAATAAATGAATACATTTATTTAAAATTTAAAAAAAAATGGAGATATCTATTGATGGAAGTCCAAAGATTAGAGCTGATTATGCAGGAAAAAAAATGTCACATAATGGCATGAAATAAAAATTATGTTTTATCGTATTTAATTTTGTTGGTGTTCTATTTAGCTAAGGGAATTCACAATATAAAAGAAAAGAAAAAGGCATTTTAATTATTGAGTGCATCACAGGCATATAAATCACAAATTGCTTAAATTTCATAAATAAGTGAAATGCAATATAATTTTTGTACATTATCATTAATCCTTATTTGTACAAAAGCTCTTAGAAACTGCAAAATATTTAGCTAATATTTGCCTAAAACATCAAATTAATTTGTAATTTAACTAATATTTGGCAATAGGTTTTCTTGCAATATGACTATAAGGTATTCTCCTTGCACTTTAAATGATAAAAACAAATTACTTAATCTTGTTCTTTTTCCCTGTTGTTATTTATCATGCCACCAAAATACTTATTCAGTTTGACCTTCAGGAAGAGAGGAGATAGTGAAATATTTCTTTTAGAAAAAATTAATGTTGTTTTATGAATTAGGTACATGATGAATATCATAAAATAAAGAAATTCTGATTTCAGCACAACTTTGTATATTCCTTTAGTACAACAGTGATTACTGTGTCAGTTCTCATTTAAGTGACCCTTGTTTGTTTCTAGGCCCTAAAATATTGCAGAATAAATTGAATAATGTTGTTTTGCTCAACTAACCACAGGTACTTTTTAGAAATGTTTGGAAAAGTACACAAATGTTCCCTAAGTATATTTATGTCCTTAATTTTAGGATTAACAGGATCCACGGTTGTCTTTGGAATAACGAGAAGTCTCCTGGTATTCTATGTTCTCGTGAATGCTTCAAAAAATTTACATAACAAAATGTTTGAGTCCATTTTGAAAGCACCAGTACTGTTCTTTGATAGAAATCCAATTGGTAAGTCAAACAATGCTCTCCAGTTGTTATGAATGACAACACATGTATAACTTGATTTAGGAAAAAAATGAATACTCAGTAATAAAGAAGCTTTTTGGGAGAAAATATTTGTATTTTGATTATGGTGTTCTTGTCAGGTTTCATTGATTAAGTCTTGATCCTTCCAGAGGAAGGTTTGTCTTTTCTTCCAACTTTTATTGTTGATTTTACATTGAGCGGACAGATGAAACATCCAACACTGGGTACTCATAATAAGATAGCTTTTATACAGTACTTTAGTATTTGCAGAGTGTTTTATTTATATGTGTTAAGTTATTTGGTCCTCAGAACAGCCCTGTGAGATAGGTACTATTATTATATCTATTTTATTGATAAGGATACTGAAGCACAGACCTTTTAAATAAATTCCCCCAGCTAGAAAGTATGTGAGGCAGCATTTGAACTCCGGGTTTTTGTCACTGTTAGCTCCATGCTCTATCCATTGTACCCCGTAGCTGCCTATATGATTTGTGTGGTCTGATCATTTCTAAGACATTCGCTATAATCATTCCACCTTCTAGATAGTATACAAGGCAGGCAAGTTAACAACAGTGTTTACTATCTTACTGTGATGAAGAAACTAGTTCTCAGCTCTGCCCAATAGCATGAGATGTGATGGTGTTTTCAAAGTGAAAAATAAACTGTTCCTAGAACCCCATAGTTATTTCGGTATTTGTACGGCAGGGTTTTGCCCAAACTCCATGTATGTTTGATAATTTTAGTTTGAGGAGTATCCCTTTGTAATCAAAAGACAGAGTATATAAGTCGTAATTGAGTATTAGAAAATGATTGGAGAATCTTTGTTCAAACTTTTGTTTGAAATTAGCATTGTAATTTCAAAGCTACACACTTGAATTCATTTCAGCTTCTTTACTCTCTTTGATCACATACTCTCTGATTCATCTAAACTTAATTAGGCATCTATTTTTCCAAAACTATAGACCTTTCCTTAGGCCCTGATCTATGAACAAGTCTTAATTTTTGAAACCTGTCACTTCTTACTTAACTTCCCAATAGAGGAATTTTAGCTCTACTGCAGGATTCATATACAGATAAAATAGGACATGTATCTAATTTGACTTTGCACAGCTGGCCTAGCCTTGGAGAATAAGGAGATTATGGAATGTGTGGGCAATGTACATGGCCAGTGAATATAGTATTTAGAAGTTAGGGGTGCATAACAGGAAGTTTGGGGCAACTTCGACCCCCTAGTACTGATTTTTCCCTTCTCCATCCCTGAGTCAGAGAACACTCAGTGTGAATCTTTTTTTTAGTGAAGTCAAGAGATATAAGCATTAAACAACCTTAGGAAATGTCATTTGAGAAAGACCCAGTGGTCTGACTTTAATAATTCCTGTGGGCTTGATTCTTGGTTTTGGTTTTCCTTTTAAAATAATTTTGCTTATTTATTGGTATCTTGAATGTTCACAAAATCTGCATCCACTTTTATATTTATTGGCATCTTTTCTCTTAGTTTGTGAACAATTACATTTCCCCAGTTCCTTTGTTTGCTTTGTGAGCTTTCATAACATAACATAACATAATAAAATAAGAACAAACTTATTGGTGTGAAATTAAGCTCAAATCAACTAGTGAACTCACAGTTGCAAATGAATTTTCCCTGTAATTTCTTTCATAAGTTTCTTATTAGTATCCATTACCACCACACTTCTTGTATCTTAAGAAATGTCACAAACAAAATTTACGTAAGTAAACAGCAAAAGCACTCTTCTGCCCCCACCCTACTATTTTTATAGTTCACCAGTCGCTTCATACCTAAACCAAGTTCTGGTTTGAGCTGAATAATAGAAATGATGACACATTGCTTTTTTTGAGGCTGAAAGGTATTTCATAGCAGTAAAGATTTGAGTTCTGGTCTTCTAAAAGAAATCTTTTCATTCCCCAATATTGCTTTCACTGGGTGATGTTGCATACTTACAAATAACCTTTTTTTATCCTATTCAGCAAACTGAGTGACTCCTAAGAACTCAGGTAGTCCAACCCTTAATTTTACAGATGAATAGACTGACCCTAAAAGGCCAAAAGTTTTGGCCAAGACTAGAACACAGATGTCTAGACTCCCTTCTGCACCACCTTTCTTCTCATTCATTATCTTACTATTGAGTTCTTTTAGAATTTTAATAATTAGGTAAGCATGCATGTCAGGCCATCAACAAGTCATCCAGAAATTAAGGGCGTTTTGTGTTTCATATGTAATTTTTTTTTTACTTGGATGAGTAGAATCCTTTTTGTTTTTTTCTGTCTGGCACAAGAGGGCAGCATGATCTATTTTTTTTTCCTCACAGATATATTTTTACTGCTATGATGCCCAAATTCATTTTGAGTGTTTTCAAGCTAACTTTAAAGTTAAATTTTCTTACTGTGCTTTAGTGCATTTATTGGTGAATTTTCTCAACATTGTTCTATTTTCCTAATTCAAAAATTAAATTGTTAGATAACTTTTATTGTCCTGTTCCTATTATCTAGGAATTTATTTTAATAAATCAAGAGGATATATAATTATAATTTTCTTGAGTGTATTTTTTTTGTCTTTGTGTCCACTCTTGGTTTATGTTCAGATGTGTATATTACATGCTATTTTAAAAATCTGTTTCTGTGTGGTCACAAGGAAATTGATATCCCTCCCTCATCTAAGAGATTTTCACGATGTCTTATATTGGAGTTTGTTTGTGGATTAGGGTATCAAATCAGAATGACAAATTTTAGATTTTTATGAGACATAGAAATGTCACTTAATTAGTTAGCAACACAAGTCCCAACTGCTTTCCCCCTAAGGTTTCTATTCTAGATTTTCTAATGGCGAAAATTTCTCTCTAGATGTCCTAAGAATTCTAAATTGAGATTTATGTATGTTGAATCCTTGAAGGCTTAAACTTGATGGAAGGAAATAATCATTAGACTCTATTGTTAGTTCCCAAATCAAGTGATGGGAAAATTAAAAATATAATGGAGACATAAGATGAGATCACCCTTTTAAAGGAAATAGCATAAAAAATAAGATGTTGACATAGAATCATAGATAGGTTTATAGATTTAGAGGTGAAAGGAACCTTATATGTCATCTAATCCAAACTCATTGTTTTACTATTTGAGGAAATCGAGTCCTTGAGAGGTTAGATAATTTGTACAAGATGACAAGATTGCTAAATGGAAGTACTGTTTTATACTGAGGTTTCCTGGGTACAAATCCAGTACCTCTTTCTATTACATGTTATATTAGCATGGAAATAATTTTCGTGATCCCTAACTATTTTTTATCTTGTCTAAATGACCACTAGGATTAGTATTAAATATGTGTATTTTTAACACATAATGTTTCTGTACTGTCAAAATTAATTTAATTATAATAGGGCTGTTAAATTATAGCTCCATCATTTGGCTGGTAAGACAGCCCTCCTTAGTGTACATTAATCTATTCCTGTTCACACTGGTGATTCTGCTGAACAGGTAGCATGTTGAAACAAGAAATACTGGTCTTAAAAATCTTTGATTTATGTAAGCTGTTGTTTTGACATAGCATCATTTAGTCGATTTACAAGGAAAGGCTTCGTGGTAGAGTATTTCACTTGTGTCCTCATTCGTCATCAACATAAATATTCAGTAGTAATATTGGAAAAGTGTTAAGATGCCCATTCGTGCCAAATCCCTTGTATGTTTCCTTTACCGTCAGAACAAGAGGACATATCCACGGGGAAGAGTGTTTGCCTTTTCTTCCTTTAGAGAAAATAAGGTATGAATAAATCAAGAATAAGGGGCTTGACACATTTGGGCAGGTTTTTAATTACTTATTTTGACTCGAGTGTTTCAAATACTGGCTTAAGAACTAGAGGCTTTGTTTTTGTGGAGTCCGCATTTTCACAAACTTATTCATACGTCCACAAGTTTGTTTAAGAACCTTTTTGTGTTCAAAGGAAGAAATTAGTCATCATAGGAAAAGGCTTTGTTGCAAAATAAAAACACACATTCCCTTTTCATTTTTCCTTGTTATTAATAACAGATGCAAGTGACTGTAAAGACAATCACACAAAAGATTGCATCAATCATCAAGATTTTGAACAACCATATAAATATTATGTTTGTAGATTTGAATGGAACAGCTAATAGCTCAAGTAGGTGTGGTAATTAAAACCAGTTTGGTTGACACACATAAAAAAACCTTAATGTTTTTTCACATAACAATGATCATATGTACTTAAACCCTTATCAGGGTGTGATATGAAATGATATTTTATGGGAGTTGCTCATTTACCGCTGTTAATATGATAAAAGCCTTTGACATTAGTTTAAATAGTTATAGAGTTGAATATGTTTGAATACTATTGTTATTTTATCAGAAACCTTTATAAAGCTGATTATTTTAGGAACAGTTCATAGCTGGTAAATATTACACTCTTTCTGGGGTATACTTTTAAATCTATTATCATGTGCTAATCTTTTCTTCCTATTTAATAATATTGAGCCAGCAGTTGATAATGAAGAAAGGCACTGAATTTGTGGTTGACAAAAATGTTCATTACCCATGTCTATAACATGCTGAATGAAAGGTAGAAATTTATGTTTAGTGTAGTCTGTCCATAGTCAGAAGTAGTAGTAATTTAAAAACTAATGAGCTAGCAATTAGGGCTTTTTTCTTTGCATTTTGTTGTATCCAGGTGGCAGAAAAAAATAGGCGTGATTTATTTGCTCATAAAATATGCTTAAAAGTATACAAAAATAGAAAAGGATTCCACTTCAAAGTTTAACCACCAATTTAATTGATACTGATGTTACCCAATTTATCACCTCCTGATGAAATGCATTTATCACTATTTGATGACCTACTTTTGAAAATTAGTTTGTTTTGGGGTTGACTAATCATGATATAGTACAGAATACCAGATATCTCAGTTAACTTGAAACTTTTACTTTTGTCTTTTTGATATCAGACTCAGTAATTTTGATATTACTTCCCATTTTTGGTAAATATAGTAATTCATCACTTAGCCATTTTTATAGTTTGAAAAATTAGTTAGAAGATTAGTGTTTCAGGCTCAAAAAAGTTTGGAGGCATAATATGCATATCTTGTTTTCACTTAAACATTTAACATCTAATTTTAAAAGACTAGAAAAATGTAAAGGAAAAAAGTCTAAAGGAACAGATTTGTGAGTATTTGGGCATTAACTAGACTTATTAGCATACAGGAAGTTGTTAGGTTTAAATGCCATGTAATTCTTGGTGGGGTTACATTAAAATATTTTCATTTTTCAAGAATTTAGTTAATTTGAAATTAGAGCTTGATTTTATCAGCAAAACTACTGGTTATGATCCTATAATTTAAAAATTTGCGTAGTTTATTTCAGTTTTTCACTTAAAAGATAACTTTCACAAACATGATTATTTTTTAGTCTGCATAGCATTGTGCGTGTTATTTAGTAAAAAGATTGGCATATATGTAGATTTTTATGGTTGCTGTAGATTCGTTGAGGGGAAAGGGGAAGGATCTGCTTTCTCCTTTGTGTCTTTTGCAATATTCATGAAGAATTATGGGAGTAAGGTTGATCACATAAGTATTTAGTGATATTTCTCTAAAGATGTTTGTAACATTAAAATACTAGCCAAAAAAAACTTTCCAGTGAAAATATATACCTTTATTTCATATATAATGATTTTCAAAAGCAATAATATAAAACATTTATTTCTCATGGACTTTTGTTTCTTGCATATTACTGAATAGAGCTATATACAGCAATCAATTGGAAGTTTTACAACCTTTCAGGGGAATCTTTCTTTCCGGACTGTCCTCTCTTGATTACAGGGACAGGGGGCGCCTCAGAGCCATACTCTCATATAAAATCTTACTTAATGGCCTCCCCATTTCCTCAGTTTGAGACAGGATGGTCCTGGTGGATATTCCTCAGGTTTATCGGCTTGAGCTTGATTTAGCTGATAGTGCCTTGGGCACAGTAGGTATTTAATAAATCTGTTGATTTGAGTGGGTGTAGCCTGGCATTGTCTCTCTTTGGTACTCATCACTCTTAACATTGTGACAGTCTCAGACCAATTTCTTGCTACCCACAGACAAACACAGACTCATGGGGATACTACCCAGTGAACCTCATTGTCTCAGAAATACAAAGGCAGGATACATTGTGCCTCTGAGCCAGCCTAGAGGAAAATGTACATACTTAGATAACAGATCTTGAAGCGGGGAATTTTCTGATTCACATGGCCCTTTATAAGAGGATTGGGTGTGACTGGCCCCTATTAGGTTGCCTTAAGATGCTGAAAGAGGGAATTCTCTGGTTCAGATGGGTACTGTACAAACTTCCTCAGTGTGAAATCACTTGGCTTGGCAGGTGAATCACATCCTATCATAGCTCTCCTAAGTTGTCCCATGTCTTCCAACAGTGGCCGTGGCCAGCCTCTGATGAGAATAGTCTCTACTGGCTGAAAGTTGAGGTTTATATCTCTCGGCTATGAACCTTTGACCTCAAGTTGTCATCCTCTCTCCATACTGAAAATTGTCTCTAATCAAATGTGCCTATGTCATAGCCTTAGTTTCCTGTTGCATACATACACAAACTCATTAGGGCATTTTTCCTTTTGTCTGTGCTGAGGACATTTGAGATAAGTAATCTTGTGATTAAGATAACCAGAAGACTTCTAGTCCCCTACCCTCACTCCCAGCACCCTTGTTTTCTGAAATGAAATAGTAAAAAAGAAAATTAAAAACCTTAAACTAATTTTCTAGAAAAACAATATGTACAGCATAGTGTGACGTAAAGAATCACAAACACCAAGGTTTAAATTTTGCATTAAGACACTGGCAAAGTCACTTAATTTCTTGCTTTGTGACACTGGCAATCACTTAATTTAGTAACTTCTGTGGTCCTGTGTTTAATGAGAGGCTTGGATCCAAGGACCTTGAAGGCCTCTTCTGCCTTTCAATCCATGATCTTATGCCACTGATTGGAATTTTTGACTTTGTAAACCTGTAGGAGCTACAAAGTCAGAAGCAACTTGTGTGAAGACACTAATGAAAAAGCACTACTACTCTTGAAATCAGAAGATCTGAGTTTCTAGTCTTCCTTCTACCAAGAAATACTTGTGCATTGGGCAAGTTAGGAGATTCCTTCAGATCCAAGTTGTTTTTTATATAAATTAAATTTTATCAAGCCCCACTTGGCTCCATAATTATAAAATTCTACATGTCAAAGATACATACTTGACAAGCTAACACACCTAGATTATAGGGGCTTCTTCTGATTTTTTAAAACGATTTCATCAATTAAACATGTTGGATAGGCTCTCAGTGGAGAATTTATTAGAAAAGTTAGGTAAGAATTGCATGGGAAAGCTTTCAGGGGTTATGGTAGTACCTACACCCAAATATGGAACTTCAGAGTATGAAAGTGAAATGTTTGACTTTCATATAGGAAACTTTCTGACAATTTTTCAGCACCCAGACCTTCAGGTCATCTTGTCCTAAAAATGAAGTCACAGCCGTGAGGTGTGGTAGGGAATTTAGGTCACTGGCTCCTTTTCTTACCTTTTGGGAAACCAGCCTCCAACTCCACCTAAATAACCTTTAAATTAATCATTGGAATACCTCTGTACCCAAGAACCCATTACCCCAAAACACAGCAGGGAATGCTATGCTCCATCACCTATGATTTTTGAAATTTTTATCACACTTCATAGAATTTATAATATCCACCCTACTCTTTTTGTGTGCTTTACAAAAATGGTGTAATGAAAAATGCTGGCAACTTAAATTCAATTTCTTTTCTGTAAGGCAATATAGAATAAGCTTAAATATCTTGCAACTGTATATTCATGTCATTGTTAGTCTTAAGAGAGAAACTTAACAGCATTTATACCTAACATTTATCTTTGATGATGAAATTATCTCTTATGTGTATGACTATATGTATATATATGTATATGTGAATGTATATGTGAATGTATATATGTATACACACATAACTATATACATATATACATTTATATATACATATACATACATGCATGCATACATGCATTCATACACTTAAAAGATAATTTCTTGGAGGAGAGACTTTATGGCAATTTTGTTCTGAATAAATGCCATTTTGGAGTCAGCAAACAAGCAGAGAAGAATCTTTCTTATTTACTTGTGTGATGGTAAAGATTTGGCTTACTGTGAAATATACTTTCTGAAAAACTACCTATTTCTTTCTAATAACCTTATCAAATTTCACGTTGATGCATGAGAATTGGCCATGGATTAATAGAGATGTACTTTGTCTCTAAGGTCCTTCATTTTTTGTGCATTTGGTATCTTTTCCTCTTCAAGGTACCTTGAGAATTGATCCCCTCAAAACTGTATAACCTTAAACTTGGACTTCCTTTCAATATACTTGGTGTAGCCCATCTGTTTTTCTTATCTTTTTTTCTTCCTTGTAATTTGCACTTTTCTCAGCAATATCTGGCACCATAATTTTAGAGTGCAAATGAATTGATTCCAGTGTTCTTTATGGTGCAATGAAATTGTAATAACCTTTAAAACAAACTAACTAAAACTAACTTTTTTTAGAAGCTCTGTTCATGTGATTTTTAGGTTTGGAAATGCAGTTCCATCCTTAAATATCATGGAGAGTCCAATGATGATTGAAATTATGTAGGTCGTAAGGCTATAATTTTCAGATAGTGGTGCCCCTAACTTCTCTTAGAAGTGAATTTTACTGAATTGTCACAGATTTCAATCAGAACTGAAAAATTCCTTCTTCTACAATCCTATCTCAATGATGGGGTTTATCTTGCTATGAAACCAAGTCTTTCCAACTCAATAGGGTTAAGAAAGCTTTTTTTGTGTCTAGTAGTTCCACCAGGGGCCAACCTTTCCATACTCTGCTGCTTTGGCAGATTTTCCATCATTGACAGGGAGGGCTGATGTGTAGGCATGAGTCCAGAAAATAGTCAAATCTAACAATGCATATAGGAAGAGGTGAGTGAATGAGGAATATCAGTTGTCCACAGAGTCCAGGGGTGGGGAACCTAAAGGGATTTATTCTGTGAAATTTGGATTCAGCCAAAGGGCCACACTTGAGAACTTAGAGGGCTGCATGTGACCTTGAGGCCGCAGGTTCCGCAACCCTGGTCCAGACTATGCTAGTCAGTTTGTAATATATCCTGTAGAGCTTAGTCCTATAATATATGTCTTGGACAAACATCTGGAGCAGATGGTGAATAGAGCCCAAATTTTAACAGGACAGTGGGGCAATTGCATTTGAAAATCTGTAAAATTCTACTAATGAGCCCAAACTTCTTATTAAATAGAGGCCTATATTTTTAATACTAGACGTTTACTGGTATATTATTTGATGGGGAAGTGTTCTAAAAGTCTCTAAAAGATTGAAGTTGAAGATAGAGCATATGGAAATATGGAAACATAGAGTAATGGAAAGGTGCAGGTAGGTTGTAGCACATTCCAAACAAGGGAGTTTCCAAAGCAGTTTAAAAGGTATCTCCAAAGACGTGTATAACCAGACCAAAAAAAAACCAGTGGGGGGTTGTGAAGTTGGGGGACTGTCAACATACTGAGTACACGGGATAACCAGTAGACAGTGATAGCCTATGCTTGTCTTAATATTATTCATATGTCAGCATTTTGTTGTAAGTGACCTTTTTTACAGTAATGCAATTCAGTGTACTGGTGTCAAACTCAATTAGAAATGGGAGAAACAAAACCATACATAAAGAACCCCTTTGGACCTCATGTTAACTTAGAAAACTACATAGTAACATTATCTCTGTTTTATTGTATTTTTGTTTATTTTGTTACATATTTCCCAATGACATTTTAATCTGATTCAGGCTGCACCTGAGAGTGCCCACAAGCCATGTGCTACTTGACATCTCTGATTTAGAGTATATTCAACCCATTATTCTGTTTTTGGGTTATTTTACAACTTAAATCTCAGTGTTCGTTTCAGCCTAAAGAGGTTGGTTGAAGATAGATCACTCAATGAAACCACCCTTTGGATTATAGGTGACTGGCACAGACTTCCACAGAGTATTGCTTAGGGCATGACAGCTGGTTGTTAGAGACAATTTTAAGGATTACTTTGTGCAGGTCTGATGGTGAAGTGGCATCTGAAACTGAGCAAGTGAGTTTGCATTTTGTCACACACATATGTAGTCCACAGATAGATCTTGTTGCTTTGTTTGGGAAGTATTTAGAGCTGTTGATTCAGTATCTCTTGTCTGCTTTAAGTTCATGGAGATGCAAAAATATGAGAAGGAAATGTTTATTCTCATAAGTAGTCTCAACTGGTATAGAACTTTTCTCCTTATTGACTTACTTTGGGAAGGGGGTGGGATTTCTTTAGGAAGAGAAAGTTAAAGTCTTAAATTATTAAAGTAAGCTAAGAATGGGCTCGGGAATTGTACTGACCTCATGAAATCTGTTTCCTGTGAGAGACCCAATAATTTCTGACGATTGTCCTGCAGGGCATCTTGCCACTACTTTCTGCAGACGTTTCAAGGAAGTCTAATTTGGTTGACTGAGCTCCACCAATCTTTGTTAACTGTAAACGTAGACATAATTATGTAGCAATGGTGCCAAATTTTAGCGGAAACTCTAGACATAGTCCCACAAAGAAAGGGAAACCAGTAATATATTCCTGAGTGATAAATCTGACGTTGCTGCTCCTAAATTACATTATAAGTGTTTAGTAAATCTTCAAGTACTGTATAAATGTGAGCTGTTATATTATCGTGTACATTAAGTGCTTTGTAGTAATGAAACATTATAGCATATAAGCTATTGTTGGCACAGATATAATAATTGGGACTATTATTCCAATTGGTGACATAAATGAGATACAACACTAGCAAAATTAAATCAGGAAAATCAGCAGTGCTGTGTGTTCATACAAAAGAATTATATCTTTAGACCAGGTGTTTATTTTTTTAATTGAACTGCTATCTCATTGGGGTAAGGAAATTCCCAGGAAGAAACTTTCTCTGCTAATACAGATAAGCATTTGTTTTCGACTAGGTAAATAGAAATAACCCATTACATCAAGGAATTTGTCAAGGGAGAAATTTGCCTCCCTTAGTAATAAAGGGTTTCCAGGTACTTTACAATATTTAAACCCCTGTTGATATGTGAATTACTACTACTACTACTACTACTACTACTACTACTACTACTACGACTACAACTACGACTACGACTACGACTACGATTACTACTACTACTACTACTACTACTACTACTACTACTACTACTATTACTATTATTACGTAGTTGTTTGGGTTTTTTTTAACCACGGAGAAAGTAGCATTTTCAAATTTTATCAGAGGGATTGTTAGAAGTTTTCTAGCTGAATGTCAAAGGTAATATATTTTAAAGTAAATTTGTACTTTTCTACTTTGTTCTTACATCACTTACATTTGCCTCCTTCTCCCTCCCAGGAAGATATATCTTACAACAATGAATAAAAAAGGAGAAAATTAAGCAATTGTGCCAAACTGTCTAATTCTTTGAAATAAGGACATTATATCTAGTCTTCCACACCTATGGCTCCCCACCCCTGTAAAGGAGTTGGAGAAGGTGACTTCTCATATTTCTTTGGGGCCAAGTATGATCATTATAATTTTGTAGCATTCAGTTTCAATAGCATTATTGTTGCTTTTTCCTTTACATTGCTGTAGTCATTGTGTATATTGTTTGTTAGTTATCTGTCT
This sequence comes from Pseudocheirus occidentalis, assembly GCA_028646575.1. Taxonomy (NCBI): domain Eukaryota; kingdom Metazoa; phylum Chordata; class Mammalia; order Diprotodontia; family Pseudocheiridae; genus Pseudocheirus; species Pseudocheirus occidentalis. Next base: position 93,293,460 of record CM053600.1, read on the forward strand.
ACTTTTTCCCCTTAAATAGTATTTTATTTTTTCTCCCAATTACACAGCAGAAAAAATTTTAGCATTCATTTTTACAAGATTTTGAGTTCCAATTTTTTTCCCTCCTTTCCCTTTCTCCTTTCCCCTTTTCTAAAAATAGTGTTTCTGGGAAAAACCAAGTCATTTACAGTGGATCAGATACTGTGTACAGTGTTTCCTGGTTCTGCTCATTTCACTTTGCCTTAATTTGTACAAGTCTTTCCAGGTTTTTCTGACATTTGCCTGTTTATCATGTCTTATTATACAGTAGTATTCCATTACATTCATACATCACCTCTTGTTCAGTCATTCCTCAATTGATGGATATCCCCTCAATCCCATATTTTGCCACCACAAATAAGGCAGCTATGAATATTTTTGCACATGTAGGTCCTTTTCCCCTTTTTATGATCTCTTTGGGATGCAGTAGTGGTGTTGCTGGATCAAAGGGTATGCATATTTTGATTGCACTCTGGACATAGTTTCAAATTGCTCCCCAAAGTGGTTGGATCAGTTTACAGCTCTACTAATGGTCATTTGTGTCCCAGTTTTCTCACATCCTTCCCAACATTTATCATTTTCTTTTTTTGTCATATTAGCTAATCTGGTTGGTGTGGGACAGTATTTCAGAATTGTTTTAATTTACTTTTCTCTAATCAAAAGTGATTTAGAGCACTTCATATGCTTATAGATAGCTTTGATTTCTTCATCTGAAAACTGCCTGTTCATATCCTTTGAGCATTTATCAGTTGGGTAATAGCTTGTATTCTCATGAATTTGACTCAGTTCTCTATATATTTGAGAAATGAGACTTTTATCAGAGACACTTGCTGTAAAGATTATTCCCCATCTTTCTGTTTCCCTTCTAATCTTGGTTGCATTGGTTTTGTTTGTACAAAAATGGTTCAATTTAATATGATCAAAAATATCTATTCTACATCTTGTAATGCTGTCTATCTCTTATTTGGTCAGGAATTCTTCCCCTTTCTATAGATCTGATAGGTAGATTATTCCTTGCTCTCCCAATTCAGTTGCTTCATTGTCTATAGTACGTTTTAGCAAGATGTAGTTTACTTCCTTATCTCATTTAATTAGGTCTGTTTTGGCTTTTACTTTGTCTAAGATCAGTATTGTTACTCCTGCTATTTTTACTTCAGCTTAAACTAAATGCATTCTGCTCCATCCCTTACCTTTATTCTGTGTGTCTCTCTGCTTCATGTGCTTCTTATAAGTAAAATATTGTAGAATTCTGGTTTTTGATCCACTCCGCTGTCTGCTTCTATTTTATGGGACAATTCATCCCATTCACATTCACAGTTATGATTACCAACTTGGTACTGCCCTCCATCCTGTTCTTCCTCCTGTTTATTCTTTCTCCTTTCACCCTTTTTCCGCCTCACCAGTATTTTGCTTCTGTCTGTCACCTCCTCCAATCTGCCCTCCTTTCTTTCAGTCCCCATTCCCATTTTACTTAATCTCCTCCTCTCCTACTTCCCTGTTGGGTACAATAGATTTCTATATTCAACTGATTGTGTATATTATTCCCACTTTGAGCCAATACTGAGGAGAAAAAGGTTCAAGCAGTGCCCACTGGCGACCTTCCCATCTTCACCTCCACTGTAACAGGTCTTTCTTGCCTCTGCATGTGAGATAATTTACCCCATTCCACCTCTCTCTTCCTTTTGCACCCATTGTACTCCTCTTTTCTCTCTTTGCTTCACTTTGCTTCGTTTCATATAAATCTTCTGATGCTTTTTTGTATTGCTCTATTATCTTTTGCCACACAGTAACATTCTGTTATATCCATCCATTTCTTGTTTAGCTATTTCTCAGCTGATGAGCATCTACTTTGTTCCTAATTTTTTGCTACTATAAAAAGTTCAACTATAAATATTTTAGTATTGATAGAGTGCTAGGTTTGGAGTCAGGATGACCTGAGTTAAAATCCAGCCTCAGACACTTACCAGCTGTATGACAGTGGCATGTCACTTCATCCCGTTTGCTCCAGCTTTCTCGTCTGTAAACATGATCTGGAAAAGGGAATGGCAGACTACTATGACATCCTTTCCAAGAAAACCCCATGGACAACAAGGTCCACAGGGTCATGAAGAGTTTGACATGTGTGATCATGGAACAACAAAAGGGACTTTTCTTTAGTTATTGGTAACTAGCAGTGGAAGATTATGGGTTAAACATTAATGCATGTTTGAGCCACTTTCTTTGCATAATTCTCCATTGCTTTCCAGAATAGCTGGGACAGTTCACAGCCTCAACAGTACTTTAACATTCCTATCTTTTCACGATCTGTCATTATCTTTGCCAGTTTGCTGGGTGTGAAGTGGAACCTTCAAAGTCGTTTTTGATTTGTATTCTCCTTTTTATTAGTGATTTAAAACATTCTTAGAAACTAGACAGCTAGATTGTTTAGTAGATAGAGCACAAGATGTAGATCCAGGATCCAGGAAGACCTGAGTTCAGATGTGTCCTAGACGCTTAATAGCTATGTTTGTAGCCTTGGGGAAGTCACTTAACCTCTTAATCTCAGTCTCCTCATCTTTACAATGGAGATAAGAATAGTACTAATCTTCTATACCACTTAATCTGTAAATTAATTTTTATAGTAATGGCACAGTCCAGCTATGAGCATTGAACATTTAAATTCTTTATTTCTTTAAACTACATTTTTCCATGGAATGTTTAAAGACATATATATATATAATGCTTTTGGTGGACTCCTAGATATTTTTTAATTTTATAGCTAATTTAAATAGGACTTCACTTTCCATGATGCTTTCTAGATTTTGTTATTGCTAGTGTAGAAATACTTTTTTGTGAGCGTGTATATTTTGTTTTCTGCTCCTTGACTGAAGGTACTATCTGGAAGACTCTAGATGTTTTTCTGATTCCCTGGGATTTTCTAAGTAAATCATCATGTTCAAAGCAAATAGGTATACCCTTATTTCTTCTTTTTCTATCTTTGTATTTTAAATTTCTTTCTCTTGTATTAGTTTTTCTCCAGTTGTGCCAGATAGGGATAACAGGCATCCTTGTTTTGCTCCTGTATTTATTGGAGAAGCTTCTAGTATCTCCTTTTTGCATATAATGATAGCTTTTTTGTTTAGTTTTTTTAAAAATTATATTAATATCCATCTGTACTCATTCTTTACAATTTTTAATGACGTAAATGGACATTCTTTGTTAGAGACTTTTTTAGTATCTATTGATTAAGCATATATTTATATGTTAACTATTGTTTATTTTGTTTTGACTAGACCATGTGATTTACTAAGTTTAGGGAATTTCCATATAGGCAAACTTCCTGTAACAATGCAGATGAATAGCAGTTTTGCAGTTTGGACTTTTAGAGCATTAATTACCTGTACCACATGATAGGTAACACAGTCAATATTTTTCAGAGTTAGATTTGAACAAGGCTACTACTCATGTTCAAATTAATGTTTATTATTTTTCTGATTATTTTGTGTGATTATGTAAATACATTATGAAATTATGTATATGTATATCCCTCACCATCCCTTGCCTGACACTTCACTCTACTGAAAAAAATAAAAAACCTCTAAGGAGAGAATTGCTTACTATTACCTATTTATATTATGTACTAGAAGTGTGTGAAGGTTAATGTGTTCCTTTTTTGGAGAATTTTTAAAACTAGGTTATGAACAAATGTCACACCTTTTAAGAGAAGTGTTTTAATTTTTTTTAAGAAGGTTTAAAATTTTTACCCAGAATAGGATGACAAATCATTCATTTGACTTTTTGCCACTAGGAAAACAAATTACTTTCCTTTTTCACTTTCTGAGCTCTTTTGAACTTGCATTTGACTTATGTTACGTAATGGAATTTAAATGTTCTTTTGACTCTACATTTTCAAATATTTCCAAATTTGTCATATCCCACTATACATTAAAATGGGCTTGATGTTTTTTTTTCTCCTGCTTGCTATAAAGAATAGAAGAATTGCCCGGACTAACAAACAATGGAAGATACAATATGTTTTTGCATTGCTTGAAAGTATTCTGGGTTCATTTTAAATTTTATTTGGTTTTACAATAAGATCACAATTTTTCACATAAGCACCATACATCTGTTTCATATTTTGTTTGTAAATGATATGGCTGATGTATATTACAGAAGTCTGTTGTGCAATTAAGAAAAGACACTTTGAAATTTTTAAAATGAGTTGTGTTCAAATGGAGCTTGGGATTTATCCCAGGGAAGAAGATATTCTCTTTAGGAGCAGTAGGAACTTCTAAAAATTAAATAAATAAATGGTTAAAATGTAAAACTTCTATGTATTCACCCCTTTCAAAAGCATGAAAAATGGAAAATTTCACAAGTGAAAGTTAAAGTTGACCTAAGGCAGTTTTAGATTGTGGAGCCTTCAAATTTTATTCATGGGATGTTTTTAGAGACATTTTGTGGTTTGTTCACTCCAGTTAATTCCAGGCAATCCTTCTGCATTTCTATCAGATGGACATTTTGATACTTCAAAACTTCATTTGGCACAAAATGCACTTAGAGCAGCAAGGAAGGAACATGAGATTTTTGGTTAGTTCTTATAATCTGTAAATTTTATTTTAAAGCATTTTGGGAATGGTAAATCAAACAGAATAAATACAGCTGTTGAAGCTAGACAGTACTATTGAAGCTTAATATGCTTACTAAATATTTAAAACTGATAAACTACTAACTGCATATCACCTGCTTTGTTAAAGTATTTCAAGGTCAAAGATTTTCTTTTGCAGGGGGAAATCCAAATGCAGCACAAGAGCTTAATAATTTACTACTTGGTCACTGAGCGGCTCTGTGTAGTCCTAGTTCAGTCACATAATCTCTCTTTGCCCCATTCTTCCTCTGTAAGGCTTGATTGTTATACTGTGGTGGAAGGAGCAGTTTTTGGAGTTGGGGGCACACTTTAACTTCCCTGTCCATTGCCTGCTGTTACCATGACCTCTTTGTAAAAAGAAGGGGTTTGCCCTAGTTGGCCTCTGAGGTTTTTTTCCAGCTTCATATCTAGGATCCTAGAAGAGATATCAATTTCTGATCTTTTTCTCCATCCTAATAGTCTACATTTCTATGGTGCTAGAATCTTAAATCTGTAGTTGGAAGGGACTCACAGAATATCAAGGTCAACTCCCCTATTTAAAGAAGAGGAAATCAGGCCCCAGAGGCATTAAATGATTTACCTCTGGTCCTACAGGTGGTAGTAAATTCTTGTACTCAAAACCTTGTAGAATTGTTATAAATCAGAATATCAATAACAATTTGATTTTTATTAGACTATATGTTAGAACTTGGAAGCCTTAAACACCACCTCCAAGAACCCAGGGTAATTCTTACACATGATGCATAATTTAATGGTGATTTTTTTAAAAAAGTATATTTAATGAAAATCATATTCTTATAGATCAAAGCACAACAAAAGTAGCTTTTATATATATATATACCCTACTTTTCTTTCAAAGATAATGTATCCTGATTCCCAAACAAGAAAGCACAATTGTTTGCCAATATATACTATCGTTAGGTATCAAATATAAAAATATACCCCAATATCAAATGTAAAAACCAAACTTTACTAAACAAATATTAACACACTTGAATATTATCACATTTAGAGAATATTAGAAAAGAGAATTATATATGAAATTGTGAATTTCTGTTATGAGTAGTTTGTAAGTGTATATCAAATTTGTTATTTAAACATAAAATTTTGGCCAAACAAATATTTATTATTAAATATTAATAATAATAACATGTAAAGTTTTGACCAAATTGCCCTGGATATTTGCTTCCCTACTGTTTTCTTTGGTGTTGTCTTTTCCATTTTTTTCTTTTGTTGTTTGACGTCGCTATCACTGCCCACCAATTGCCTTCCTGACCCAATAGGAGCTCTCCCTAAATAAATCAACACTTTGGCAGTCCCTGAAAATGTATGGCTCATTTATCACCTCTTGTCTTCCTCCTCTCAGCCACATAGGGAGAAGTGTACTTCATTATTAGAGCCATGATTGGTCACTTCATTGATCACCTTTACCTTTGTAGACAGGTGTCACAGTGGATAGAGTGCTGGACCGGAATTTAGGAAGATGCATCTTCCCAAATTCAGATACAGCACAGACATTTACTAGCTGTGTGACCTTGGCCAAGTCACTTGACCTTATTTCCCTCAGTTCCCTCGTCTATAAAATGATCTGGAGAAAGGAAAGGCAAGCCACTCTAGTATTTTTGCCAAGACAACCCAAATGGAGTCACAGAGTCAGACATGACTGAAAACAGCTGAATACATACATTGTAGCCATGATACAAATGATCCCCGTCTCTGCTTACTTTTACTCTGTGCTCACTTCTTCCTTGTTTTCTCTGAATTCATTGTATTCATTCTGTCTTATGACCCAATTATATTGCATTCAGCTACCATAATTAGTTCAATGAATTCTCAATTGATGTTCCAAAGTCACAGACTTATAAAGTTTATGGAAGTGATCACAGACACCTTTGGTATCTTGAGATCATCTTTCTAGGCAAGTTACTGCTTGTTATTAATAAGAATACTTACCATTTTAAGGATTTATGGTTTAGCCATATATTATTTCATTCTATTCATAGCATCACTTGAGTCAGAGTCAACAGTTTTGCAGTTGAGAAGACTCCGAGGTACAAAATGAAGGATTTTTTACTTAGGTTTCAAGCATCTGTTCCATACACTCTATTGCTTATTCATTTTAAAATTAAAATAGGACTGAAGGGGGTGGCTAGGTGGCTCAGTGAATAGAGCACTGGCCCTGGAGTCAGGAGGACCTGAGTTCAAATTTGATCTCAGACACTTAACACACACTAGCCATGTGACCTTGGGCAAGTCACTTAACCCCAACTACCCTGCCTTCCCCCCTCCAAAAAGCAAAAAATAAAATAAAATATGACCAAAAGACATTCTCTAACACATTTGTGTATGCAATAATAAGAGTGTAGTAATGCATTTGTGTCCAAGAATAAGAGAGATGGGGTGTAAACATTTAGCTTTGTATGCCTACATTTCCTTTAGACAGAGAGAGAGAGAGAGAGAGAGAGAGAGAGAGAAAACAAAACCCAGTGTCACTCTACATATTTTCTGGCACATCCCTTGGAAACTGCATCTGTAAACCATGGAACCATTAATGTTGCACCAATGTAATGCGTTGATCATCCTGTTTAGCTTGGCACTGCCTTGAAACCACTCGTTCTCTGAACCAGACGCTTGCCAGTTCCTCATGTTTGATTCATTTACACTTCAACCAAATAAAATACTGTCCTGAAAGAACCATTTGATGTTCGCTTTTTAGGATATTATTTGACAGAGGTATATTTGACTTCAGCTTGGCAATGCAGTATCAAATCATTTACAGACTGTGATTTTTTTAAAGGCTGTAGAAATTATTAGTGTAGGCGTTATTATCTAAAGTAGATATATTGTAACTACCTTGCCAAGCATGTTTTTTTAAGGTATAGGCTATTGTGTTTTTTTCCTTTTTTCTTTATCCAACTGCTACTGTACAGATTTGGCAAACATTTATGTTGTTGTTTCACCCTGGATTTATTTTATTTTATTAATTTAATAAAATTGTTAATCAATTTCTTTAAGCATGTTGGGAGGTAGGAAGGACTGTACTAAATATAGTTTTCAAGGGATTAAACTAGTTCACATCACATTTTCTATCCTTAAACTCAAAGATTGAGGCAGGATGTAAACTGCTCGGCTGGCATAAAGCTTGAATGATTTGGACGGTGTCAGCACTGTTGTCAGTTAAAGAATAATACAGGCGGGTCTCAGCCTTGGCAAAGCAGCCCTCCCTTTGTCCATTGGTTACATAGGTCTGAAAGAATCTGAAATTTCTCAAGAATAATAGTATAATTCTGCTTTTAAAGGGGGGGGAGGTTACATTTCTGTATGCTTTACAATAGAGGAAGGCTAAAGAAATTTGTTAAGAGGAGCCCCCAGGTGTCTGTTCTCCTCATATAGGTGGATGGACCTCTCTTCACACCTCAGTCATTCCAAGGACTGACCAGCCTGCAGCTGGTCAGACCTGATACATGATAGTAACTTCCAAAGAATAGAAATAATGCTTCTGAAGATTCATGTGCTATTGTGACATGACACCAAATGTCTTATGCAGTGAATCTTGTTTCATCCTTCGGAGGTGGGGATCCACAGTTATCTGTAGGTATAAGTAGATAAGTCCTGGGATGGAGTAAAAGGGTTTAGAGTTATAAGGGACCATGATGGTCTTATGATATAATCTCTTTATTGTTACTTATGTGCAGGCACTTTCCTTATGCTGATTAGTTACTGAGTTAGGAGCAATTATCCCCATTTTAAAGGTGAGGAAACCAAGGTAGATGTTTTAGTGCCTTGGTTCATGGTTACACAGTTAGTACATGTCTGAGACAGGATTTGAACCTAGGTCTCCCTGACTCCCAGACACGGGAACACCCAGCTTTTTGACTGACTGTTATTACATGACCAGGCAGCTCTCTACTGGTAAGTTGTAGAGCACAGGCTAGTCTGTATTAGAGGAGGTAGTTTCTCCATTGTCAGTACAGTGAAATCACAGATTGGTCCACCAAGAAGAAATTGTGGGCTTTGCAAATTTTGGACATACCAATGTCACCTATAGTAGGTATACTGGAATTTATTTGAATTTCAGTCAAAATAAATAGGAAAGTCGTTAATGCATTTCTCCTTCTGTAGAGTATAAACTCACTGAATTCATAGACTGTTTGATTTTTTTTTTGTCATTTGTATCACTTTAAAACACTTTATAAATGTTTGTTGACCAATTGCAAGTTCCTAGAATTTCTATAAGCAAGTGGTCTACAGGTAGGGTCATTGCTGTTCATTTTCCTTTATCAGTCCCATCTCTTGGAATCTTTGGTTTGCTTCAAGATTTAAGCTTAAGCTTGTCCTTCTTCATTAAACCTCTCATGGTTTCATTCCCCTCACTTACTAAACCCTATTCTAGGGCT
>CM053600.1:93302601-93340591 GCA_028646575.1 Pseudocheirus occidentalis
TATTAAAGTAACATGGATTGTTCTTTTTTTTTAACATTACTATAAAATTTTAGAATTGCAGAGTACCTGAGAGCTTATCAGATCCGAACTCCTCTGGTATAAAGGTCAAATTAATAGATGAAGAAAGTGATACTCAGAAATGTCAAGTGAATTGTTCTAGATTAAAAATAATACAGCGTTCCAGTCTTTAGGACTCAAAATGAAACAAGCCTGGTAGTAGAGGGCCAAGGTGAACCGTGCAGTCGTACTTAACAAAAATTCAACCTGCTCTTTAAGGTGTTGGGAGTGGGGGGTAGGGAGTGTGTATGAGAATAAACTTTACATAGTGCTTCCTATGTGCCAGGCATCATGCTGAAGCACTTTTTTTTTTAACAATACTATCCCATTTAATTCTTAGAATAACTTTGCAAGGTAGGTTCTATTGTTACCCCCATTTTATAGTTGAAGAAGCCTGAGGCAGAGATTGAGTGACTTGTCCAGGGTCATGCATCTAGTAAGTGTCTGGATACTGGATTTGAATATCATTTCTTTATCAGTCAAAAGAGAGGGTGATGTTCTAGAGAATATATAAACAATTGGAGAGAAAGCCAACATAAGTCTTTGTTCAAAACCATTGAACCAAGCAATGCACTGCGTAGAGCCTTTTAGAACTGCATAAAACATGCTTTAAAATTTGGAGACTGTCTCTTCTGGGGAAGGAACCTACTAATGTACCTCAGAGAGGGCTGGACTTCTCAGCATTCATGCCTAGTCAGGAAGTGTTAGTGAATCTTTCATTGGAATGCTATATGTCATTTATTCTTTCTTCTGAATCTTATCTTGTAGCAAGATTCTCATATGTACATGCACATACACTTCTGTAATTAACTTTTCTTTGTGTGTGTGTGTGTGTGTGTGTGTGTGTGTGTTTGTGTGTGTGTGTTTAAGAGAAAAACTACATTGTGGCTCTACTGGGAGCTTCCCACACAGATGAAATCAAAGTTCCGGACTAAAACAACTATCTAGTTTTTAAAAAAGTAACTATTAGACTTATTTCTGTTAAAAGAGAATTGAAAAAATATTATCCACTAGATTGATCACTGGAAATTCAGTAATGTACCGTCTGTCTCATTACCCAGTCAACTGTAACTTGGGAATTATTGTGTATATGTGTGTGTGTATTTATATGGAGGCAGGGAGGGGAGAGCCAAGAAATAATCAGGCATGAAGATGGCTTATCATAATAAAATGAGCAAGAGATTTGGGGAGCAGAAGACCTGAGTTTGAATCCTGTCTCAAAAAGGGATTAGCTTTGTCACTCTAGTTATGTGATTTATCTCAGCTGTAGTGTTCTTATCATTAACATGGTCACAATAGCACCTACTTTGTAGGATTGTTGTGAGGAGCTAATTAAATTTTGAATCAAAATGCTCTATTTTTCTAATTATTGGTTTAGCCACATAAAAGTATTGACTTTTTTTTTTGCCAGTGAAGCCATGACAGTTATTGGAAAATACTCTCTATGGAAAGTGAACCTTTCTCTTCCGTAGGATTTCTTCCTTGTGTATACATTTTAAATTGGTGTAGTTAAAAATGTCAGATTTCAATCAAATACTTAGCATGTAGCCAATTGATTTTTGCCCCCACTTCCTCTTCCTGGTTCTTTCATTAGGGCTTTCCCCCACCAATTTTTAAATTTTTAGTTGATTTATCAATTGAGAGTTAGCATTTAAAAAGAAGAATATAGTTTTTTATGACTCGGTTCTGGAGAAATGGGTGAGGTTCCTTCTTTCAGCATCTCAGTCAACAGGTCAGGAAGTTGTACTCCAAGGCAAGGGGGAGTTTTGTGTGGTTTGGCTCGTATGGTCGAGGAGAGGAGAGCATAAGTCAGGGGTCCTTCCAGAGGAGCAGAGATGGGGAATTCCCAAGTCCATGCCAAGGTCCTTTGTGTTGAATTTCGTCTATGGTAGGGGAAGGAGAACCAGATAGGATGGATATGCTAGCCATGTTAATTAAAACCAGCTGATAAGGTCAGGGAAACACTGGAATGACAACGGGATGGCGTCTGACATGGCAGCCCTGAAAAAAAGCCGAAGCAACAGACATTTATGCAATGATTTTGGGGAATCATTGGCTTTTTAATTCTCATACATGCATGACTAAGAGGCCTAGGCTGACATTTTACAGTCTCTCTAGACCCACAGAGAAAGATACTGCTGTTAAAACCTTGAGTAATACTTCAGTGGTACCAGAGGGTTCAATGACACATTAATTTGATAAACGTAAAATCTCACGGGCAGATAGATATTTGGAAAAGAAATGTAATTAGTGTCAAAGAGATCATGTTTGCTCATGTCAGCCAATTCTTCTGTAGCAGTTAAATTTATTTTTTGATCGTTTTACATTATTATTTTCACTTTACCTGAACTTCATAAAATAGTTTCTTTATAACACAACTTCGAGGTATTTCTAAGTATTATTATCACCACTTTGCCAGTGAGGAAATTGAAGTAGCATCTGGAAAGGCACTGAATAAAGGTGCAGAGTCATGAGTAGGAAAATGTGACAAATGGTGATGAGTGATTTGGGGTAACTGGAGTAAAGGGCAGGGAAATGTTTATGATGAGATCAGATAAAAAGGGTGTAGGTAGAGGTGGGCTGGCAAAGAGCCTTGAAATCCAGAATGAGGAGGCTAAACTTTCCACAGAGGAGTAAGTGGGGTCATTGTAAAGCTTTGACTCAAGTAGTGACAAGGTCAGAGTTCTTTGCCAAGGAAGATAAGTTGGGATAGAGCTAGAGGAGAGAGAGAGGGTGGAAATAGGTTGTTGACTGGTAAGGAAAGTCTTGTGGTTCCTGCCCCAGTAGTGGAAGGACTGAAAAACAAAAGGTTCAAACAATGAGGCTGTTCATTTTTGTCATGTGGGAAGTCCATCCTTGATCTAATTTCATTCACAAAACATGGGGAATTCTGGAATATACATTTCTGTTTTTCTAGTAAAGGTCAAACTGAATTGTTGGATGCCAGTTTTATATACTAATGACTTGTTGATGGTAATGATGGGTTAACTTCACAAGTCCTAGCCAGAAATCCACTAGAAAAGAGATTTCTTTGGTTTTTGTTTTTTAAATGCTCAGTTAACTTTAATTTGTAATATTAGCAAAGTGGTCAGAAGGAAAATGGAAAAAAAAATGTCCAGTTTCTAGTTTGATAACACTGCTCTTAACATACCTTGGGATGCCATATGATGGCGTCCCACAGCTCAGATTTGGTTATACCTTTAGAAATGATACTGTCTCACACATTTAAAAGCTTTTTTTCTCAAAACCCAGGTGAGATATCCTCACTTCCATTAAATATATGTGTGTGTACCTATATATAATTTATATACACACAGAAAATATCTTTTAATCTTTCTTTTTGAAGGGGGGAAGGCAGGGCAATTGGAGCTAAGTGACTTGCCCAAGGTCACATGGTTAGTAAGTGTGTCAAGTGTCTGAGGTAGGATTTGAACTCGGGTCCTCCTGACTCCAGGGCTGGTGCTCTATTCACTGTGCCACCTAGCTGCCTCCACATATATTTTTTTAACTTTACCTGTGATTTTATTGTAATAGTAAACTTCTGCTGATGCTACTCTGCATGGGTTTCTTTATAATTTATACTTATATCATCCATTGAGAGGTTAGTTGACTTGTCCTGGGTCATAGTGCTAGCATGAGTTAGAAGTGGAATTTGAACCAAAGTTTCTTTGATGCCAAGGAAAAGTCTCTATCCATTAAACGTGTTGTGTGCTCTTCCTCATTTCATATATGTATATGCATATATACATATATATACATGTATATATATGCTTTTGTATGATACGTCATTATCATACTTATGAATTAATTATAAGTAGTCAGGGTGTCAAATCATAATTTGTTACCATGGTTATGATGGAAAAATAACATGACATATATTGAAAAGATCATTAGTTTTTTGCTTCAGAAAGTCAACTGAATGTGAAGTTTGAAATTCAGTTTTGGGTCCTGATACTTGTTAATTATATGATCTTGATTTCATTTAACCTTTAATGCCCAGAGCTGACAAATGTGATCTCTTCTCTTCCCCCCAGCTTACCATGGGCAGGGTGTTGGATCAGTTTCCTTACAGATGTGCAGCTTAGGCTTATATGTGAGTTACTCTGTCTTCACAGAATTCCCTTTCTCCCTTCTTCAGGGCAGTACCAAATATAGCCACAGAAGAAGTATATAGAAAGAAGATGAAGGTAGACATCTAGATAAGGGACCCATACGCATCCCAGGTGTATTTGCCACTTCTCCTTTCCTGATTCCTCCCCACTGAGTCAATTTTCTGGCAGAATCTGTAGAAATGCCCACACAAAGGAAGACTCCATGAAACGGTGACCTAATGAAGGCTGCTGTGCCCTTCCCAGGAACCCAGAGGTTTACTTGGGCCGTTTATTCTTTGCTATACTAAATCACTTCTGCTCACAAGCTACAGGGTTGTAGAACCAATAGTCAACCCAACCAACCCTTAAACAATGTGCTGGGGGAAAAAAAGCAATATATCATCATGCTATTTGCCGATTCTTGGTGGCTTCACTGGGCTTAACCTAGTTACAACTCTGATATGACCTTTCTGAGCCTCAGTTTCCAGATAATGCTATCTGTCCTGCCTGCTACATGGGAGGGTTATAAGGAATGGATAAGTAAATGCATGGGAGAACTCTTGATAAGTTATAATTACAAAACACTCAAAGTCACTGTGATACCAATAAATTGCTCTCTGGAGTTGGCTAAGAAAGGGATTGACCACTTGCTACCTATGTACATATGGGCAAATTACTTAAGATATCTGCTTCTCTATTTCTTCCTCTGGAATAATATAGAGATAGACTAGATGACTGCTGTGGTCACTTGCAGCTCTTAATCTGTGACCCTTTGTTCTTCCTCCGCTGTATAGAGTTGTGAAGGATTACTGTCTTTTAGATCTGTCGTTGTTTCTCTTGTTTCTCGCTTTGATATATATTTTAGTCACCTTGGTACAGGACGGATAGACTTAACTTTGCCAGGTGCTGTCAAGGGGAAGATGGGTCTGTGAACTGAACAACAAAGGGTTGGGTGGATGGGTGGGAATTCCCATAGGTGTCTCTTCAGTGTCTGATTAGAGGTTGTTAAATTATGTTTTAAGTGTATTTGTAAGATGCTTTATTTGAAAGCTTGAATTTAAGCTCTTCTAATATAAGATGCAGGCATCTAGGTGGCATGGGGGAGAGCATGCCAGGCCTGGAGTCAGGAAGACTCATCTTTCTGAGTTCAAATCCAGCCTCGGACACTAATTGTGTGACCCCGGAAAGTCACTTAATCTCTTTCTACCTCAGTTTCCTCATCTGTAAAATGAGCTAGAGAAGGAAATACCAAACTACTCCAGTATCTTTGCTAATGGGATCACAAAGTCGGACACAACTGGAACAACAGAACTAAAATAATGGAAGATGCAAAAGATTCAAATTAAAAGACTGTCCGTGAGATATAACTCCCACAGCACACAGTCCAAGGTCTGTATGAGCCTCCTCAGCATCCTTATATTGTTCTATATCTGATTATTTGTGCAGATTCTAGGATTCCTTTTCCTTTCACTGTTTGTTTGATAATCACCTGTTAGAAAAGTGGAATTTCACAGTAAGAAAAACAACTGGGGGAAAAGCAGATGGTAGAGAAACAAAAGTGGCATGTGAGAAATGGTTTAGGAAAAGGCCTAGAGAATAATGCCTATGTTAAGTCGAGAGAAGTAAAACATCATCAATAGCTCTTTTCTCCCTTCACCTTTTGATTGCATCTCGCAGCTTTTGTCTTCTTGTTCCTAGCTCCCCTACTCGCTGGCCTCGCCTCCACGAGGCAATGTCTTGGTGAATTAAAACTCTCTTCCTTCTTCCCTATGAAAGTATTAGCAATTTCTGTTTCATAACTTGTGGATCTATTCAGCTCTAAGGAAGCCTTTCAGGGATGAGCAACAGTACTTTTAATCTGTAGGATACAAAGTCCATGACTGCCTCAGAGATTGGGATTCTGTAGTGATTTTATTTCATTATGAACCTATACCAGCATTATTTAATGCAACCAAGTTTCGAATGCTAGTAGAGAACACACTTAAGGTCATGGTCTAAAAGGACTTTGATGTCCTGCATAAGGCTGATTTTCCCATAATATGCATGAAAAGCTTGTGCAGTACAGCTCTTAGGAAATGAATATTTGTTCGTGTAGGTTACAATAGGAGACATAACCTGTGAGTGATGGGAGATGTCGGGCAGAATATGGATTTGGAGGAAAAAGGGGGAGAACCGGCATGAAAAAATTAGCCATGGAAATCCATGAATGCAAAGCTGAGAATATTCCTGGAAATGTGGCAGCTATATTTTACCAGAAATGACAGGCATCTTTTTTTTCATATCCTGCTAGTAAAGTGTTTCTGATTTTTTTTAACAAACTAAATAATTTCCCCACAGATTTCATGCCCCTTTTCTCCTGCTTAGAAAACTCCACATGTTTCTTCTCTCTTCCCAGTCCCTAGTCTTTGGTGTTAGGAGGTGGGGGAGTAACATATGAAAAGTATCATCCTCTGGATTTTTCTTTACTTGTCCATAAAGAAATACATTTTGCTAGTTGAGGCCACTAGCCTGGCTTTCTCTTTGACCAAATAAAATTGGTTCTTCGTGTTTTTAAGTTTTCATGTTTGGAGACAAGTGTCTTGGGTTCAGATATGACTGCCATAATGTATTGGACTTTGGGCTGGTCCCCACCCTCCCCTGGAATCTCTGTCCTCATCTTTAAAATGAGAGAATTGGACTACATGACCTCTCAGCTCCATTTTAGCTCTAAATCATTGATCTTATTGGCAATTTTTAAATTACAGGTATGTTCCTTATTTCAAATCTACCTTTGTTGATGTTAATGTTGATAATAAATACTAGTTAAGCACCCAGATAGGGTCTTCATTCTAGTCTCACCCCCCCCAAAAAAACACGGGAGGTACAGACATTATATTTATCACTCTGACCAGTGAGAGAAGACCAAAGACCATGAACATTTTAAGGAAATAGAGAGAATAGGTGGGATATATTGACAGTTTATGGGACTCTGGTGAATTCCAAGGAATAAAAGGTAAAGGAGAAAAGGAATCTCTTCTTGGTCTGAAGACACTAAACAAAAACTCCGAGATGGAAAAGGAAGCAACACCATGTCAAAGGTGTATTATTTTATTTGTAACGGAGGAAGATGAAAGCATGTAGTAGCATAGGATCTGAGGATAAAGGATCTTGAATCTTAGGGTCTTTGGTATGGAAAAGATGGAGTCAAGTTTTATATATAATGGAATGACTTAGAGCACTAACGTGAATTAATTGAAGCAGAGAAACAGGATAGATTGGGAAAAGGAGATGCAAGAGGTGAGAGGTTGGGTAAGGAACTGAGAAAGTCATTGTTTTTTTTTTTAAACAAAAAAAAATTTTTTGGCCTTTTGGAGGGGGAAGGGCAGGGCAATTGGGGTTAAGTGACTTGCCCAAGGTCACACAGCTATTACGTGTTAAGTGTCTGAGATCAGATTTGAACTTGGATCCTCCTGATTCTAGGGTCAGTACTCTATTCCCTGCGACACCTGGCTACCTTATGAGAAAGTCATCATTGCCACTTATGTCTTGATGCTTGGATGGGTTAAAGTTTTATGAGAACTAAGGAATTTTGATCTGTATATTGAGTACTGACTTTTTTTAAATAGAAAAATCAGTCATTCAGATTAGTGGTTGTCTGAGTGTAAAAATTAAGGGTAGAGAGGAATGGAAGGGGATATTTAGGATGGAGGGGAATAGATGACAATGGGAAAGCTAGGATGGTTTGGGGAAAAAATGGAGAGCAACAGCTCCCTTCTCATTGAACTTTTCCCAGTGATCGGTTTTTCTTATTGTTTTGGTAGTCCCTATTAGGCAGTGAGTTCTCTGCATAAACTATAATAATTTTTCCATATCACTTCTCCCTGTTTCCATATTGACTCAAGTTGAGTGCAACATTGCTTCTCCTTCCCATAATGAAAATTAGTGTTAGGGAAATGGCCAAAATGCTAATTTCTAAATCTTGTCTATAATAATAGCTCATTTTGCTTTTAAGGTATGTTCATAAATTGTGGGTCTTCTAAGGGATAAAGGCATGAAATTAAGTGTATTTATGTTTTTATTAAACGTGCAAAGTTGGATTTTGGGGGTGGGGGGGTTGGTTCTTGTTTCCCACTCCAAATACATAAAGAGTATGAAAACTATGTGATCTCCTGATTGTCATTTCTTTGTCATTAATTTTCATCCTTATTCAACTTTGATTCAGTTTTACCACCTTATCTTACTCCATGTTCCCTGTGATACTTTTAAAATTTTTGGTGCACAAAGAGTTTAACTTAAAGTTTACATTATAACTTTTTCGAGTAAATTAGTGCTTAATTAATTTGAATTGATAGCCATGTTTCATATAACTTGAAACTCATTATATACAAATCAAAACAGAGATTGAGTTTATTTTTGTGGTTATCAACTAGTTTCCTGCCCCACACCCTTACTAATTTTAATGTCACAGGATATTTCTAAAAAAAATTAATTTGAGGTAGTATTTTATGTCTTGTGTATAGTCATTTAAACTTTGGCAGCATCATGTCGTAGGCCCCACATTTTCCATGTGATTTGTAGGCCTGAGCTTTCTCAAAGCTTTATTAGTATCAGAGGGGGTTTATCATAAGGAAAGAATAGGGAATTTTTTTGTAAAAATAAAAATGCTACTCAGTGATTTCCCCCTTTAGTTCTTAATCAAGGTTCCAGATGTTTGTATGTATTTATTTATTTAGATATTTATAGTGTTCTCTGACAGGCAATATGCCTCCCTGGGTGCATTCCAGAAATTTTAAAAACATACATGGTAAAGCCACAGAGATCAAAGACCTTTTGCGCTCATGAGCTCTTTACAGCCCTTCATCCCTAAAACGCTCCATATTAAAAATCCAAGAAGTGCAGAGAAATCAACCTTGTGACCAGTGGGGGTGAGAGGGAGGAGAGGTCTTCTGTTGATATTCCAAGGGATCCAGTGAATAGTGAGTCAAGAAGCCAAAGGGTCATCTTAAGTGAAACAATTCAGAAATGGAGAGAGATACTTTAGTTGACTAGTATTCAACTGTAGAGAACACAACTGGAATTTTCTGAAAGAATGAAAAAAGTATTAAGTGCTAACTTGTGTGCAAAGCACTCTGTTAATCTGGGGATATGAAGAGAAAAGAAATGTTCTCAGATTTTACTTATTTGACTGCAACTGAAAAAGTTTATAGAGGGTTAGTTGTTAATCTCAGAATCTTCAGAAGTTGTCATTGAAAGACTTAAATTGTGACTAAAACAATGAAAAATTACCTTAATTCCAGAGGACTGAGACACGTCTCCTGAGAGATGATAAGCTCAAGAAGCACAGTGAAACCTACATTTTGGGACATGACCAGTGTGGAAATTTGTTATGGCAATTTTCTTTTTCTTTCCCAGTTGGAACACGGGATGGAAAGAAAATAAATTCTTGTTAACTGAGAAAATAAAATTTTAAAAGTTTAGTTAAGAAGCCTTAGTTCTTCATTCTTAAATCAAGGAAGTTAAATTAGATTATCTGTAAGGGTCCTTACAGCTCCAAATAAATAATCCTTTATTTCTCAAATGTTTATTGTTATGTTTAATCGAAAACTTGATTTTTATTCTTGTTAAAATACTGAAAAGAATATTGCATTTACCCTGTGCATTTTTGAAAGATATAAAATAGCTACATCAGGTATTAGCTTTTGTAGCCATTCCTACATATCAAGAAATAATTGCAGTTATAACTGTTATCTGCATCATCTGAGAAAGTGCCTCCAGTCTTGAATATCTTTCCTAGGACAGATCAAAGGCAGAACAACACTAGAGCATTTATTTTCTTTGGAATCCCTTTGCCTTTCTGCATTTGTTAACATCCTGTTCTGAGAATCTTTATGATAAATGAGAGACCCATTTCTTAAGTTAGATTCTTTCCATCAGCATCTATCTAAGAAATCCTCTTATCAGTTATGCTTTTTTCTTGGGGACCTTCCCTTACTTGAACTTCACCACTGTTCCACGTTGTCAGGTTTGTGAACAAGGAACTCTCAGTGGAAGTAGTCTTTAGTGACACTCTGTCTCTCATCCCTGGGGTCTTGGTGTTGGCTGTCTCCATCCTTGCAATGTTGTCTCTCTTCAGCTCTGCCTTATAGAATCCCTCTGTTCCTTCAAGAAGCAGCTTAAGTTGAATTTTCTTAGTGAAACCTTTTTTTAATCACCTCAACTATTAGCACCCTCTTTCTTAAGCTACCTTGTACTTAATTATTTTGTGTGTAAACTCATATTTCTTTTCTATGCAATTATACATACATATATGAAAGCATATGCATATATGTTTGTGTCTGAACATATGTAGAGGAGTATTAATTTCCTCTCACTAGACTTAGAAGTGGAGTCAGAAATGAACCTCCATAAGTGTATTCTGGAATTAAGTGCCCTTGTCAGGTGCCCTACCTGCCATGCCCTTTGTGCCATACCTACAAGAAGCTGTGTGTGTGTGTGTGTGTGTGTGTGTGTGTGTGTGTGTGAAACTAAACCCTTCCAGAATAATGAGTTTCACAACAGATTGTGGTAATGGATAGAATGAGAATATGGACAAATAATAACCAGAACATTTGATTCCTTTATTTTCTTGAAGCAATAGATAGCAAATAGGTCTTGTCAGCCAATTAGAAGAGGAGAACTGTAGAAATACAGTCACGCTGCAGCTGGAATAGTTAGGCAGCGCTTTCCTGAAAACAACCAGTCAATCCTGCAAGTGAAGTAGAGGCTCCTTTGTTGCTAGTCTCCTCTTGTCGCCTTTCCTTGGCATGCTTCCTCTTTAATCCTACTCTTGAAAATTAGATCAAATGCAAACTGTGTTCAGACTGACTTACAGTTTCTTAACTCCTTTCCTGTTTTCCTTTTGACAGCCTTGGCATAAGAAGTCTTTTTCAAGTAGTAAATTAATTTGGGTAGTAAGCACCCCACCTGAATTTTTGTTACATGCTGGTAGTTTAGATAAATGGATATTATAATCTCAGCCCATTTCTACCCAACACTGCTGTGCTGATTTGCAAGAGTCTGAAAAAGTGATAATATTCTGTCAGTTTCGGGCATAGGAGGAAAAATGGGGGCAGATTTTCTTATTTGTATTTATAGGATGCCTGTGGGGAAGCTAGAAATGCTGTATGGCAGTTTACATGGCTAAATACACATAAAGAAAGATAAGAGACCCATAGACATTTCTTTGTAGAGGCATGGAAAAAAAGACAGAATAGATCAGTAATTGTCAGCTGTGTTGGAGATACACTTTCAGACGTAACCAAAGAATTTCTTTCCCTTAAACTCACCATTTCCTTGAAGAATGCAGTCTATTTTTAATGACTATATTGATTTGATGATTGTGTTATGATGCATTTTATTTGCTGCTGTAATGTTTGCTTCCTGTCAGCACTTAATGTGGATAAATCTACTTTTCGGCACAGCTTTGATATACTGTAAAACTGCTTATATTTGCAGTAAAATTTGTTTTGCTACGGTATGTTTGTGCACAGACTCAGTGGGAATTTTTTTTTCCACCCAATCGTTCCATGTTCAGTTTAGTAGAAAAATAGACATATGTGGTGCTGTTATCAATTTATACTATTAGCAGTACGCCATGAGGAAGACGTAGTTTGGGGTCTGAAAAAATCATAACTAGATGCAACATTCATACTTTTAGTCAGCTCTTTAGTTCTTTCTTATTTTTTACCAAAACATATGCTTCTGTGAAATTTCTAATCCATAGTTTATATGTTTCAGAACAAAAAAAAAGTAACTAATCACAAAAGATTATTTCTTGCAGGCTTTTATGTGTATGCTCTTCATGTTAAATACAAGTATGTTTTTAATGTCATTCTAACATTTATTTGCTATGCAGCCTTGGGGAGGTCACATTCTCTGGGACTCAGTTTCTTGCTCTACAAAATGAAAGGGCTAAATTCATTCCTCTCTCACTCTAATGTTCTCCAATTATGTATTATTACTATTTGGATAGATTTCTCCTTTTTTAATAACAATTTATAAAGAAAACAGTTGAGAAAAATTAACCAAGTTATTGAATAAACACATCTGATAGCAAATGTAGTATTCCCCCTATCTGTAATGGCTTTATTTTAAAGAAAACACAATTAAATCCCAGAAAATTTAAAGTGATTTGTTCAGATTTACTTTTGTTGGTGTCAGTCATTAAATCACGTCTGGCTCTTTGTGATCCTGATGGATTGTCCTGGCAAAGATACTGGAGTGGTTAGTCATTTCCTGCTCCACTGGAGTAATGCAAACAGAGTCTAAGTAACTTGCCCAGCGTCACTTAGCTAGTAAGTGTCTGAGGCTGGATTTGAACTCAGGTTTTTCTGACTCCAGTCCCAGCACTCTATCCATGGAGCCACCTAGCTGCTTCAAATTCATGTAGATTAACTTAAATTAAGCTGAATTTTTAACTTGGGTCATTGGAGGTTTCCACTCCGTCATGTTCTCAATGTGATTTACCGACTCCCTATAAAACAGTTCTGCAAACAGGCTATAAACCAGGTTGAGGATAACCAGCAGATCTCAACCCTATTGGTGAGTTAGGGAGATGATTTCCCCCACGTATGAAGACCTCCCCCCAGTTTGTTCTAAGAGCCCTGAAGGTGACTGAAGTAGGTGCTGTGGAACACTTAGAGTTTATCAGACATCAAAAATGCCAAGGTCATCCACTGCATCCTGGGACATTACCATTTGTCCTGGCTTTTGTCTTGCCCCTGGACTTTTGATGAGTGTGTGTGTGTGTGTGTGTGTGTGCATGCATGTGTGCACACGTATATGTGTGTGTGAGAGAGAGAGAGAGAGAGGTGACTTTGTGTAGCTCTACCTCACTTAAATTTAGTTCACTCCCAAGTCAAGACGTGGCTCCAGGATGTTATTGGTCCTCTCTGAAAATGAAGGACAGCTGACTATTCGGACTGCATTCAGCTCTTCTCTAGTGATGTCATGAATCACTACCAGCTCCACTGCGTTCTCCTCTTGGACTCAATCCAGGCACCCAGCCACCAGGTTCTGTCCAGCCGGCCGGCAGCATTGCCAGCATCTCCCAAATCTCTATGGCTCACTCCACCAGCTTCCACTGAGGATAGGGGATCCAGGAACCTGATGGGGGGGGGCTGGTTGGGATTGGGGTGGATCCAGGGGGAGAAGGAGGACCTCAACAACTACCCCCTCTTTGGAGCACATGTGGAGCCTAGACATGGAGATTCGCAAACTGGAAGGGAAAATAAAGGAGCGTAT
The DNA here is from genome assembly GCA_028646575.1 of Pseudocheirus occidentalis. Classification (NCBI taxonomy): domain Eukaryota; kingdom Metazoa; phylum Chordata; class Mammalia; order Diprotodontia; family Pseudocheiridae; genus Pseudocheirus; species Pseudocheirus occidentalis. The sequence continues at coordinate 93,316,011 of CM053600.1, forward strand.
GGACAAGAAGGGACTCAGACCACAGAATGGGGACACTATTTCAAGACAATTGAGGATCTACAGGTGCAGATCTATACAAGCTCATTGGACGATGCCATAATCATCCTATAGATTGATAATACCTGTCTGGCGGCTGATGACCTCAGAGTCAAGTATGAAGCAGAGTTGGCCATGAGATAGTTTGTAGAAAGTGACATTCACAGCCTCTGGAATTCACAGCCACATGACCGGGCTGCAGCTGAAGACAGAGACTGATACCCTGAAGGAAGAGCCGCTCTTCATGAAGAGCCATGAGGAGGAGGTGAATTCTCTACAAGTCCAAATAGCAGGCTCTAGACTGACAGTAGAGGTGGGCTCTCCCAAATCTCAGGACAAAACAAGGTCATGGCTGATATTGGAGCCCAGTATGACACCCTGGCTTAGAAGAACAGAGAGGAGCTTGATAAATACTGGTCCCAGCAGATGGAGGAGAGCGCTATGGCAGTCAACACAAAATGTGAAGAACTGTCACCGAGCTGTCAGTCTAGTCTCTAGAGACTGACCTGGATTCCCCTTGAAATCTAAAAATCAGCTTAGAGGACAGCCTGAGGGAGGCGGAGACCTGCTGTGCTATCCACATGGAGCAGATCAGTACGGCCCTTTTATACCTGGAGGCAGAGCTGGGGGGGGGGAGGGGGGAGCGGGAAGTGGGAAGTGGGGTGGGAAAGCAGGAATGCAAGGCCCTACTCAACATTAAGGTCAGACTGGAAGCAGGAGAGCAACACCTATTGAAACCAGTCGGAGAATGGGAAGGATGATCTCTGCATGCCTTGGACAGCAACGGCAGTTCCTTAGGTAAGACAGGCTCTAGGGGGACTGTAGACAGCAAAGTGGTGGCAGAGACCAATGACACCAAAGTCCTTCTGCGTTAGGGCCATTAACTGAAGACCTGGGCTGAGTCAGGAAGTTAATAAAGACTCTTTGGTCACCTAAAGAAAAAGAAAATAAAGATAATGAAGGACAAAAAAACAGCAGTAGATGGAGCACTGGACTTGGAGTGAGGAAGGCCCAAATTTGAATCCTGTCTTAAGACACTTAGCTGTGTGACCTGAAAGAGATCACCTAGCCTCTCGGCCTCAGTTTCCCCATCTGTAATATAACGATAACAGCACCTACCTCACAAGGATTGTGTAAATATGAAATCAAATGAAATAATGTGTGTAAAGGATGTTGCAAACTTTAATTTGTTTTAACACCACAGTTTCATAGATATGTCTTTCCTCCCGTTAACACTCCCTTATAAAGCAAAATTAGTTGACACAACCACATCTGATGTTATATGCTACATTGTACCCCTCTAGTTCTCTGCCTATCAAAAAGGATAGTTGTTGTCCCTCATGTCCAAAGCCAAGCTTGGTTGTCATTATTATTTCTCATTGTGCAGCTTCATTTTTGTGACCTTTCTGGTTACATTATTGTAGTCCTTGTGTCTATGCTGTAATCCTGGTTCTGTTCATTTTACTTTGCATCACTTCCTACATGAATTCCCATATGTTTCTGGATTCAACATATCTATTATTTATTCCAGTAAAACAATACTGCTTACATTTGTGTAGCTTGATTTGGTCAGCCATTCCCAAATCTATGGATATCCATTTTATTTTTCCTTTATTTTTTTTTTTTTACTACCACAAAAGAGCTGCAATGAATATTTTGGTCTATAGTGGACCTTTCTTTAAAATTTTTACTTCCTTGGGGCTTTATGCCAAGTAGTAGAATTTTCTATAAAGTTTAGTGACTTCCATATAGTTCTAAATTATTTCCAGAATGGTTGGACCTTAACCGTTCCACAAATAACGTATTTGTATCCCTGCCATCCTCTTGCCATTCCAGCAAAATGTTGATGTTGGAGAGTTGAGTTCAGAAGCTAGGGAAGATTTAATAAATGTTTCTAGAGAAATGTTTCAGTGCCTTTAATTTCTTGGGTGTTCCAAAATCACTTAGTACTCAACTGCTTCAGTCAGCTATTCAGACCTGAACAACTGTGTCAGGTATATATGGTATATTAGAAAGAAAAGCCCGAGTATAGATCCAGCAGGCATCTACAAAAGGAAACGTGGAGACTGAGCACCTGAACACATTCTGATTCATACAACTGCAAAGTCTGCCTGGTTAGAAAGAAAAGAATATCACCCATGGAGGTTGGATGTCTTTTTATTTGAGAACAAAAGAGTTTCGATTCTTTTGCTTCAAATTTAGCCTTTGCATTGTGTGGTAGGGGTGGTTTAATGAATCATTGTTTCACTTAGATACTGCTGAGTATTTGACCATTAAATAGTCTCAAATGTGTACATAATACTCCTGACAAATCCTTATTTAGCTGTGATTAATTGTCATTGAATTGTTGTTTAATTACCCCTAGAAGAAATCTAAGAACAGTTTGCATTCTGATTAAGTTATTTAGTGTAATAATATGTGAAGGAGTTGAAGTGATCTCTGGGTTTTATTATAGCTTGCATTGGTGGAATTCTGTGATAGTGCAAAATACATAATGTCACTAGGGATCCAAAATGCATTCAGCAATCCTGAGGTTTTTTTTTTTTCTTTCCAAGTTTGAGTAATCCTTTTAAATGAGATGTTATGGCCCCATATTCAAATTTTACCATTTATTTTATATTTTAACTGACATCATATGGGCCCGTATTTGTTGCCGTGTGTTGATTGGCAACATTATAGAATTTTAAAAGTGAAAGAAGCCGTATCAGTCTTCTTGTGAAATCCCTTCATTTTGGGATTCAGAAAACTGAAGCCCTAAGGGGTTAAGTGATATATCCAAGGTCATGCCATTACTTTGTTGTAGTTCCAAGATTAGTCCAGGTTTCCAGACTCCCACTCGATTGCTGTTTTTTTCTCCAATGTATGATAAGAATTTTCTTTTTTCTTTTTTTAATCTTTTCAACTTGACTGTTTACAGACCAAAAGGGAAGCAGCTATTTTCCAGATATTCCTTTAAATTTGAGATTAGATACCTATTCCAAGGAACTGATTAACTCCTAGATATGACCCCTCCCCATGTAAGTAAAGTCACTTAACCCTCTTTGGGTCTCATTTTCTTTATGTGTAAAATGAGACTCGAATTATATAATTTCTAAGATTCCCTTTTAGTATGAAATCTGATTATTATAGCGTAGCACTGAATGTTCCAGAAAGTTTGAACATGATTAATAGCAATAAATTACGTTCTTATAACAGTTGAACATTTACGAAGTAATTTCCCGAAAATAATTCTTTGACTTAGGTAGTGTCCCTTTGTCCCCATTTTGCCAGTTGATTGATTAATACGTCAATTCAACCATTATTAATAAAAACAACTAGCATCATAATCGTAAGATCATTGATTTGGAGCCAAAAGGGATCTCAGATATATCTCCTCCCCTGGGGATTCAAAGGCAAAAATGAAACATTTCTTGCCTTTAAAGCACTACAGGGGCTACACGGATAATTCAGTATAAATATACAAATGATACAGGAAAAAAAAGTAGTAATTTTCAGGTGCAGGGTAGTAACAATGATCAAGATTGGGACAGGCTTCCTGTAGGATGTAGCATTTACTCTGACCCTTGAAGGAAGCAAGGAATTTTAAGAGGGAGTGGTAAAAGTGAAGCACATTTTAGACACCAGGAACAAAACCATGAGAAATCTTGGACAGATATCATGACTGAGGAATAACCGCCATGTTGGGCTTGAAATGTAGAATGTGGTAATAGTGATGTCAGAACTGTATGTTATATATTTACAAGTCAAACAGGATTTTACATTAATGTTCTTTATCAATTGTGTCAAACTCTTCATGACCCCATTTTGGTTTTTCTTGGCAGAGATACTGGAGTGATTGGCCATTTCCGTTTCTAGTTCATTTTGCAGATGAGGAAGCTAAGGCAAATAGGGTTAAGTGGTTTGATCAGCGTCACAGAGCTAGTAATTGTCTGAGGCTGAATTTGAACCCAGGAAGATGAGTCTTTCTGACTCTCAAGCCTGGCACTCTATGCCCTGAGCCACCTATCTGGCTCCAGAAGAAATAGGAATTGATTGAAATTTATTGAGCTTCAGAATAAAGCTTCTTGTGTGGGGAACATGTGGTCAGTTAGACCTTTGAGATATATCAACTTGGTAGCTGTATGGAAGATGTATTAGAGAAAAGAATAGTTGGAGATGGGGAAACCAATTAGCAGGTCATCGTAGTAGCCCAGCAGAGAGGTGTTAAGAATCTGTTTATGTGAATTGAGAGAAGTGGATAGATGAAAGATAGATTGTGGGGATGTGGCAGCTTATTGGGTATGACGAATAGGAGAGAGGGAAGAGCTGTAGTTGATACTGAAGAGTTATAGCTGAGTGATTGGGAAGGATGAAGGTGCTCTTGAGAAAAAAATTAAATGATGGGAGATACTCAGATGACACATCCAGGAAATGGCAGGTGTGATCTGAATTCATCTTTTTTTCTGGTCTAGTGCTCTTTCTTTACTTTTCAGTCATGTCCAACTCCTTGTGATCCCATTTGAGGTTTTCTTGGCAAAGATAACCCTAAATTATCTTTTGGTTGCCCGTATCCTTTTCCAGGTCATTTTACAGATGAGGAAACTGAGGCAAGAAGGGTTAAGTGACTTGCCCAGGGTTAAACAGGTAGTAAACGTCTGAGGCTGGATTTGAACTCAGGAAGCTGAATCTCTTAGTGCTTTTTACAATATACTAAACTACTATAGTCTTCATATATGCCAGTATTTATTGCTGATGTGCTTGATCATCCAGTACCATTGATAGGTTTCCTGTTAATGAAACTGTAAAGTCAGAAGCTATGATAGTTTTCTTACATAAACTACCAAAAATTTCGGACTTTGGTACATCTAAAATCCACCCATTGGGGGATGGTCTTCAGTTATTTGGATTCCAGATCAGTAAAGAGGAAAGAGCTCTACAGCTATCTTGGATCAAAGTTTAACGGGGACAGTATTTTTCATAAAATGTAGACTGAGTCATATTCCTTGCAAAAATGTATATGATGTAGCTATATGGATTGACAGTGTGTATACTTTATGCTTCCTAAACTTGGAAAGGAAGGAAATAAGCACTTCTATATCATTTACTGTTTTCCAGGTGCTGTGCTAAGCACTTTTTATAAATATTATTTTATTTGACCCTAATAACAACCTTCCAAGGTAGTTGCTCTTATTACCTCCAGTTGAGGAAACTGAGGCAGATGGCCGCTAAGTGACTTTCCCAGGGTCATACAGCTACTAAATGCCTGATCAGGAACCGCATACAGTCCTTTGATAGGTAGCTGTCTGCAGTGCTTTCGAAAAGGAGAACATGAATTACAATTGAACATAGTTGAGCCAGCTTTGTGTAACATCTGTTCTTGGTTCTAAGGTGTTAAAATCATGTGATGTAGACAGACCCGACTATCAGATTTGGGTGTTGGTCGATCCTTTTCCAGAACACTTTAAGCTACTTTACATAAGGGAGGACCCATTGTTTTCAAGTTCGGTCACGTCTGCGCACCAAGTGTTTTTCTGTCCTATTTTAGGGTATTACAGACACTTGCATGTTAATTAGCTATGTTGAACCATTTAAAGGATGGTCTTTTTAAATGAAGATAATTTGAATTATTCATCCTAAGAATTCTTTCTCTTCTTGGATGAATGAATGATTTCCTGAGAATGATTATTGCCGGTGATATCTCTGTGAGAAGCACTCGTTCTTAAGTAGTTCCTGCTGACCATTTGCAGGCCTTAACCTTCGTGGTAGACAATCAGCAGGCATTTTTTAAGCTCTTAATAAGTCTCAGGTACTATGTTAGAAGCGGGGAGGGGGGGGGGGAGATAAAAATTAAAATAATCTTTGCCCTGAAAGAGTTTGCGTTTTATCTCAAAGTATGCATTCTTCTGGGCTTATGTAACCTGGACCAGCTCCTGCTAGGACTTAAGAAAGGGCACTCAGTATTGTATGGAGAAGGAAAATGAGTACTTTGGTTCGGAAAGGAGGTCTGTATTATCACCTGTTTTTTCTCTTAGAAAGATAAACTTTTGCTGCCCATCACTTTTTCTTTCCTCAGTCACTGGGGCAAGTCTAATTCTGCCATAACTCCATTCTGAGAGCTGTGGGCAAATGGAATTTGCCAGTCTCTGCTCTGGTTATCTCTTCTTTTAGTTTTGATGGTTGAGAATCATCCTTCCATTAGCAGCCAAATCATTCTTGGGAAGGAAAGTGGTTTCCTGGGGGCAGCTGTGAGATCAACCAAATCTTTAAGGGTGTATCACCTAGATTACTTTTTGGCATAGGTATGAACAGATGTGATGAAATATTTTTTTAAAAAGTTTCCTCCTGGCTTGTTTTTGTTACTATGCTTTATTTATTTAGAAATATGAGTGAAGGCAATGGTATGGTACTGTACTAGCCATAGATTTTAATATTTTATTCGTTAATTTAGACTTTAGGTTTTTACTTCAATTTAATACATAAAGAATCTGTGATTGCACTGATATGAAAATTACCTCATACATCCCTATTGCAACAATTAAAAGTTTTTACAGTTACTACCTTGTGTCAGACTTGGTGGTGAGCCTATCCCAAACAAAGTAATTGATGTTCCTCATATGGGTTCAGTTCTAGGCTCATATGCAGCAGCACCTTTATATCTTGGTGTAAGACCCTCTAGCACAGTGGTTCTCAACCTTCCTAATGCCATGACCTCTTTAATACTTGTATGTGGTTTCTATCTGTATGTGGGCGGACCCGCCTGGAGACACATAGAGGAGTGGTGTCTTGGTTCCTAAGACCATCGGAAATATGTGTTTTCCCATGGTCTTAGGTGACCCCTATGAAAGGGTTGTTCGACCCCCAAAGGGGTTGCCACCCACAGGTTGAGAACTGCTGCACCTTATGTCCAATACAGCAGCCTTTAATTACCCAGGGATACAACTTGAAAGCATAAATTGCCTAAGCTTTATTTCATAAGGGAAATTTGCAAACGATATGGTAGAAATTAGGCTTAGGCCAAAATCTCACACCATATTCCTCAATAAATACAAAATGAATTCATGATCAGAATATTAAAGACCATACCATTAAAGATTAAATGAGAAGTAAACCAATATACCTTTGACAGCTATTGTTAAGGGATAAATGTTTTGCCAAACAAGAATTAGAAACAACTTAAACTAGATTTGATTACAGAGAATTGAAAAACTTTTGCAGAAACATTGTTTTATCGTCTACAATGAGAAAGGGTCAACTAGAAAAAAATTTTTGTTGGCAACCTCTTAGAAGGGTTTAATAACTAGTATGTATAGACAAATAATATAAATCTTTTAAAACCAATAGTCATTCCCCAACGGAGAAGTAGCCAAAGGGTATAAACGAACAGTTGTCAGGAAAAAAAATAATTATAAACTATTAATGAGCACATCAAAGAAGACTGCAGATCAGTGATACAGACTGAAACAACTTGACCTGTACTCAGTGCTTATTACCTCACAAACTGGCAGAGATGACAATTCGGAATTATTCAAAGAACGTAGATAAAACGTCCATATCCTTTGACCCAGAAGGATAAGAGTGACAAAAGAAAAACTCTCTATACACCAAAATAATTATAGCAGCACTTTTAATGGTTTTAAAGTGCTAAAAAACAAAGTGGAAGCCCATCATTTAGGCATTTTCTTTAATATCTGTCCTGGAATAGGGGAGTGGCTAAATAAATGATGGTACATGAATGCAGTGGAATTGTTATTAGAAACAATAACGATGATGAACACAGAGAATAGAAAGACTTCCACAAACTGATACAAAGTAAAGGAAGCAGAGCCAGGAAAACAGTGTATATGTATAATGGCTACAAAAATGTAAATGGAAAGAATAATTCCAAAACAATGGAAAACAAATATCAGAAAATTACCAATAATAAACATGGTCCCAGAGAAGAGAAAAGAACATACTTCTCTGCACTCCTTTGTGGATATGGAACATTGAATTGGCAGATTTTTAAAAATGTGTTCATTAGTTTTGCCAATGTTCCTCTTACAAAAATAATACTCTGTAAATAAGGATGGCTCTCTGGGAATGGGAGGGGGAAGATTTCAAGGGGAGGGGTAGGTGATACAGCAACAAAAGATTTAGAGTATGCTGCAGTGAGGCATCAGAGCAGTACCTTAGTGAAGATTATTTATCTCATGTCTTTTATAAATACTATTCTCTTAGAGGAGAGAGAGTGAAAAGAAGAGAATTTATTAGGCACCTACCATCCGTGTGCCAGGAATTGTTTAAAGTGTTTTATAAATATCTCAGTTGATAATCAATGAGATAATATTTGGGCAGTTAAATAAATCATAGTTTTTTGCATAAAATGTTAACATTGGAAAAAATCATTTTTGTTTTTAAATTTTTATTATTTTGTTTTCATATCACCATCATTTACAATTACAAAAAAAAAGGAAGAGAAGAATTCAGAAAACTAGCCAAAATATTAACCAGTTCTGATAATATACGCAATGTTCTACAGGCATGGGAAGAGGAGGAAGTAACTTTTTATAGCTCTTCTCTCATGTGTTTTCTCCAACTGTCTTTAACATCATTATAATTACTCAGTATTCATTTTTTTTGTTGGCCACTTTTGTTGATACTGATCTTAACATTTCATTGTTGTAGAGTATGACCCATGGGCTGCATTCCCTGGATTAAAATGTAATTAGGAAGTATTTAACAAGAAAAATAAAAATACAATAAAACAGGTGGTGTTGATAAGTATTTTCCTAAGTCAGTGTGCACCCACAGGATACTTATGTATGGTTGGGTGGCCCTTGAGTTTGACACCTTGAGTTTGAGTCAGAGGAAGTCTTAATGTTAGTTCCGTCAAACTCTTTTGCATTAACTCTTTGGCCCACAGTGGCCCACAGTGTTTGGTTAATGACAAAGGAGGTCCATAGTGCAGATCAGCTAGCTCACAATTCAATGTTCTTTGCACTAGACCTTATTCCTTCTTTTTTAAGTAATGAGAAATATTTCATTGTCCTAATTTGATTATATTATTGAATGTCTCCTTTCTGTATACAATTTCCTAATAAGTAACAAATTACCTTTATCCTTTAATGTGCAGAGTTTTTTTTTACCTTGGGGAGAGAGAATGGGACATGGGAGCAACTCTCAGCTAGCAGATATTTATCAATAATGAAATTGCTGTTACCTTAGAGAAACCATACATGTTAATGACAAAACAGCAAGTTTAGAAACTTAAAAAAAAAAGTAATAGTTGAACACCAGTACAACCAAGCAACATTATGTGAGAATTTCATGGACTCAGAATTCTGGAGATGTAATGACTTGTGGGAATGATCTGCTCTGACTTCTTTATTTTCAGAAAGGGAAACAGTGGCCCATAGAATTTAAGCAGTTTGCCAAAGGTCACATAGCAAGTTCATCAGAGAAAATAAGAGCTAAAAGTCAGATGTATAGTTTAGCAATCCTGTCACTGTACATTTCAAGTCTTTTTTTGTAGGGCAATATCAATATAGATCTATTTAATTAAAACTTATTCTGGTTAAAAATGAATTTAAATTTTAAAGTTTAAAGTTTTATTATTGCTTTTTGTTTTTACATTATGATAATTTCAAACCTCAACACCCTCCCTCCCCTGACCCCTCTCCTTGACCAAAAGAACACACTCAACCTAATACAGTGACCCCCATCTACCAACAAATACAGCATTTTGTCTTTATTGTCTCTTCTCTGGGAAGGAACTTCATTTGTTTTTTTTTTAAATTTCTTTTTTTAGTGATTTAAAATGAATTTTTAGATTTTCCATTTTTTAACTTATTTCCTTCATGGTCCCTTTACTTTACTTGTTAAACTTTCTTCATCACTCAGTACACATCAGAGCAGGCTATCTGCATCAGCTGGGCAAATATTTGTTATCCCTTTCACATTCTTTGCCCTTTTACACCTCCCCACCCCTCATTTATGTCATTTTTCTCACCTGGACAAACCTCACACTTTCCCCACCCTGTCAGTTTTCCATCCTGCATTGAAAATTCTCAAGTCTTACTTCCTCCAGGAAAACTTTTCAGAGGGGGAAAAAAAGCACCAAAAACATATAATTCTTCCTGTTCCATGATCTGCTTCTACCTTCCAGGGCCTTGTCCATGCCATTATTAGAGTTATCACTATCCTAATTACTTTGAATTTAAATGCATTTATTTGTACAGCAATAGGCAATTCTATGTGTTTCTATATGCCATTTTATGTTCTGTCACTGGGGATGTGTGTTGTATGTGTGAGCTGTGTATACTCACACACACTTTATGTATATATGTATTTTTTCCTCTTCCATTATGTTCAGAAACAACAATTCTTACTATTCAAGAGATTTACAAGGTCAAAACTTTTTTTAAAAAATTCTTTTGTTTATCTTTTCATTTTTCATAATATTTGCAGTAGGAAAATGCTTGAAGAATAAAAAAGATGGATTTTTACTTGAGGGCATGTTTAGTGTTTTTAATCATGACATGATACATAGGGCTGGACTTTAGATTGGATATCGTATTTAAACAACACACACCATTAGGCTACATTGAGCTGAGAATTCATATGATGAAAGTCATGTTTAAGGATGAGTAATCCACCATGCTGGTATAGGGATTCATTGTTAGAAAGAAGCCTTATAATCCAGGAGGCCACCTGGAAGGCTATTGAAGTATAGATGATAAGGCTGTGTACTAGAGTGGTGCCAGGAGAAAGAAGGGATAAAGGAAATCAGAGTTTAATAGGCAAACAAACAAATACAGCTTTTGCTATTTGACAAGACCTAGTGGATAAAGGAAGAATGTAAATTAAAGATTCTTGAGCCTAGGTGACTGAGAATGGTGATTCAAGTAAACAAGTTTGAAAGGCAAAGCAAAATTTTCAGGGAAGATATTGACTGAATTTTAGGCAACAATAGAATTTCTATTATGAAAATGCTCAGCGAGTGGATAGGATTTTAGACAGAAATTGAAATCATTTGTTCAGTAGACACATATTAAGCACTATCTGTGTGTAAGCCAGGAGTTCTGCCAAGAAAAGAGAGTAAGTATAGAAGTTGGGATGACAAACCCAGGCTCTGGCAGTGAGGAAGAGACCAGCAAAGGCAACTGTGACTTCCTAGTTACTGTCATGTATTCCTTCCTTATTATTACATATTAAAATGTGGAGGTCCCCATCGGTGTGTGCCCTCTGGCAAGTTGTCTGTCAATTGGCTTTTTCAATGTCAGAAGAATAACTCTGCCATAAAAATAGCCATGTTACTTGGACACATTACTTAACCTCTCTGAGTCTTATCTTTCAAATGTGTGAGTTGGACAAGATAATTTTTCATGTCTCTTCCGACGTTAAAAAGGTCTAAATTTGTAGCAGCTTGTTTCCCAGTTATTTGTGAAATTAGAATCATGGTATTAGAAGAGTCTTAGAAATCGTCTGATCCAACTCTTGCCCTAAGCTTAAATCTTCGCGGTGCTATCTCCTGCCTCTCATGATTCAGCCTCAGCCTGGCCACCTTAAGTAACTGGGCATTTGCTAGCACTAGCACATGAGAGAATCTGCAGTTTTCAGAAAGATCAGTTTGTTAGAAATTCTGCCTTATATTGCACCTAGTTCAGTCTTCTTCCAACACTTCTCTCCCTTTTCCCTTCATTGTGTTGTGTTTAAAGCACTGAAGAAGCCTTGAGATACAGTGGAAAGAAGACTGGTTGAGGTATCAGATAACCTGCCTGCTGTTGGCTAGCTGTGTCACTTTGGACGAGTCACTTATTCCTCTGGCCTTTTGACCAAAATGTCTCTTAGATCCTCTTCAGCTCTAAACCTTTGGTCCTCTCATATCCTGAATGGGATCTCTCTGTTTTAAGCCCTTCTGCAAGCATCCACCTTACAATGGTGTGAGTCTGTCTGTCAAAGCATTTCCAAAAAAGAGAGTACTGGTTTTTTTTTTTCCTGGGTACTATTAGTACAAATAATTGGTGCCTCAGAGCTACACCCTCCCTCACACAAAGAGGCCAACAAGCCTAGTCTGGGATTGATTCTCATTGCATCAGTTTTACCTCCTAATCTGACAGAATGAGGCCAACTCCCCATTATTTCCCTCCAGGTGCCCAGAGATGCAAGCAGGATCCCAACCTAGAAATCAAATGCTGAACTCTAGACCCAGACCCTAATGGACAGGCTTCTCAGAAACTGAACTGATGTGCATATCACATCAGGAACCTTAGGAAGAGGGTTCCCTGCCCTGGAAACAGAATAGTTCTTTTTTCCTGCAGTTCTGAAAATGATTACCTCGCCCCCCACCAACATGCACACAGATGCCTACCATTTTTATCATTCATAACTGTCTTCTGTAGTGGAAACAGTGTCTCTACCTAGATCAGAGCCTTTTTCTACTACATGCCTTTCACTCTTTGTTTTCCCTTATCCTAACCTATATGCTTTCTCTCTTCCAACTCTCTCCTCTCCTTTCTCTCTTTTCTAAAAGGTATCATTTCCACTAAGTGTATTTTCTTGTCAACCACAGATATGTATCTCTACATCATGGTAGATGGTAACATCGTTAATAGGGAATTTTCCCACAAACTTACCACCTCTACTCCTTGGTCAATAAAGCTTGAAGCAAGCAAATTTGATTTCTATAGAAAAGGGTTGGTTGGGGGAAAAACAACTCTGTTCACAGCTTTGACCACTTAAATTTATTTTAGAATCTTTTGCAAACTTTATTCTCAGAACTCCTCTGAACACAGACCCTTAATTTCATTCATCTGTATATATGAAAGCCAAACTTCCCTTAACATCACTTGAAGTAATTAAGTCTAGTGAAAGTTGTTCCACAAAATGTGGGCATTTCAGGTATATAGCCAAAGGCAGATTCTAGACTCAGAAGAGCATTAGATGTACACCAGGAACATCAAGGCATTTCCCTCCCCCTGTCCCCTAACTCCTTTGTAGCATTCCAAAGACAGAAGGGACCTGATGTGTATCCTTTTATGCCTAAAGACAATGAGACCCAGGGAGCTTCCAGTGACTTGCTCCACTTAATGATAGATAGAGGACAAAAGAAGTCAGGTTCCCAGTCTCTCCACCAGTGCTCAGTCATTGCTGAATTGGAATTGGCTGCAGGAGGCTTCTCCAGGTATCCTTTCAAAGTTGCCCCAACAAAACTTTTGCCGGGGGGAGGGGGGGGGAGAGTCTGCCAGCAGCTAATGCAATTGGAGAAGCTTTACTGTAGCATCGTGATTGCTGCGGCCTGTTGACTGTTCGTCCAATTTGGGCTAAGCAGGCCTTGTATCAGCTTCTATAAAGGAAGCTATACCTCCTTAAAAAAGCCTTTCATTCTGAGGTTAGTTGCCCCAGAATTGTAGGGAAGGGGCCCCTTCTCGTGCTTCTTTTAAAGCCAAAAAGAGCTGTTAACCATTGTGAAACATAACATTAAAAGTCTAGCAAACTGAACAGACGTGTTACTTTCAGGTGTTCAGTGAATAAATACATTTATCATTTTTTGTCTGTATAGCTTAGTTTTTAATTCCAGTGTTAGGAAGAACAGATACTTATGAAAAAGCAGTTGTAGTCTGGCATCACTGAAGCATTTATGAGATCCCATTTTCTTGGGTTCTACTTGAATGAAAAAATCAGTGATAAGTAGTGATCCTAAATTATTAAGTAATTCCCGTGCCAGCATTTCTGTTTTTCTTCATCCCACCTTAGTTGATTTAAGAATAAGTTTTGTTTGTGTCAGTGAAAAGTTAGTAACTAGGGTCTGGTAACCTAACATCATGTGAGTGACAGCGTTTTACATTTCCCCAAATGTGGGGCACATTGACTTGGAAATACCATAATCACGTTTGGAGAAAAAACATAACTATATATATAGAGAAGATTTGTTTAATAATATTTTCATATTTAATACTTGGCCAAAAGCCCCGGCTTTATAAGTTTTTTAAAAGTTATCTATAACCATCTATAAAAATTGATCAGATTTCTCTTTTTTAGTGATAAAGCTCTCATTCCCTCCCTTCTTGCTGCCCCTCCCCTTCTTCCATTTAGTATTTTAACAGTCACCTATTTTCTTTTTTTAATTACAATTGCTGTTGAACAATATCCTGCATCCCATTTAGAATCATAACTATAAATCCACTTTTTTCTTCTTTACAGTTGGCATTAGATTATTGCATATGAATGCATAATATATTAAATGCATATGCATTTAAAGTATTGTTTTGATTTGTTTCTGAATTATTTCTCTTAAGGGCCTCTATCTAGGGAAATAAACAATTTCTCTCATATCCTGTTCTTATAGGAAGAATTTTAAATCGCTTCTCCAAAGACATTGGCCATCTGGACGACTTACTGCCACTGACATTTCTGGACTTCCTACAGGTAATGTGGTACTGAGTTTGGATTCCTAAACAAAGACCAAATGAGTCGCTAATTCTGTAAATCCTGTTCATTAAGAGAAAAATCATCTTATAGTATGTAGTTTTAGCTTCATAAAAGGCCTTGTTTGTAAGAGAAAGGTGTGGCTGTAATTCCAAGTGTAAGTTAACATGAGTAATCACTGGTCTGTAGGCGTGGCTACACTATCGTGTCAGGCTTTCAATTCATAACAGCTACATGCTTGGTAAGTTGCTCCTGATTTGCCTCTGGGGTATCTGGCATAGGTTTTGCTTTACTGTGAACACATTTCATAATACAGAAACAATCAACTCTCACGGAAAGATAGCCTAGATTAACTAAATTATGCATTGTATTACCACAAAGACCAAATATTTACTGCACCATTTTTGGATGAAAACAGGTGTGGTTCCTTACAAAGAAGAGATTAGTAATAATAAGATGAAAATAATACTGTGTTAACAGGAACAATAGAAAGTAGTTATTGCAGGTACTGAGCTTTGAATGGCCAAGTTTATTTGATCCAGTAATTGAGTACAGGATGAAAGCTACATCAGGAAATGTCTTTTTTGTTTTTCTAGGCTGTACTTTTCACACATTAATAGCTGAAATATCTTTAAGAAAACAAACAAACCCACAAAGAATTTTCCCTCTCTAAAACTTTTGTTTCATCTGTGAATTTGAGGCTTCAGAAATAATCTGTAGCCCATCCATCCAGTTTCTTGTACCTGAATACTAATGTTTCCTTTCCATGATAGCCTTTCTATTGTTTTATGCCATCTTCTTTTCAATGATTCCAATCACTGCATTTTTATCTGCATTTGCAACTATTTTTCATGAAAATGAAATACCTCCATTAATAGTTTCGGAGATTTCAGTCTGCTTTAATTAATAGTTAGCTTCTATAAATGTTTGGTGAATACAAGCCTTTTCTCTTCTTCCAAAATGCTGATGGACTCCCTTGTATCTAGTAGTTAATGTCAAGACAAAGAAGTTGTACTTGGGCCCTGAAGTAAGGTTATCATTGCTCCATGTGATATTCTGACTTTTTTTTGTTGCATTCAAAAGTTGTTCCATAATATAATTTCTCTGGGGGATATTAGAAGCTGTTCTAGAGTTATTGTTCAGAAAAGTATAAATCACTTGTATTTTGGGGGGACAAAACCTGTCTTGTGATTATATTGATATAGAGAATATCTAGATTGGAGACAACCTGAGCGAGACAACCTGAGCCAATTCAGGTTAGCAACTCAACTGTAAATAATCATCTTAAAATTTTGCTTTGGGTACCCAGAGGTCAGATGTCTTGTCCATGGACTCCTATTTATCATGTGCCAAGAGGTTGATGGACTCAGTTCTTCTGACACCATAACTAACCCTCTATCCACTAGTTCACTCTGATCCTTTTCAGGGGGAAAATAGTTGAATCTAAATTGTTTGCCTGAAAACCCTAGGCCTAGATTCCTGTTTGTCCTGTAGAAACACAGCAATAGATATCTGACTTGAAATAGTCACGGAGGTGCATCCTTTCATTTGTTTACCAAAACTAAATAAATCCGGCCTCTGCAGACTTTTAGGAGACAGGAGCCTCTAACTGCTTTCTTCTGCAAGTGTTTCTTATTGGATGTGGGTATGTATTTTACCCCTTAGAAGCGCAAGTCTCACACCAGACCCTTGGAAGCAGCTATACTTTGCCACTTAACACAGGTGAAAAGACAGTTTTCTTCTGTATTTGTGATTCGTTTGAATAAAAAATGAAAGGGTTTGAGAGACAGTCTCTGTGTCTGCAGCTCTAAAATGGGGCGGCTGTTCACTTTTTAAAATAGGGTGATAATTGCATATTTAACATTAGGCCTCCCCCATATAATCTTCCTCATAAATATTCCAAAAAGAGTGAGGAAATAATGTACCTATTTTTGCTTTGGGCTATTAAACGAACTACAAAGAGCTAGGTCTTCTCTCATCTGTCAACTTAATCTTGGTTAAACTTATCATTGGCGAATATCACCAATGTTGATTTCTTGATCTCATATTTAATAGCAAGAGCCTATCACAGGCATTGTCTTTGAGAAAGCAGTTTTGTACTAAGGATAACTCAGTTATCAGTTATGATAAAGATCTTTTGTCACCTGTTTTGTTCGCAGGTGTCTTTAATAAGGTTTCCCATAATCCCTTCAGGAAGAAATATTTTCTCCTTTTTAAAACAGTATTAGCTAAATATAAAAGCTCTGATCCCTCCCATTGTTGTTGATTCTTTGAGGGACATTTCCCAACATTCATTGTTTAAATGGTTGTCAGGAGGAATCAAGTGAAACTTAATAAACAATGCAGCAACTGGTTCTGTCTTACTTTGTGTGCAGAAGCTTTTCTTCAGAGGATTTGCATTCAATAAGTGGTCCTTTTACCATTATCCTGGGTTCTAGAAGCAGTCATTTTGAAGTTGTCTGCTCTATTACTATATTATCAAGTGAATATTTTGTAGCCATAAAATTATTTTCAAATAAAAGTTCACTCAATTCAGATTGTTAGTTGACCCAAGGAGAAATCTGACATGGTCAGGAAGGCCCCAAAGCAGCAAATGGATTCTACAGACCTTAGTCAAATGAAATAATCCGCCAGAAATCATGATTGCAACAGGCAGTTAGAGAATAAAAATCTAATTTTCAAAGTTAGACATATTGTATTCGATTCACATTTTCCCCCCCTTGAACAAAATATTTCAAACCTGTTAGTCATGTCAGAAATGTCCTGAAAATCAGAATTATGTTAACTGACCTCAAGAGAGTGCTACCTTATTTGGTGCCACTGACTAAGTTGCATATCAGTATAGAAGACAAGTTCAAAATGGCAACCCTACCTCTCTCCACATGGGGTTGCTCCTTCTGTTTTTAGCTTTTGGTTTTGTTAAAGGCAAATTGGGCTCACATTAGCTTAATCCTGGGGGTCATGGAATGATGGTGACCAAGAGTAAAGAATGGTGGCAAGAATCTGGCTCTGGAGTTAAGAGTAGCTGTGTTGACTCCTGCCCATGACACCTTTGTGACCTTGGACAAATCACTTACCTTCCCTGATTCTTAGAGTCCTCAGCTGTATAAAAAGATATTAGACTATATAATCTCTGAGAGTCCTTCCTGCTCAAAATTGATGATCTGATCCAATAACTAAAAGATATAAGCAAGTTACTTGTTATTTATAACACTTTCACAATCGCATAGAAAGTAGAAATAGATAGGTTATTCGTTTATCTCATTTATCATTCATCTATCCTGGTCAGGCATTAAAGGGACGATAATATCCATTCTGATATGGGAAGTAGAGATTTTCATAGCTAGCTCCTAATAACACCTTCTATTTAAATCTGGAGGCCCTTTGTTGTTCTATCCTAATCAAATTCTTTAAGGAGGTATGAGTCTATAGCTGCTTTTGTCCAGATAAGTACACCCAAGGTGGAGATCTCCAAACTGATGAATAAAGATCATGAAACAATGAGGAGTAGAAGTAGAGGTAGGAGTGTCCTTGAGAAGAACAACTTGCGCATGGGGTTGCTCTTTAGGGCACTTGAATATTGCTAATTTATTTTAAAGCCACATTATTAACTTGTATGGAATTTCTGCAGGTTCACAAGGGCAAAATAGGAAACAACAGTCTTAATTCTAAACTAACTTTATAAGCTGACATTATTCACTCTCATAAAAGGGATAAGGTTTGTCCATTTGGCAAAAAACTTAGAGTAATACTGTGTTGTGATAATTTTTTTATTGATTATAAATAAGGAATAGCATTCTGTTTTGTACGTACCTCAGTATCTCAAGGATTCCTAATTTCCTACCAGTACAAAGCTCTGGCAAACCAATTTAATCTTCCTGTTCCTCAGTTTCCCTGTTTGTAAAATGAGGGTGGACTAGATTGTTCCTTCTCTGAAGATCATAGATCTACAGCTAAAAGAGACTTCTGAGGCTTTATTTTATAGATAGGTGAACTAAGGCCAAGGAAGTTGTGACTTGACCCGCGTTGAATTCTTCCCAAGTATCAGAGGTCAAATTTGAATTCAGAGTTCAGCTGATGTCTTTTTTAATTTAACAGGTCTTTTAACTTGTGGTCCCCAATAGCATATTAATAGACAATTTCATGAGTTGTTCTGGCTGAGATATTTCATCACCTGGTGAGCAACCTTTTGGTAACAAGCCTTTCTAAACATAGGTAGGCTGATCTCTGGATGACTGTCTTTGTCACAGGGCCCATGTTCAAAGGCTTGCCAGTTTCATGAGTCCTGCCAATGCCTGCATTCCATCAGAGCCTTGGAGAACCCAGGGCACGAGGATAGGATTGTAGGAGAATTCATGTTTTATAGGAATTGAAAATTCCCCTTTATCATGAATTACTGACATTGAAGTGAATGGCAAATAAAACTATTACAAATATGCAATTTTATACAGTGATCTAAGACAATTCCAAAAGACTCATGATGGAAAATGCTATCCATATCCAGAGAAAGAACTATGGAGTCTGATTGCAGATCAAAGCCTACTATTTTCACTTTTTTTCTTCCTTGTGGTTTTTCCCTTTTGTTCTGATTCATCTTTCACAACATGACTAATGTGGAAATATGCTTTATATGATGATTGTACAAGTATAGCCTGTATCAGATTGCTTGCCGTTTTGAGGAGGGGAGAGAGAGAGAGAAAAAAAAATTTTGGAACTCAAAATCTTATAAAACTAAATGGTGAAAACTAAAATAATTTTTTAAAGTAATTTTAAACCCAGCACAAATGTTTGATTACTTCATTCTAATGAGTTGATGACAGAGTGTTTTTTGGTTTGGCCTGGTATTTACAAATTGTTAACAAATTTTGAATGAAAAGATCTTAGATCTCAGGTTAAGATCCAGAGAATATTTGGCTCTAAGCTGTCATCATCATCGTTATCTTCGTCATCATCACCATCACCCAGAAGTGTTTATTTTGCTCCGACTTGAGCATGGGACTATGCCCAGGGCTGGACAAAGGAAGCCAGAGAGACAGTTTCTTCTTTCTGTTTTACCAAGTGGTTTGACCAGGCGTTAGGCAGCAAGTATTTATTCAGTGCCATTATGCTAAGTGCTAGTGTCTGAAAATTTCTAGGTTAATAATATTTTCCCCTTCTAAAAGTTAAATATAAAATTGTATATGTGTAAACATTAAATGTAAAATTGTATGTATACATACACATTCACATATATATTTAATATATACACACTATGTATATAATGTGGCTCCCCCCAAAAAATGTTCCATATGACAAACAGCTTAATTTCCTCTTTGTACTCCTTTATCCTGAGGGCACTTGAAATTTCCAGTCACCACTTATCATCTGATAGGTTCTTTCAATATATCTCAGCCCCCCAAAGTGACTAAATTATTTTGGGAAATACTGCTATAGAAGATGGGTGGCTAAAATAGCAGGACCAAATGGGTGTGGTGCATTTCTGAAAGAAATCAGGGGGGAAAAAAAGGGTTTCATTATTCCTCTGCTTAGTGACCCTTGAGATAATGAGTTTGTTACTAATGTCAGAGCACAGATTAATATATACAGAATTTCCTGACTAAATGCAGTTTATCAAAGTAACTTTGACCTAGAGATGAAGATTTTTCCCCTCGTTTTTATAGTTCAAGATTGATTATCTATGTTGAACTGGAATTTATAGTTTTTAAAAACTGGAAAGCTTAATGCTGTCTTCCATTAAAGTGAGAAAGAGAAAATGAGTTGTTTTATTATGTCTTTGAAATATCTAAGTGTGTCTGTGCTCAAAGTATGTGTATACACACACACACACACACACACACAGTATAAAAAGTACCAGATTTGATTCCAGAGGACCTGAATCTAAATCCTCCTGCCTGTAAGACCTTGGGCAAGTCATTGAACTCCTGGATCTCATTTCTCTCATTCAAGAAAAAAATGAGGTTGCATTAGCCTATCTCTAAGGGCCATTCTGCCTCTAAATACTATGGTACTGTGATCTAGTGTGCAGATAACCACAAAGCTGACAGTGTAATTTATAGGCCAAAGAAAAAGTTGCAGAAGGATATGTGTTTCTTGGCTTTTGGTGAACACCTCAGGCTTGCTTTACACTTATCAAAGAAGTTAGCCAATGGCTGGCAGTACTTACCCACATTTCATGTTATTGTTCAAACATGTTTTTGTTATTGTTTTCTTAAATTAACATACTTTTAGAAATTAATAGTATTTTTCATAAATCAGGTGGTCAACCAGTCTAGTAAATAGCTATTCACAGATAAGAAAAAAATGTATTAATAGAGTTATTACCGTGAGAATTGAAAGAAAGTTAATAAACCAATTAGATATAATAGGTCTACTGTTCACCTTAACTAAAAAATGAGATAGCGAACTAGAAACCAGTTGAATCTTGGAACAGAAATTTGGTCCTAGGAACAGGCCATCTTTGAGTATAGGAAAAGCAGAAAGAAGTTGCATAGAATTTATAAAATTCATTTTAATATCCGAAATATTTAACAATCAGTAATTAAATCAATAAACGTTTATTAAGTACCTGCTATGTGCTAGATACTGTGCCAAATGCTAAGGATATAAAAAGGTGCAAAAGATAGTCCCTGCCCTCAAGGAGCTTACAGTCTAATAGACCAGACTGGTATAGTAGCAGAAATCCTCATAAGAATCATTTCACCTTTATTTCTTTCCAATCAGGCACCAGGAAAATGACATGTGTGTTTTTCCAACTGAGAGCTTAGAGCACAAGTCTTATACCCTTTGATAGATGTGATGACGCCTGTATCTTTCCCGCTTAGTGTTCCATAGATGATGTTGACTGATGCAAAGGGACAAAACCCTTTTTTGTGGCTTGTTTTAGAAGATTGGATTGGTTTAGACCTATGATTTCATCCATGGAAAGGAAGCAGCCCCATGGAAACTGTTTCCAGCTATGCAAATCAGCGACTAATTGATGATTTGTATATAGTCTTAGAGAATTGCTTGGAGCACCATGAGGTTAAGAATTTGACCCTGGGTTAGAGGTTAGAGGCAAGAATTGAACCCACATCTCTCTGAATCCAGGAAGACTGCTTTTCCACCTACTATCCCACACTTCACTCTAAAAGCTCTGATGAGGGGTGGCTTGGTGGTGCATTGAATAGAGCACAGGCCCTGGAGCCAGGAGGACCTGAGTTCAAATCTAGCCTCAGACACTTAACACAAAACTAGCTTTGTGACTTTGGGCAAGTCACTTAACCCCAATTGCCTTACCTTCCCCCTCCAGAAAGTGCAAAAAAAAAAAGCTCTGATAAAAACTCTAATAATATCTGTTATCCACCATCCCTACTCATCTCTTACTGACTTTTTCACAGCCCCTGAAGCAGGTGTATTCCAAATTATATCCTTTCCACTCAGATTCCCGATTCTACCGTGTTTCCCCTCATTTTCTGCCAATGATTTTGCCTTTGAGACTATTTAGAGCACCTAATCCCATTCTGGTACTTTTCCAATCCTTGAATTCTGAAGGAATGCTCCGTCTTTTTCCTTGCATAAAACTAACGCCTTCACGGGGTTCCTCATTCTGATCCCCTACCATTTCCTCTGCATTCTTACTCCATCCATCATCTCATATATCATACTAATTTTACAGAGGAGTGAGACATAGAGTAATTGATGGACCTGGGTCTCATGACCAAGTGTGTATCAGACTGGACTTGGACTCATTTCTTCCCATTCTCTATTCACTCTTCCACATTTTTTACTGCCTCGCTTAATGCACTCATTCTTAAACCACTGCCAACATGGCATCTGTCTTCAGATTTCTTCAGTTCCTCTTAATAACTTATTTGTTCAAGGCCACTAATGATCTTGATGCCAGATTCCATGGCCTCTTAAAAAACATCTTATTCATCTTCTTGTATAAAATGACTAATATGGAAATGGTTTACATGATTGTACATGTGTCATTGATATCTGATTGCTTGCTGTTTCAGGAAGGGGAGAGGGAAGGGAGGAAAGGAAGGACAGAATTTGGAACTCAAAACTAAAAAAAATTTAATATATAATTGTTAAAATTATATATTAAATGTTAAATTTTTTAATATATAATTGAGGGGAAAAGTGTGTGTGTGTGTGTGTGTGTGTAGATAGAGAAATAAATTCTTATCTTCCCTGTAGCATCTGACACTAGGAACCACTTACTTTATCTGATACCCTCTCTCCCCGTTGGAACTGTGTGATATTGAACTTCTGAATCTTCTCCCAGCCTGACTGTCCATCATCTTTCTGCCCCTTAATTGTAAATTTTCCTCTAGGTCCTGTTCTTTCTATATGCATTCTCCTTTCAAGATGTCTTCTCCCTGGCTTCAATTATTATCACTATGCAAATCACCATGCCTAACTTTGCCCCAGGGCTTCCCCCCTGAATTTCTAACTTCTTCCTTAGATGTCTCTGTCCCATATGTCTAAACTGAATTCATTCATTGTGTCCAGATTTGGGAGGAGTCTTTTTAGGAAGGCCATTCTTGAGTATGTCCAGAAGAAAGTGACCAGGATGGCAGCCAGACTTAAAACCATACCAAAAGAGGTTTGGCTTAACCAGAAGAATTAGTGGAGATAAGAAATTTGTGAAGGACTCTCATTAGGATGAGAAATTTGATTTATTCTTTGTACACCCAGAGAGTAGAGCTTAAACCAGTGATGGGAAGATAGCTTTTGACTCAGTATTGTTAGGAAGAACATTTTCAGGAAGTTCTTCCTTATGTAACAGTTCGAGTTGCTTCTTATTAACATGAGCTACCTTGTAGGCAAGTAAGTGTCTATTGCAGGAAGTATTCAAATAGAGAATGGATCAGATGAAAGAATAATTGTGAAGTTATTAGTGTAGGTCTAATAAGACACGCACATAATAAGCCCTATGTAAATGCTTGTTAGCAGTCATCATCATTATTATTAATCATCATTATTCTGATATGTTATAGAGGAGGTACAGTTATGGGCTAGACAGTTTGACTTCATGACCTAAGGTTCCTTTTCCTCCTGAGGTTTTATCATTCTGTGAATGCAGAGGCCTAATTATTGTTACTGCTCCTACTTTTATGCCTGCCCTTACTGAACCTCCTACTACAATAATAATGTGTGCCTATGTACTTTTTAAGCCTATTCCTCTTTTTTTGTTAAATAAATTATAATAAAATATATTTAACGTTTTAAAATTCAAAGACGTTAATACTCTCTTCCTTTCCCCAGTTTTCCAAAATATATCTCATTCTCATTTCTTGTTTTTAATCTCTTACTTTTTTTTTCTCCCTTAAGCACTGTGGAGTATAGATTAACCTATATGTGAACCACATATATCAGCTGATACTTTTGTTCTATTGTTAAATGTGAATGTGTTTACCTATTTCAATACCAAAATACATTTTGTTCCCTGAACTGAAGACTTTAATTCTGAGCAGAATCAATAAGGGACACATCAAGATACATGATTATAAAGTAATCAGATTTTGCTTCATAAGCAAATTAACAGTGATACCCTTTAAATCTAGGGCATTATAGCCACATTCTTGTACTAAAGATAAAGCATCATTTTAATAAATATAGATTTGTTTTGACGTGTGAATTTTGAGCATGTAACTTTCCTAAATCTGAAGAATTAATCAGTTTGAGGAGTAGTGAACAGATTTAGGGGATTTTTTAAAACTCCACTGGTAGATTTTTTGAGATTGGAAGCATAAGGTGAGTATTCAGTCTTATGTGGAAACCAAAAGCAATGGTATACTTGAGCTTCATTAAAAGATACACGGTGTCCAAGGCTATTTGTGTTGATGATATAACCATCCTTCCAGCAACCCAGATTTGCAACCTTTCTTACTCAATCCCTTGTATTGAATCGGTTACTGAATCTGGTTGATTTATTCTACTTTCTGACCCTTCCTTTCCATTCAAATGGCTAGTGCCTTAATTCAGAAGTTCATTAACTCTATCATGAACTATTGCAATGGCCTCCTAATTGGTCTCCCTGCCTCTAGTGTCTGGCCACTCTTGTCCATCTTCCACAAAGCCAAGTGATACTCCTAATGCATCAGGCTGTACAAATCACTCCCTTGCATGGTTGGTTTGTTTTTCTTGAGTATAAATCTCGGTAGACCTAGGTA
>CM053600.1:93340691-93375046 GCA_028646575.1 Pseudocheirus occidentalis
TCCCCCACCCCAAACCTTCCACCCACCCCCAGCTATACGCTACGTGTAAATTGTGGAGTAAACAACAAATTTCATGAATTTGTGTTTAAAATTGGAAGCTCCACTTTACATTAGAATTTTATGAAATACATACGCTCATGCTCCGTGCATTCTTTGTAGATTTCACGCCAGACAAGTTCTTAGAGGATACAGAGGTACAGCAATATAAAGTCCATAGAGGCAGTCGGGCATGGTGGATAGAAAGCTGGCTTTGAGTCTAGGAAGACCTGAGCTCGTAGGATGTCTCACACAGAATAGCCTATTGACCCTGGGCATGTCACTAACCCCTCAGTGTTCTACATATTTCTCCAAGACTAGGAGTTACAGTTGAGGTTCTGACTTTAATTGGTAGAGAAATTCTTTATACTAATGAAATCACAGGACCAGACTCTATTTCTATGTACAATAATTTAAATTTCTCCTACATTTCATAAAAATTGCCTTTAAGTGACAAATGTCCTAGGTTTTTATAGCTAAATTTTTTCTAGATTTCCTCCCTTTATTTTACAAAGAGCATTACATTTATTATCTCATCTAATTCCCACAATAACCTTATAACATATTCTACTGGTTTTATCCCATTTTACAGATGAAGAAACTCAGGTTCCCAGAGATACGAAATCATCAGAGGTAGAATTTGAACCCAGATTTCTATTGAAACCAAAACCAGAACTCTTCTTACTATATTGCACTCTTTACTTTGAACAAGTGTTTATTAAACAAATTTAATTGTTTTGTAATATGATGTAAACAGATTTTTTTAAGATTGAAGCTTTTATTTTAAATGAGTTGCCGTAGTCACATTTTTAAAAATACCAGCAATTCCCAGTGCTTTGGTCCCTAAAATTACATTTTACATTTCTTAAGTACATTCTCTAAGCCAGCCAAATTTGACTATGAATGACAATTAGTGGCAGCTTGAAATGAGCATGTATACTCTGATTTAGCACATAATCGTCTAGTCGCTGAGTTGGGCAAATCTCTTCCAAAGTAGTTACTTTTAATTTAGCACTATAAAAATCAGTCTTTTCTTCTACATCACTTGGATTTTCCTAAAATGTAAAACATGTAACATATTTTAGAAAAAGACATGTCAAATCCTTTTTAGAGAGCTGAGAAAACATCTGTAGAGGCAATAGCGTATTTTGATTGCAAAATAAAATCTCATTATTTAAGTTACAAGTAGAGAGAATGCCGAATTGGAAGTAAGGAAAGACTAACTTCTGACATGACTGGCTGAGTAACCATGAGGCAATTCACCTCAGATTTAGGCAACTCTCTAAGGCTTACCCGTTGTTGCTTTTGAAATTAAGGTAAACTGAGGCAAATAAGGTAAACTTCCAAGCAAGCTCAAGGTAAGGTAGAGCTTATTGTTCTTCAGTTGTTCAGTTATATCTCACTCTTTTTGATGCCAAATGGAGTTTTCTTGGCAAAGATACTGGAGTGTTTTGCCACAGAGGTTAAGTGACTTGTTCAGGGTCACCCAGCTAGGTAGTGTTTTGAGGCTGGTTTTGAACTCACATCTTCCTGCCAGCAGGCCCAGTGCTCTATTCACTGAACCACACAGCTCCTCCCAGCCTTGATAAGGCTAACAGTTACCGAAAGAGGGGTCTTTAGCTCCTCAGCTAACCAAAAGACCCCAAATGAGGGTAGACAGATCATTTTGACAGATAAAAGGAAGAATATCCAAAAACTAGAATGGGAATAACATAGATGGGGAAAACAATATGATTAGTTAGAAAGTCAGAAGCATTATAGATGTGGGGGACAGTATGTTCAGCTGGAAATTTGGAATGCAGGATTAGCACAACCCCTCCTTCCATCTTGTTGCAATGGAAAGCTCATTGGTGGTATCCACTTACATGGTTAGCATCACAGTGATAACAGACCAGACTTTCCTGAAGGACAACCAGTGTTGCAGAGATAACAGCAGACTTCCTGACGTCCACCTGAATCCCTCAGTAAGATTTCCTTGACACAAGAATAGAAGAGTTATTAGCAAGAAAACTGAACTTCTAAATTTTTACTCAGAGACAATGAGTGATTTAGATAGTTACACAAAAATGTTGGTAGCAATACAAAATGAAATCAATTGCAGGATAGAATCAATTTTATTTTATCCATTTTCCCTACTAATTTATAAGCAGTTACTGTCAGCATAGGTGACGGAAAGTCCTATTAAACTGAAATCACTGATTCTTGATGTATGAACTTATGAAATTCACTTTCTTATATTATTTTTAGAAGTAAACAGTTTTGACTTTTAAGTTTTAGTGTTAGAAAGGACCTCAGAAGTCATATAGTTCAGTGATGTAGAACTCAAAAAGAAAAATGGATCCCTGTGGCTTCATGTTGACTTTAAAAAATCATAAATTAACATTATTTATCTGAAGGGTAGCTAGGTGGAAGAGTGGAGTCATGAAGACTCATTTTCCTAATTTCAAATCTGGTCTGAGACACTTACTAGTCGTGAGACCTTGGACAAGTCAACCCTGATTTGCCTCAGTTTCCTCATCTATGAAATGAGTTGGAGAAGGAAATGGCAAATCATTCCAGTATCTTTGCCAAGAAAACTCCCAATAGGGTCATGAAGAGCTGGATACGACTGAACAACAACAAACATTGTATTTTTATTTTGTTAAACATTTCCCAATTACAATTTAATCTGGTTGTAATTTAAGGAGTTTTGCAGAGGCCACAAGTTTGACACCTCTGATCTAGTTGAATCATAGCAATCAACCTTCGAGTGGTTGAGTGGTTCTCATATTGAATTGACAGATTTGGACTAGCATGTTTGTTGAATAAAAATGTTTGGCACAGAGCCAAGATGGTGAAGAAAAGACAGCCCCTTGCCTGAGCTCTCCTCCAAAACCCTCCAAACACCTTTGAATAATACCATAAAACAATTCCTGGGGCAGCAGAACCCACAAAAGGATGGGGGTAGAATAATTTTACAATCAAAGACAACAGAAAAGGTCCATCACACCTGAGTGAGAGTTGAACACAGGTCATGCCAGTATAGACCCAGCCCTAGGAAGCCAGGAGCACACCTTGAGAGCCACTGAATTAGCAGCAGAAACAGCTGCTTCGGGAGCTCTCAGCCTACAGATGGTAAGGGGATTGAACAACTGGTCATAAGGAGATTATAGGGGTCTCTTTGCTAGCCCCAAGGCAGAACTCTGTTGCTTTGCCTGTACTTGGATCCAGGCCACAGTCTTGGGGGGCAGTCCCAGGGCTAGGACAAGCACTAGCACACCAGAACTGCAGTGGAGCAGGGACCTTTTGCCACAGTTCCAGGATAAGAAAAAGTGCTTGTGGTAGCTCACAGCTCTCCTTAGATCATCCCAACATGGAAGTACTAAAAATTTACAGGTCCTAATAAGTATCTCTGGAAATAACTGCACAAAGCTTAGGACAGTACATCCTTCACCATGGAAGCAAAACCCAACTTTAACAAAGAGTTAAAAGTAAAGTAACATGCTGGAAAAATGAGCAAACAACAGGAAAAAAATTCTGACCACAGAAAGCTACTCTGGTGACAAGGAAGATCCAAATACACACTCAAAAGAAGATAGCAAAGTCAAAGTGGTTACATCCAAAGCCTCCAAGAAAAATATTAATTGCTTTCAGCCCATGGAAGAGTTCAGAAAGGATTTTGAAAGTCAGGAGAGGTAGAGGAAAAATTGGGAAGAGAAATGAGAGTGATGCAAGAAAATCATGAAAAACAAGTCAACAGCTTGGTAAAGGAGACAGAAAAATACTGAAAAAAATAACACCTTAAAAAATTGAGTAGGGCACATGGTAAAAGAGGTACAAAAGCCAAGGAGAAGAATGCATTCAAAAGCAAATTAACCAAATGGGAAAAAAAAAGCACCAAAATTCAACAAGGAAAAAAAGTCCTTAAAAAAACAGATTTGAAAAGGATGTACAAAAGCTCACTGAAGAAAGTAATTCCTTAAAAATTTGAATTGAACAAATGGAAGCTAATGACTATGAGAAATCAAGAAACAATAAAGCAAAACCAAAAGAATGAAAAATTAGAAGATGAAATGAAATATCTCATTGAAAAATGACTGATCTGGAAAATAGATCTAGGAGAGATCATTTAAAAATTATTAGACTGCCTGAAAGCCATGATAAAAAAAAAAAAGATCCTACACATCATATTTTAAGAAATTGTCAAGGAAAATTGCCCATTCTAGAACCAGAAGGCAAAATAGAAATTTAAAGAATGCATTGATCACCTCCTGAAAGAGATCCTCAAACAAAAACTGCCAGGAATATTATAGCCAAATTCCAGAGTTCCCAGGTCAAGCAGAAAATATTGCAAGTAGCCAGAGAGGAACAATTCAGTTGTTGTAGAGCCACAGTCAGTAAAATATAAGATATAACTACATTTCTATAAATTCTACATTAAAGTATGTGAGGGCTTAGAATATTATATTCTGGAGGGCAAAGGAACTAGGATTACAACCAAGAATGATCTACCCAGCAAAACAAAGTATAATCCCTCTAAGGAAAATTTGGATAGTCAGTGAAATGGAGGATTTTCAGACATTTTTTGATGAAAAAAACTAGAGCTGAATATAAATTTGACTTTCAAATACAAAACTCAAGAGAAGCATAAAAAGGTAAACAGGAAAAGAAAATCATAAGGGAATTAATGAAGTTAAATTGTTTACATTTGTACATGGGAAGATGATACTTGTTAACTCATAAGAACTTTCTCATTATTAGGGCAGCTAGAATGAGTATATTTAGACAGAGGGCAGAGATATGAGTTGAATATGAGGGGATGATATCTAAAATAATAAAATTAAGGGGTGAAAGAGGAGTGTACTAGGAGAAAGGGAAAGGGAGAAGTAGAATGGCATAAATTATCTCACATAAAAGAGGCAACAAAAAGCTTTTATAGTGGAGGGGAAGAGGGGAAAAGCTGAAGAGGAGTGAGTGAACCTTGCTCTCAGAACTGGCTCAAATAGGGAATAACATACACATTAAGTTGGGTATAGAAATCTATTTTACCCTGCAAGAAAGTAGGAGGGGAAAGGTATAAAGTGGGGAGGGGGTGATAGAAGGGAAGGCATATTGGGGGAGTGGAGTAGTCAGAAGCAAAACATTTTGGGGGAGGGAGAGAGTAAAAGGACAGAGAATAGAATAAATGGGAGGATAAGATAGAGAAAAATACATTTATCAGTAATAACTGGGAAAATTTTTTTGATAAAAGTCTCATTTCCTAAACATATGGAGAACTGAGCCAAATTTCTAAAAATAAGAGCCATTCTCCAATTGATAAATGGTCAAAAGATATGAACAGTTTCCAGATGAAGTAATCAAAGCTATAGCCATATGAAAAAATACACTAATTCAATATTGATTGGAGAAATGCAGATTAAAACAATTCTGAGATACTATCTTACCTATTAGATTGGCTAATAGGACAGAAAAGGGAAATGACCAGTGTTGGAAGGCATGTGGGAAAAATGAAGCATTAAATGCATTGTTAGTAGAGTTGTGAACTGATTCAACCATTCTGTAGAGCATTTTGGAATTCTGCCCAAAGGGCTATAAAACCATGCAAACTCTTTGACCAGGCAATACCACTACTAGGTCTGTATCCCAAAAGAGATTAAAAGAAAAACAAAGGAAAAAGATCTATATGAAGAGAAATATTTATAGCATCTCTTTTCTTGTGGCAAAGAATTAGAAATTGAAGGGATGCCCATCAGTTGGAGAATGGCTAAACAAATTGTGGTATGTGATTATGATAGAATACTTTTGTGCTGTAAGAAATGATGAACAGGAGCACTAGGTGATACAGTGAATAGAGCACTGACTCTGGAGTCAGGAGGACCTGAGTTCAAATGCAGCCTCAGACAATACTTACTAGCCATGTGACCTTGGGCGAATCACTTTACCCCAATTGCCCTGCACCCCTCCCCCCTAAGGGAAAAAAAAGGAAAAAAGGAAACTGATGAACAGGATTCTCTCAGAAAAACCTGGAAGACTTTTATGAGCAAAGTGAAATGAAATGAACTCAGTATAAAGTAACAGCAGTATAAGATGATCAGCTGTGAATGAGTTCGCTGTTCTCAGCAATACAATGATCCAAGACCACTATGAAGGACTTATGATGAAAAATTCTGTCTCCAAAGAAAGAACTAATGGTATTTAAATACAGATTGAAGCATATTTTTTTCTTTATTTTTCTTCAGGGTTGGTATTTTGGGGGGTGGTGGTTCTGTGTTTTCTTTCACAGCATGAGTAATATGGAATTTTTTTGTATGACTAAACATGTATAAGATATATGGAATTGCTTGCTGTCTCATGGTGGGGTGAGAAGTGAGGAAGAGTGAGAATTTGAAACCAAGTTTTAAAAATGTTTTTGCACCTAAGTGGGGGAAAATAAAATAGCAAATAAAAATTTTAAAATGTCTGTGTCAGCTTATAACATGAGTGACCATTAAGTAGAGGAAAAGAATTAATATAAAATTTCTTAGGAAATTAGTGTGATTTTTAAAAGAGCAAATGGGTATTGATATTTTCGAGAGCAAGAGTTTTAATTTGACACAAAATTTTTATTCAAAAATGTTATCCATAAAAATGTATAGAGTTGAATCTTCTAGTCATGTGCAGGATATATTAAAAGGGTAAAGAGGTCAGAGATTTGGTTTGTTCCAGTATTTTATTCATCTCAGGATGAGGAAAGAATTAAAATCAAATAAAGACATATCCTGAAGGAAAATTTCAATATAAGACTACAAGGAATATTTCTGTGAAGATTGTACCATGTATTTATAGTGATGAAAAAAATAACAGAAAACTTATTCATTTTGATTATTTTTTTAACCTGATAAACATTTTTTTCAGCAAAATATTAACCAATGGTGACTTACATGCTTCTATTGCAACCTTGAAACAATTTTAATCATTTATTTGAGTCACATACCTAGAATGGAGATTTCCCATCAAAAAGAGTACTTCAAAGAACATTATAGTATCTCTGATGGTAATTATAAAAAAATAGCTTCCAAAATAATCTTGGCAATTAATTTGTAGGCTACTCTATAAATTCTTTTGAAGTTATCAGTGTAAAATTTCTAATATTTGTGCTAGGTCATAATACCTTTTCTTCACCATGTCTGACTCTGGGTGGTGAAGGCTTCCTTTCTCTCTCTCTCTCTGCTTGGGATTATCCTTTTCAATTCAGCTGCTTAGGTTTTATTTTATTTCCATCCCTCTTCAACACATGTCCTGCTCAGGGTCCTCCCGAGTCCTCTTCTCTCTCTGCCTCTGCCAGACCATATTAAGGGTTTTGTGTTCAGCTTTGGGTGCCATAATTTAGGAAGAAATTGTGAAGGTAGAGTGTTTCTGGAGGAGAGACAAGGTGGTGAACAGCCTTGGGTTACCATGTGGGGATCATCTGAAGGAATTTGGTATGCTTACCTTAGAAAAGAGAAGACTTGGCAAGAGAAGGGAAGAAACACAGAACCATAGGTTTAGAGCTGGACGGGGCCTGAATGATTATCTAATCAAACTCTCACTTGTTTTACATACAGGTAAATCTCAGATTAAGTGACCTATGATCATATAAGTGGTCACTGGCAACCAGCATATTCAGCTGTTTGGTTTTCAATTAGTTTCAAAATACTGTTAGTGAACCTACTTAAGAGGACAGGTGTGGCAGCCATTGGTCGTCGTTTTGTCAGAGAATGCTGAACACTAGCAACATTACTTTTATTGCTTTATGATTGTATATGTAACATCACCATACCAACTTCGACTTTGGAAAGGATAGGTTGGTTTTCTTGATTGAGGTTTTAATTTCCTTGCCAATTACTTTACCAGAATAGGATGCCACCTCTTGTTAGCAGCTTTCACTT
Organism: Pseudocheirus occidentalis; assembly: GCA_028646575.1. Lineage (NCBI taxonomy): Eukaryota > Metazoa > Chordata > Mammalia > Diprotodontia > Pseudocheiridae > Pseudocheirus > Pseudocheirus occidentalis. The sequence continues at coordinate 93,348,614 of CM053600.1, forward strand.
GTGTGGTAACCAAGAATATATTGGTATAATTGCTTGTGAGTAGGAAAATTCCTGTAAAAGTTGGTTGCAAAATTGATCCATGAATTTGTGTATCATTTTGCATAAATAGTATAAGCTCACAATCATTTATTACCACAATCATGTTAATACCTCTCTTCTTAGGACTATCCTTTTCAACTCAACTGCTTAGGTTTCATTTCATTTCCATCCCTCTTCAGAACATGTCCTGCTCCGTGTGCTCCTGAGTCCTCTTCTCTGCCTCTGCCAGACCATATTAAGGGTTTTATATTTAGGTATTACTTAAGTAATACTGTCTACATGGATGTACTAATTAGATTGAAGACTGACTGTCAGTAAACATTTATTAAATGCCTACTGTGTGCCAGGCATTGTACTGAGCACTTGGGACACAAAAAGAGGCAAAAGACAATTTCTGCCCTCATAGAGTTTACAGTCTAATGGGAGAGACAGGAAACAATCAAATACATGCAAGTTTTATACACACACACACACACACACACACACACACACACACAGGATAAACCAAAAATATTAGGGAATTAAGAGCGGGGAAACGCACTAAAATAGGAAAGGCTTTCTGTAGGAGATGTGATTTTAGTTGGTATTTTTTCCATATAAAGAAAAAAATCCAATGGTTTTGGATTCATTTCAGTTTAAGAATTGACTTTTAGAACTTTTCCTATCATCTCTATACCTGGCCCAATTTTACTGGAAAACTTGAGAACATAACAGAAAAACTGATACAGGCTTAAAATGCATTTTTTATTCTCTAGGATACTTTGCAGTTTGTATTTTAATGGTTTGCGTGTTTGGCATGCTTCTCTTCACATGGTTCCAAACAGCAGTGTGTTATCCATAATAAACAAAAGTATTTAGTGATTTTTCAAAATCAAGGCAATTCTTAAACTGCAGATAGAGTACCATAACAAAATTATTTGTCATTGAAGGTATTACCAATGGAAATGATTAGGTCTCTAATGATTATTGTATTAGTTTAGTATCCCCTAAACAACAAATATGCTATCCCTAGTCATTCTGTAAGACTTTCCCATTTAGAATCATAATATCGAATTATTTCTAGCATTTATTTCTCCTACTTGGCCTTTACTCTACATTATCCTTGCTTTTATGGGAGACTATTAGATTCATGAGATACCTTAGTTTAATGCATCTGGCATCTGAAGACTTTTGCTCACAAGCACCAACATAGAATAGAATAGAGAGAGAGAGATTTTTTAAATGTTATTCAAAGACCGATGAATCTTCGGGCCAATAAAGAAAACAAATAAAAATGAGGCTATGGTGGCATTTACGAATATTATATTGAATTTAGGAATATTAAGATTTGTCTTATCCTTGGGGAATGTGGAGAACTTGTGAACCCTCCTGCAGCTGTCCTCAGAGAAGGGCAGCAGCCTTATTGTGGAAAACTGAATTGCAAAACTTTCCTCCCCCAGACCCCTCAACAACAACAAAAAATCAATGGCTTGACTGAGTTTAAATAACTGACTTTTCATCTCCTTTCATCCCACACAAAGCCCTAATCCTGAGACTACTTGAGCCACCAATGTAGGCAGTAGCTGAGACCACCACTGAATGTGTCAGTCCCTCCTCACCACACACAAAACACATTGACTGCAGCTTTTATGAAGTGAAAATGCCCCAGAAAAAGAAACTGTGAAGGAGGTGTCCTCAGTCATTTCTTTTTTTAAAAAAAGTTGCTGCATCTGGATATTGAGAACAAAAAAAGGCCTAAGACTTAGGGATAATAGGTTGGGTCACTTACTTTTATAGGTGCAAAAGGGTGGAACTGGCCTTTGCTTGTCTCAGTACCACTGACCCTTGCATTTTATTGTGTGGAGAAGTCAGGGAAAGTGTGTAGAAAGAATCCCAGCATCCTTTAGCTTAACAATGACTTTGTCATTCTGAGATGTCTATGGTTTGTTGACTCCCCCACCCACCTAAACAAAAGAGACTTTTATGTACAAAAGAGCTTGCTAATCAGGTAGCCAACAGCTAATTTTAAACATGTGATCTTTAGTAGCTTAAAAAAAACTCAGTTAACTTCAATTGTGACATTTTTGTTGTGCTTTAAAAAAAAAAGGAGTGCTGGAATCTGGGCAGCTTCAAAAATGTTATGAAAACTAGGTCTTTGCTACCATTGTTCATTCAACCTAAGATGGAATTTCTTAATATTAGAAAGCAATGAGTTGTCATGGCTTGTTGGAATTGTTGATAAGTATCTAATTTTTGGACTTGAAAGACCAAGTTGATTCTGACTTATGTTGCCTTCTAGGCAGGATTTCTGGTTTTGTGTAAAACTGGCAGGTTGAGGTATTATGTGATAGTTGAGTGCCCTTAGGAAAAGAAACAGGATAAAAAGCAGTGTAGTGGTGAGCAGGGACCCTCTTGTGCATTCATCTCTATCAACAACCAGGTTTATACTTTGTCTGAGTCCATTTGTAGTCACAATGAAATTTATAAAATTTGGGGGAACATGATCTACTGGAAAATAAAGGATTTCATTTTTATTAATACTACTAGAAATCTGCACATCATTATACTCCCAAGTTATAGTGCTACTGGATGGGGTCCTTGGAAGAAACAAATGAGGAAATTCAACTCTTTTCCTATTCACTTGCCAGTTTCTGGGCATCTTTATGAAAGAATCCAAAAACGGTTAACTATGCTTATAGAGAGAAAGCCAGCATGCTCTTGCCCATCTTAAAGGCCATTATCCACCAAATACTTTTTACATTTGTTCTGCCATAGCTAATTAGAGTTACTCAGATAACTTGAGCAGCCTTAGACTTTCAATGTCATTGTTTCTAGAGAAAAATGTAGTTTCCTTTAATAAAAAGGAGCCACATAGTGAAAAAAGTAAAAATGTCACAGTCAAAATATTGGGAGTCAAAATGTAAGACATTCAGGTTCCACTTCTCATATTGGCCGTGTGAGATCACACCTTATGAGCTTTCTTTTCTACATCTATAAAATAAGGCTAATAATAGAATCATAGATGTAATGCTCAGAGGCAACCAAGAGACCATCTGGTCATTCATTTTGCAGCTGAGATGGAGGAAAGTTATGTGATTTGCCCAGGATGACACAAGGAACAAGTTTCACTCTTTCCATGGTACTTTATTGCCATCCCTGTCATCTTAGTCCAGCATCATTGTGACATAGAGAGTATCAGACCTCTTATAGCATGGTCTCCTCAGTACTTTTATTACCTAACTATAGGGCTGATGCCTGAGAATCGACTCACTGAGTTGATAACTGAGATCATGAATATAAAGCCCTGTATTATGTTGAGTGCTATATACCTATAAGATATTTATAAAAACAAGTGACTTACAGGTATTCACATTTTACTTAAGTAGCCTTAAGCTAAACATGTATAAGCTTACCTATGTGTATGTGCATTTTTCTATGCTTTGTGTTCCATTTGGTTACTTTTGAGGGCACTTAAATAGATGGTACAAGTTCTTCCCCATCAAAATAGGGGGCAGCATTGTATAGAGAAACAAGCAGGAGATTGGAATTCTTGGGTCCTCAATTTGAGTTCCAGAGCATTATTATTATTAGTTGGATGGCCTTGGTAAGATTGCAACGCCTCTCAGAGACTCAGTATGCTCAGCTGTAAAATAGTTGCCCTCTCTACCATCCAAGGCTGGTACAGGTAGATAGGGCCAACTAACATAATGCCTGCAAATCAAATTATAAAACCTGAAGCGATATATAAGTATCAGTTATTATAATAGCCACAGCACCGTTTTCTCTATACTTGTGTCATTCATCATTTCTTCCAACATAGTTAACGTTCCATTAAAATCATGTACCAGTTTGTTTAACCATTTCCCGGTTCATAGGCATTGACTTTTTACCAGTTCTTTACCCTCACAAAAAAATGCTGGTATAAATATTTTGGTGTATATGAGGACTTTCTTCTTAACGATGACTTTCTTGGCATATAAGGCTAATAGGGGAATCTCTGGGTCCAGGGAGGTTGACTTTTTTAGTCACTTTATTTGCATGACTGGGTTTACTATTTCTTATTTTCATGAACAGTGTATTAACATACCTCTTTTGCCACAACCCCTTTAATGATGACTATGCCGTATCTTTTGTCATCTTTGCCAGTTTTATAGGATGTGAGGTAAAGCCTCAAAGTTGTTTTGATTTACATTTCTTTGATTATTTATTTGGTACATCCTTTCATATGGTCTCTGATAGTTTCAAATTCTTTTTCTGAGCAGTGTTTGTTAAAGTAATTTTATACTCATTCAACAAACACTGAGTGCCCTAGCACTCAGTGTGAAGGGGTCAATAAAGAATGATATCCAAAGTGCCTGCCTTTTTAAAGTTTACATTCTAGTAGGGGATTTAAGACATTTCAAACTCAGATAGCTTCTAGGTTTTAAGAGGACTTGACGCCTTAGTTGAATTCTCACTGTAGCCCAAAACTTTGTACCAGCTAATGTTTATTTTAAAAAGGCTAAAACCTAAAGACTGAGTCACGTGACTGCAAAAACAAAAACTCCCAACACTCAAAGAAATAAGCAATATAAAGCATCTCCAATCTGCCTTCTCTTGTGCCTGTAAAAGCAACATTTAAAAGTCTCTTTACTGTTCTCTTTAACCCTGGGACCATGGGCTTATTGAATGATGAAAAGAGAACAGAAGAAGAACTTAATACGAAAAAGATGGAGGACAGTTTAGGACACAAGAGGAAAGGGAATAAACATTTTTATAGAGCCTACTATGTGCCAAGCACTGTGCTGAATGCTTCATAAATCACTTAATCACAAGGGTCCAGGTATAGAGCAGATTTGTGTAGCTCCTATTTAAAATTTAGTTCATTAAAAAAAAAAGATTAGCATTCCATAGAGTTCTGGTTTCACACAGTTTACAGATATGGGTGAGGCTCAGGAGAAATAGCAGTGATAAAGGAGAAGGGGCCTAAGGTGGGACCTATAAAGCTCACAGGTGTGGAAAAGATGGAGCTGACCTCCAGACACCCCAGAATATACGACCTTCATGGAAAAAAGCCCTTACAGACCTACTCAGTCTCTGTTGACTCTGCAAAACCTTTTGTTTACTTTGGTTTTATTTGTCTTACTGTGCTTTAATGCACTTGAAGAAAAATAGAGCCTCATGAAATTGGTTGCATATGTCCCTTGACCCTTGCTCCTCCCCAGTTCTGCCATGCTGGGTATCTTCTGCTCGGTGCTTGGGCTGGCGTTCAAGTCTGTCATATCTTACATGATGCCCCTCCTCATACTGTATTTTCTAGAAAAACTTATTTTGACATTTATTTAACTTGCCCAGCCTTATACTTTTCCCCATTCTTCTTCCCTACCCTCCAGCTTGTTCAGTTCCCATCTATTCTTTGAAACTGATCTGAAATGCTGTGTCCCTGTGGAGCCCTTAATAATGGTAACTATAAATTACAAAAAGAGCTGTAAGGTTTACAAAGTACCCTTTCTTTATTTGAACCTCACAAGTCCAGGTCTCTGAGCTCTTACCTAAATTTTACAGTTGAGAAAGTTGAGACAGACAGAAGTTGACTAAATATCCAAAGTAGGATTAGAATTCGAGTCTAAGTCCAGTGTTTTGTCTGCTAGACCTGGAAGGAACCTTCCCTGATTGACCCCCCAGTAGTTAATGGAAGCAGCCAGTCCAGTGGGCAGAGTGCCAGAAGTGGGATCAGGAAGACCTCAGTTCAAATTTGGCCTCAGCTTACTTAGCTGTGTGACCCTGGTTTAAATCACTTAGCCACTGTCTGCCTCAGCTTCCTAAATTGTGAAATGGGGATCATAATAGCACCTACTTCACAGGGTTGTTATAAACATCCAATGTGATATCTGTATAAATTTTTTTAAGTGCTGAAGCACAGCCTACCCAGGTCGGTGCTATATAATAAATACTTATTCCCTCCCTTTTAACCTCACACTTCACATAGCACTTTGTAACCTCCTTATCACACTCCACATTGAGTATTATTAGTACCACAGATAGTTCATGCTGTATTTCCTATTCAATTATAACACTTGAATGCATGGACCATATTTTGTCTCGATTTTCTTTCTTTGCCAGTGTCTTCTACAAGGGAGCCTGGGAATGAGCTTACACATAGTAGTTACATAATAAATATTTATGGAATTGAATTCAACTGAACTGAACTGAATTGAGTCACACAATGTGAAAGCTGGAAGGTCGACATTCCCATTTTTCTGATGAGGAAGCTTCAGTTTATAGACCCCGAGAGACTTAACTGAGCCCACCCAGCAATTTCGTGACAGAATAAGGTCTTGAACCCACATATCCTAGATGCAAGTCTGATGCTTTTGAACATAACATTGTGATGTTTCAGGCAATCTATGTTTTAATCACTTCCAGAATTGCAAAGTATCTTTCATGCAACTGCCATGTGAACCAGCAGCAATATTCACTTATTTAAGAGATAATTTCATATTATCTCATGTTTTTTTCCAAATTGATTATGCATAAGAATCCAACAAACACCTACATCAGTAAACAACTTACTGATTAAAAGCTGTGCACTAAGTTTTGTTTTGGGTTTGGTTTTTGTTTTCTTTTACCCTTGAATCATAAGTAAAATCTTGCCTTGTCTTCTTGCCCAAGATGTGAAATCCTACTTTGCTTATAAGCACATAAGTCATATCTACAGCATACTCAATAGTTTAAGGCAATCTGGAAGATTTATACTTATCAAAACTTGGAACAGAATTGTTAGAGTCTGACTGACAGCAGAATTAAAAGATTTCTGGTTCCTATGAAGTGTTAGAAATCTTAATGACCATAATTTATTTTAAATAAAGTAGATGGTTTTCAGCATAAAACTGTCTGCTGATTGAGTGAATTTCAGTGCTCAAATACATTTTTCACTTCTCTGCTATATACAACCAAGGGCTAAGGTGAGGAAGGATGACAGTAATTTGTAAGTATGGTCATTAGGTTTGCATATAAGTTTACATTTTGCTACTAACAACAAATAGGTAACATTATATATTTCATAAAGCCTAAAATCAGAAGAATTAAGAGAGTCATAGAATTTTAGACTTGGAAGGAACACTCTAATCCAAGAGGTTCTGAGTCTGAGGTCCATGAACTTGTTTTATAATTACTTTGATAGTTGTATTTCCTATCCATTTTATTTTATGTTTAAAATAATTAAAGATTTAAAAAAAATATTTAAAAATATTATTCTGAGGAGCCCATAAGTTTCACCAGACTCCCAAAGGGATCCATGACACAAAAAAAGGTTAAGAACCTTTATTGTCTTACCTTTGTTTCCCTTCCCCCAATCATCATCATCATCCTCATCATTATCATCATCATCATCATCATAGCATTATGGAACTTAAAGGATATAGAACTTAAATCATTTTATGTAAATTTAGCTCATTTCATCTTCCCAACTTTGAGTTAGGTGTTAATGATTATTTCCCTTTTGCAGATGAGGAAACTAAAGCTGAGTTTTAAGTGACAGCTAAAAAGTATGTGAGGCAAGATTTGAACCCAGATCTTGATTCTAGTCTAGAACTCCCATTCTGTGACCAAGCTTCTTAGAACCCAAATCCCCTACTACAACACACCTAACAGTTTTTGGTTCTAATACTCAGATAAGGGAGTTCCCATTTATATCTCTTAAGGCAGACCATTCCACCTTTGGCCAGCTGTAATTACTGGGAAGGTTTTCCTGACACGGAGCCTGAATTTCTTATTTTGCATGTTCTGTTCATTGCTTGTAGTTCAGCCTCCTATGGCCAGTCAGAACCAATTTGAATCCTTTTCTCCTTGACAACTGTCCTATGCTTTAAGATAAATATCATGTCCCCTCTGAGTCTTCTCAAGACCAACATCACCAGTTTCTTTAACTGATCTGGACTGATCTGGACTAGAGGACTAATGCCATTCTGGTTGCTTTTCTGGATGTCCTCTGAGAGGGTTTAGAAATGTTCTTCTTTAACTAGGGCTTATTAACTTTTTCAGTGTCATAGACCTCCATTGCAATCTTTATAAAGCTTATTGACCTCTTCTCAGAATTGGGTTTTTTAAATACATAGAATTACAAAGGAAGCCAATTATTTTGAAATGCAATTATGAATTTTTAAAAAAAGTTAATGAGGGGCAGCTACATAGTAGGCACAGTAGATAGAGCACTGGCCCAGGAGTCAGGAGAATCTGAGTTCAAATCTGGCCTTAGGCGTTTACTAGCCGTGTGACCCTGGGCAGGTTACTTAACCTCGATTGCCTCCCCCCTACTCTCCCCGCCAAAAGTTGATGAACCATAGAATAAGAACATTGTAGAGCTTAGGCACATTTTTTTTTCAAATGTTGTCTAACTACACCAGGCTCTCACCTTTTTTTGTAAAATTTGGGACCTTTTAATAGAACCTAAGCTTCTTTAAGAGAGAATGAGAACAATAACGTTGTACTGATAACTTGACATTTCTATGAAATATAGGCATGTTTTTGGCAAGCTTATTAAATAAATCACCGACACATTTCATCAGTACTTCAGTGAATGTATGATCTCATCATTATTGGTCTTACTTTTAGGTTATAACCTATTCATAGCTTCTCATCCTGTGTGATTCTTACCCACATCTTCACCCAGATTTTCCAGAAATTCTTTAGATCTTTTAACATTTGTTGAGTACCAGTTCTGTAGCTCTCTATCTTTATACCTGAATTTCCCTATGTAACTGGGCTATGTCCCTTTCTGATCACACATTTTTATGCTGTCTTTTACACTGTTTATTTAGTGCAAATCGTCATTAGTGGTGTGCTTTAATCTATTTTGCCCCCCCAAAAAAAATCTCTCCATTGCCTTTTAGGTCACTTCGATTTTGATTCATTCGAGACTGTGCTGTTTCATTATTAACAACCAACATAGTCTCAGAAGAATATTGATATTAAACAGATAGGCTTCTTTGTCATAGCAATCTATTGTGACATTGATTAGAAAACAAATTAAGGGAGTAAAGACATGGAGGTAAGCCATGGGTTCATAATCATAATTTTTAAAAAGGAAAATAGTTGAAATGCATTTATCACTATATTTTAATTTTTCCCCAATCGCATGTTAAAACAATTTTTAACATTTTAAAAAAAGTTTTGAGCTCCAAATTCTATCCTTCCCTCCTTCCTTCTCTTTCCCCTCCCCTGAAACAGTAAGCAGTCAAATATAGGTTATACTTATTTAATCACGTAAAATATTTCCATATTAGTAATTTTGTACAGGAAGACTCAAAAGAAAAGAATGAAAGTGAAAAATAACATGCTTTAGTCTGTATTCAAACAATATCAGTTCTTTCTCTGGAGGTAGATCGTATGTTTGGGATTGCCTTAGATCTCTGTATTATATTGCTGAGAATAATTCATTGACAATTCTTCATTATATAACGTTGCTGTTACTTTGTACAACTGTTCTGGTTCTGCTCACTTTGCTGTGCACCATTTCATGCACATCCTTCAAGGTTTTTCTGAAATCATCTTACTTGTCATCTTTTATGGCACGGTCATTTACCACAGCTTGTTCAGCCATTCCGCAGTGTGATTTCCAATTCTTAACCACCACAAAAAGAGCTACTCTGAATATTTTTGTACAAATAAGTTCTTTTCTCTTTTAAAACAAGTTCATAGGCCCCGGGTTAAGAACCTTTGACCTAACCTTTTGTCATAGTTTGACAGTAGGAAGGAAGTTTTTCTAACGATAGCTTGGCCTTCAGCAAGCTGGACATTAGGTTTCAAATATCAAGTTGGATATAATGGAATGAAGACTCAAGAATACAAACTCTGAAGGGAAGAACTGTTTATTGTTGTAGGAAATCTCAAAATGCCTTCCTTCTTTCCCTTTACTGTGTGTGTGTGTTTTTTTAAACCAAATACACCACTGATAACACATATAGACCATTATCATAAAATTCCATGACAGTAATAAAGTAGGGAAATGAAGGAAGACAAACAGTTGAAAGTATATTTGTTGTACATCTTTAAGTCATGCCAGTGTAGTGACAAGGACAATAATATTTCAGCTTACCAATTTAATGCTACCAATGAGCTTTTGGAACAAGACAAAATAATAGCATCCTTTGGCATAACGAAGGATATAGAATACAAATGTAAAACTAGAACGGTCACTTAAACTACATAAGTCAAACCCAGAAGGAACCGAACAGAGTGTTTAATGAAATCAAGAGCACAAACCATTCAGTGAAGCGTTCCTGTTTGGCTGCACAGGCAGAAGGTAGGATTACACCAGTCTTACGCCTTATGCCACAGTAAGTTCTAAATCAGCATACAACCTAAAGCCGTAGTGCTTTACTTGTTAACTCATTACAGCAACCTTGCAAGAGAGTTGCTATATTTTCCCATTTTACCTCACTAGTAATTTTCTAAGGCAAGATTCAAACTCAGGTCTTCTTAACTCCAAGTCTCAATCTCCATCTATTGCATCACCTAGCTACCTAAATAAAAAAAATTCATTCTAAAAAATAAACAAAGGAGATCAGATGGTGGTACACCCTTCAAAACTAGAGTGAAAAAATATTGACAAAGAGAAATAATCATAAAAAATAAGGCAGTTTTAATTTCATGAAATTTTTTAAAAACCGTTTTGTACAAAGATAGTATAACTAGAACAAGAAGAGAAACTGTTAAGTGCAAAATAACCTTTGCTTTAAATATCTAAAATGCGAGTTGGACACCTAGTATACATATAGTATTTGCATAAATATATGACGTGTAACCATATGTACATAAGATGGAAATGAATTGGTTATATCCTAGTTGGACATTGGCATCATTCCAGCCCTGAAGCTTGCTTTCCATCCCTTACCCTTATTCCTGCTAATAAACAAGTGTAATTATTGAGGGGTTTTGTTATTGTTGTTATGTGTTGGTTTGCGTGCTTGGTTTCGACATATTCTGCTTGCTTTTGTGAATAAGTAGACCTGGATTATAATGTATCACCTTTTTTTGTGGTCCAATAGAGAGAAGAGAATTTTTCATTAACTATTATAAAAACATTTGTCACACTATACTACTGTATTAGTCATATAGCAAAGTTTTAGTTTTTGCTTATTTGTCTATATGGTTATAATGATAGATTAGCAAAGTGAAATTCTAGATATTAAAGAGTCAAGTATCCACAAAAGAAAATATGCTTCTGTTCTCACAAAGTTGCTCATTGGTGGCTTTCCTAAAGTGGAATGGCAGAAGGAGATGGAAGAAGCCTCAGGCATTATATATAGCCCAACACATAAGAACCAACAGGGTTCATCCAGCTTCTAATTTTATGTGAGGACCTACCTTGTCCCAAGGCAGCCCGTTCAACTTTTAGACAGGTTTATTATTTGAAATGTTTCTATCAAGCTGAAATTTTTCTCTCTATAACTTTTACTCGTTGGTAGTAATTCTATTCAGTGAGGCTCAACCCCCACAAACAAAACCTAATCACTCTTCGTTATGAAGACCTTTGAAATACTTTGAATAAATATTTTTGACAGTTTTAATGTCCTCTCTTCTGTAGACTAAGAATCCCAAATTCTTTCAATAGATCCCCTTATGTTATGGTTTCCTGGTTGCCCTCTGCTGGATGAGCTCCAGATTACCGGCCTGTAGCTGCTGTCCATGAGGGATTTTTGTTTTGTTTTCATTAGGTTGGTGGTTTTAACAGAGAGGTAGGTTTCTGCTGCTGTGCACTCTCTCTATTTAGTTTGGTTTATGAAGGCAAGTACTTTGCCTTTCTGAAGAGTAATCTCACAAGTCTTTGACTACTTCTAGGACGCACATCTCTTGGAAAATATTAGCGGTAAGGCCTTTGATAAGTATTCCCATTTATAGCATATTTTATGAAATGTTTTTCTCTCTCACTTTCCTCATAACAACCCTGAGAAGTAGGCTGTAGAAGTCTTATTATGCCCATTTTATAAATGAGAGAGTTCTAGACCAAACCACTCAACTGGTATAAGATGGGATTCAAAGCCTCATATTCTCTGAATCTGCAGACTCTTAGACCTGCCTCTTACAATACTTGTTCTTTAAAATGTAGCTCAACTGCTTCCATCTTAATGAATCCATTTCTTCAGAATAACGAACTACCTATTTGTCTATGCCCCATATCACCTAATATTTTTGGTACGTATTGTGAATATAGTAATGCAGGTGTAGATATAATCTCCCCACTCCTATCCATGGCAAGCTTTGGAAGGCAGTCCCTGTTTCTCTGCTGACTGTGCACCAGGCACAAAGTACATTGTTAATAAATAATAAATGCTGACTGATTGGTGCTTTTTTTTTCTTCCAGTGACCATACTTGTGCCATGTAGTCTAATAGTGACTCTTAGGAAAAGGTCTGAATCATCTGGGTCGTGTGGATCTATTGTTATTTTAATAGTCTTTGCAGCATCTAATGAGTATAACTGGGATTCTGGCCTAAGGGATTTTCCATTGTCAGACAAGTAGCCTGGAAATTAAGGGCTCTTAGGAGTCAGTGGGGAGCTTGATTATGCAACTTGAGAGGAGAAGATGAGATTTGTTTCAGGGAAACAATCTTTGGGTGGTTGGGCAGATAATTTTATTAAAATCCCTAGCCTTTTACAGTTCTGTTTTGTTTTGTTCCTTCAGAGTATATGTAAGTAACTAGAAGTGAATATGTTATTTACCTTGCTTCATCTGTCCCCTACTATTAAATTCTAGAAGAAAGTCCAGCATAATTTTGTTTACTTCTTTCCTGGGTGTCACTTGGCAGCCTTAAGGTGACTTGCTCAGGTCTGGACCCTTGAAAAGGATATAATTTTGACCTATTATTTTTTTCTCTTAGGTATCAAAAAAGGGCAATTTCATACTTATATACTACTTTGTCTGAGGCTTTGGCTAGATGTTATAATATAACCTACTGGTACTCCTTTTCATCCAAAGGGGTCCGAAGTTTTATTGTTTTGCCCATTTAAGACACGCATTAAGAATAGTCTTAAATTAAGCTTAGAAAGGAACTCAGAAACAGTAGTTAGTAGACCTGAACTCTGAAACAGTAGTTGGTAGACCTGGCTTCTAATTTTCCCGTTAACTTTGGGCAAGTCACTTAATTTGGTAACTTACTTTCTCATCTGCAAATGTAGGCTGTAATCCATGCCCTCTTATTTAGAAGAATTGTTGTAAGGATTAAATGAGATAATGGATCAGCACAGCCCCTAGGTACCCAGTCACATACATACTGACCAAGAACCCGACGTTTTATCTCATTTTGTTTGTTTGGTTTGGTTTTTAAAGACAACAGATTCAGTACATTTATGTAGCCCCTAACTATGTGTGAGGCAGTATGCTAAGCACCTTCCAAATATTATTTATTTCACAGTGGTCAGACACCTCTACCCTATACCTCTTGTCTTTAGTTTGTTTCTTGTTTAGTCATGCCTGACTCTTCATGACTTCATTTGGGATTTTCTTGGCAAAGACACTGTACTGTAGTATTTCCCCCTCTAGCTCATTTTATAGATGAGGAAACTGAGGCAAACAGGGTTAATTAAGTAACTTGCCCTTGGTCACATGCCTAGTAAATGTCTGAGGCCAGATTTTAACTCCGGAAGATGAATCTTCCAGACTCCAGGCACTCCACTGTGCCAACTAGTTGTCCCAATTTTACAAAACTTTAATTTGTACTATTTATTATATTCCATTACCTTCATATACAAGGGTGTTCTACTCCTACTCTGTCTACTGCCTTTCTGGCAAAGAGATTTTAACTATTCATAGGATGTTAAATAATAACAATTATGTGGTCCTAGATGATAAAATGACCTCCAAAATGCTCTTTTGTTTTCCTTCCAAAGAATTCTAAATAAACAGTCACATTTGTTATTGTTTCAGACACTTCTGCAAGTGATTGGCGTGATATCTGTGGCAATATCTGTGATCCCGTGGATTGTAATTCCTTTGATTCCGCTTGCTATTATTTTCATTTTTTTGCGACGATACTTCTTAGAAACATCAAGAGATGTGAAACGTCTGGAATCTACAAGTGAGTAAGGAAAATCTCAGTTAAGATGACCTAATAAAATTGATTTAATTCTTATCTATAATTTAAGTAACATATAATATTCTCTTTGTTTTACTTTGTAAAATTAGTCTTCTCACATATTCCTTAAAGTAATATTAGTTCATATCTGGGGCCACAGAAATAGACAAGGATACTGGTAAGAGGGTTAAGGAATTTCAGGGAGTCTAGGATACATGAGGAGGAAAAGAAGAATATATTCTAAAAAATTTGGGGTGGGATAAAATTTGGTCAGAACTCTAGGAAGATCAGTGAGAAGAAAGAGAAGAGAAATAGATCTGGGCATATTAACTGGGATTCTCAGGTTAGTCTCATATCCTAGGCAGCTCTTTTTTTTTTTTTTTTTGCTTTTTGGAGGGCAGTTGGGGTTAAGTGACTTGCCCAAGGTCACACGGCTAGTTTTTGTGTTAAGTGTCTGAGGCCGAATTTGAACTCAGGTCCTCCTGACTCCAGGGCCGGTGCTCTACTCACTGCACCACCTAGCCACCCCCTAGGCAGCTCTTAAGAAAGAGAAATTATGGAAGAGTTGCTGTTTAGGCATCAGTAGGAGTCTCCACATTGGGAGTTCTTTACATGGATGTCATTTTTAAAAATCTATGTATACTATACTATATATATATGTATGTACATAAATATACTATATATACATATGTATATACAATACTATACTGTTGCATTTCATGATTATCAAGTACTTGCTGACAAATAGTTTAGAGAATACTGTCATTAGCCACCAGTTGTTTATATAAAAAAAATTATCTACTTCTCGTAGATGGTACTGTTCACACTTGAACTGGCAAGGATCAGCTGCAAGTTATGTAGTTGGTTATTTTTTATTCATATGTCATGTCGAAATTATTTGTAGAGCACCCTTGATCTTAAGAGTACTACACTGTTGTTGTTTTTTCATTTTCTGGTTAAAATGCAAAATGGAATTTCTTGATTTAATATATTTCCTTGTTTGGAGAAAGAAAAAGAAAATCCAGGATGTACTAGGATTTTTTTTTAGTCTTGTGTCATTAAAAGTCCAGAAAGATCTTTCTCCTCCTTGGCTAGTTGCAATTATTAGGTGCTAAGCCTTATAGAGAAGGTAAACAATAAGTAAATTATTATCAGCTCTGAGTTTCACTTGGATTTAAACATCGTATCGCTCTCATAGGATTTTCCTCACACTTTAAATGGACCTTGAAATAATATCCCCCAAACAAAGAGAAGAGCAGAGGGGGTCAATTTATAATTTACTAAGCTAATTAGTATAGTAAACTCTCCATTTTTGAATGACTGGGTCTGTGCCACAATATATATTACCCCATAACTGGGGTAATCACAGAAGAAGAAAATAAGGGAATAATCTATAAATAATAACATATAAATAAAATAAGGGAACACTTCTGTGAGTCTTTGGCTCATACAGCCTTTTAGCAAACATTAATTTAATGCCATTTATATTGTACTAATGGAGAAGTATAATTTTCTTTTTTGTGATTTTCTATATTAGTTAGTCTTCAACTACTACTTCTGCAACATTCAGGAATCAGGCCCTAAAAGTGATTGATTAGTGATCATTCCCTTTTCCTTTATGACTTATCACTTGATAAAATCCATACAATTCTGAACTTCCTTGCAGATACTCCAAAAAATGTGTGTAGATATTCTTTGCCCCAAGGCAAATCACAGCATATCTGTGATTGCCTGCCATGTGCCATTTTCTTCCTGTCTTGCTAAGTGTGTCACAAGGTGACTATCCAGAAAGTTGGGGTCCTTCCTTGATTTTTCCTAACATTGCATTGATATGAATGGAACCTGGAGATTATCCTTAGATGCAGAGCGTCGATCTGTCCTTGCAAAATCTATTATTCTTATAAGCAACCCAGATTTTCCTAGACTTCTCTTCTTAGTAGATACACAAGTATAAGGCTAATTAAAACCAGCATTCTGTACTTCTCCGCACAGTATCAGTGGTTACTCTTTCTCAGGATAGGCTACTGATGACCATTTGGGAGATTTTGCTATTGAAAAGATAGAGCTCACATCCTGATCTGCCTTGACAAACTCTGTTTATAGTCCCATTAATGAGAGAGAATGAAAACCTGTAGCTAAATTATGCCAGTTTAGTACCATATTAAAGACCGATGTGCCAAAGGAATGAGAGTTGTTAAATAGTATTTGGAAAGCAAATCTTTCTTAGAATAGATGAAAGATACAATCTGCCAAGTAACATGACATCAACTCCCAAGCCAAAATGAATTTCTATAGAAGGGTACGGTTTTTCATGTTTAAGATCCCTGGCCTTGCAATTAAGCCTACATTTCAATACTGAAAATGTGCTAGGAACGTCATGTGCTGTGATGAAGACCAAATGACAGCACCAAATTTCCAGCTATACAATCATAAAAGCATTCCCAGGTCTCCTGGAGTTAAAGTTGGGATTCCTGAAAGCCATCTCTGCTGAGCAGGTCATGTGAGAACAGGCACCAGTACAATACCTGGATAGCCCTTTCAGAGTGACCTATAAAGAGGCTATTCAAGCATAGTATACACAAAGGAAGAGCTCCTCAGATGCAGTCAAGTGATGAAAAATTACTCCATTACTAGCAAAAGCACCATTCCAGATGGATTTTAATTTGCAGTGGAAGGTCATTTGAACAGATATTCGACCAAGACTTTTAATTCCAGATGTTCCCAGTAAAAACTGTGTTGCCCAAAGGTTGAGGAATAGACTTGTGAATTAAACCCTGAAAGTAGAGCAGGCTGCCTCTTCATCTTCACTTGCACCCAGAACTATTCTTTGACAGGTTTGATTCACAAACTAAAACGTCACTTGTTTTAGAAATTGCTTTGAGGTTTTTATTCTCATCACGTTACTTTAGGCAAGTCACTCAGCCCCCCCCCCCAGTCCTTAGTTTCTATTCCTATAAAACAAGGGGTTGAACAAAATCATTGCTGAGAAACCTTCCAGTTCTCTGGATCCTATGATTGGTGGGGCTAAGCAAAAGAACGTGGCATTGTTCTGCCTGAGTGAGCTGTTTCTCTTTTTCGCTTTGCAGCTCGGAGCCCAGTATTTTCCCACTTGTCATCTTCTCTTCAAGGGCTTTGGACCATCCGGGCATACAGAGCTGAGCAAAGATTCCAGGAATTATTCGATGCTCATCAGGATCTTCATTCAGGTCTGTACATCTTTGGGAACATTCTTGCAAAGGATGAATGATTTACCACCTGTTCAGGTTGTGACCTCCCCACCCTGGTGGCCTTCACTCTTTCCTAATTTGAGAGCTGACATATTTCCCTTTGTCCTTTTCTTCCTACTGCTAGCTTTCTTCTCCCTTTTCTGTGCCTTCCTTCCCCCCCCCCTTTCTCTGCCATCCCTCTTCACTTTGATATGCCTTCCTTTCTCTTCACCTTCACTGTTTTTAATACTGCTTTCCATGGTCAAAATTTTCTTCTTTCCTTCCAATTTCTACCGCCCCTTTCTTGTTTCTTAGGGTATTAAGAACAGTGTACATCCATACATTTTTCCTCCTCTGTGCCGTGTCAGCTGTTTTCATAGTCACAACAAGCTGTCTTCATAAGTAATACATTTCCCTGGAGGAGGCAGCTTCTGAAAAGCTAGAGAAGATATATTTAGTCTCTTGGAGAATATCTTGTTTGATCTCTATGACAAACTTATTCTGTTAGGAATCAAGTATTACAATCTCACTCTAACTTACAAAGAAACTGAGACTCCGTGAAATGATTTTCCTAAATTAGTAAGTAGAACATCTAGGAAGAACCAGAATTGTCCAATTCTTGATACCCATAGCTCTTGTCCATTGTACCATAAGTAAAGCCAAGCACCAGCAGCTTTTCAGACCTCTCAGCTTAGCAATAGAAGGAACTTCAAATTTCATTACTTTTACACCATACTGTGTCTTGATTATGTGTATGTTAAACGTATACTGGACATCATTTTTGCATTCAATCAGTAAATATTTATTAAGTACCTATTATGTCCCAGGCATCACTGAATCACTTTTGCATGAGGCTTCAGGTCCCCTAGGAGCCTCAAAATGGTGCAAAGTAGAGCTAAGCCTTTTTCTTTTTTAACTATCAAGCTCTAAGTGGCGGTTCTCAACCTGTGGGTTATGGTCAATGTGTAACAATGAAGATACATCCTGAATGTCAGATATTTACATTACAATTCATAACAGTAGCAAAATTACAGTTATGAAGTAGCACTGAAAATCATTTTATGGTTGGGGGTCACCACGACATGAGGGAACTGTATTAAAGGATTAGGAAGTTTGAGAACTGCTGCAAGATACAAATTTAGTTCCTGAATCTTTTATACACCTCATATCCCACATGCTTTAATCTCTATGTCACTGATTTCAGTCTTTGACAAAATTTCAAAATATCTGCCAGCCTAGACTTAGTAATCGCTATCCCAAAAGAGAACATTAGGATATAGAAATAAAAATGATTTGTATGTAGACATTGACTTCATTATTTACTGTTTTTTTTTAAAAAGGTACATAGTAATTCCAACAAGATGGTGCCATGAAATGGCCTTATTGAACCTTCAAGTACCTAGTGTATACAGGATAGTAGCAATGGTTCTAACTGCTTTGGGGCAAACAAAGAATGCAGAGATGAGCTTCCTCACCCCCTGAGAATTTACATTCAAAATTGGAAGAAGTGTCAAGGCAACTTCTTACAAAGTGCTATAATTTATAATGAACTCTTTGGGGGGAAAAATTCTTAAGATTAACTTTTGATTTATTCAAATCTCAGTTTGAATTTTGCATAACTGTATAACCATGAGCAAGTCACTTAAGTGACTCTATTTGCTCATCTCCAAAATGCAGATAATAATACTGGTTGGTGGTATGGTGAGACTTAAATAAAATAATGCATGTAAAGTGTGGTGCATACCTTAAAGCTTTATATAAATTTGAGCTATTACTATTAGTACTCTCCAACTTGCTCATTTTGTAGGTGAAGAAGCATGAACTGACTTGCTAAAAGTCAAGTAGCCAGTGAATGGCAAAGGCTGGAATAAAGTAGAAAGAATACTTAATGCCCAAGTCCAGTATTTTTTCCACTCTCTTTTTAGCTTACTCAGAAAGCTCAGGTTTTTATTATGCAACTGTGACTTCTGTTAATGACCTTTAGGTTGAATCTTGCAGTGCATCCATTATACAGGGCCTTTGCACCACTTGACATAATTCGTACCACACATATATATATATATATATATTGTCTTGCGTTACTTAGCATTTCACAATCTTCTGAGGTCCCTCACATTTGCAGGCGCACCTGCATATCTAACGTTGAATGACTCATCCCATTACGTGCTAAGGTCCTAGGAAACCCAAGATGTGTCTTTTGTAGTCCATTCAAAAAAAAAATTCTCATACTTTATTTACCTCTAATTCTTGATTATTTGTTCATCATTCCCGTTATGATTTATACATGCAGAGGCTTGGTTCTTATTTCTGACTACGTCCCGATGGTTTGCTGTGCGTCTGGACGCCATCTGTGCCATCTTTGTCATAGTCACTTCCTTTGGTTCCCTGATTCTTGCTCAAAGTAAGTACAGATGGGATGGACTATTTATGGTATGATTACAATTTATGGTTGTGTTTACAGTTACTCGGTGAAACTCCTGCCTCCATATTGAAATTCAAGTCCTGAACTGTTTGGTTTTTCATGGATTGCTACTAAAACACTGAAAAAGTGTTGTATTAAATGTGAGGCATGGATGTGGTTCGGTTAGATGGACTACTTTGTGGTCTGCCTTTTCCTTTCATCTTTCTTTGATTTGATGAAGGCAACCAAACACAAACTGAGTGCATGGGCAGATGGAGCATTCATAGAAGTGTCTGTATGGGAATGGAGGAAGAAGAGTTAAGCCCATACTGAATTCAGCTTTTACACCATATCATTGTCCTGCTTAGTTTCCCTATTGTGGGCTTCCTGTTGCCTCAATGGGCAAATGCAAACTATTCTTTTGGGCATGGAAAGTCTTTCATAATTTGATTCCAGCCAGTCTTTTAAGACCTAGTATATGTTGATCTCCATCATGTATTTTTCATTGATGCCAAATTAGCTTTGTTATCCTTCCTTTTATACCATATTCAGTCTCCTACCTGTCTGCCCCTTTGCACAGAATGTCCACCATAACTGAATTGTCTTCCCACTTTACTAGAGACCTTTACTGCTTCTCCCAATTGTTATTGCCCACAGTGGCCCTCTTCACCCCCTCATAACCCTCAGCATTTGTTTTGTATCTGTATCATGCTGTATCTACCCAGTAGAAAATAAGTTCTTTGAGCACAAGAACTATCTCATTGTCTATATGTCACCAGTATCTAGTACAGTTCTCAGCCCAGAGTAGGCATTTAATAAATTCTTGCTGAATTAAAGTTCAGGTTGCATGATTATTTTTTAAAATAATTATACTTTAAGTTTTTTAAATTTTGAGTTCCAAATTATCTCTCTCCAGTCCCTCTCCCACCCATTGAGAAGGCAAGCAGTATAATTACATGACTACTTAAAAAAACAGGAATATGATAAGTCATAAATAATGTTTACTGATATATTTGTGATGGAAAAAAAACCTGTTTGGAATCTTTCATTTGTATGTGAGATAGATGAAGTAACTGGGCTTTGATTTAATAATCTTGAATAGATTTCATTTCCTTTTCCTCCTCCTCCTTTAGGTCTGAATGCTGGGCAAGTTGGGTTGGCATTGTCCTATGCCATCACTCTCATGGGAATGTTCCAGTGGGGAGTTAGACAAAGTGCCGAAGTTGAGAATATGGTAATATTTATCTTTACATTCTTAGTCTTTTCAAGTTCCCTTGCTATTAAGTGACATAAAAGCATTTCTTGTTGAAAATATTAAAACTGTTATTTTTACATTGTGGCTAACAGAGTTTTTTAGATCCTTCTTCCATCTGTTTAAAGTTAATGCAAAATAAAATGTCATACATCTTTTTCTCAGTCTTCTGTGTGCTATGTCAGCAGGTTTTAGATTCATCACAAGCTGCCTTCAGATGTAATAAATTTCTCTGTAGGAGGCAGGTTCTGAAATACTAGTAAAGTTATTGGTAAGCCTTTTAGAAAACTGTGCTTTATTATTTCTTAATGAGCTGGTCCTCTTTTCTGATATAGAATGATCCAATATTTTGTCCTTATATTCAGGGGGAGGTGACTTTCCAGTTTTTGAATTATGGTATCTTTTAAGTTTTAGCATTTCCACTACAAGATTAGGAAATAATAGGAAGAAGTGTTGAGTTGGCTATTCCAATACAATAAGAGGTTGTTGAGGGTTGAAGTGCAATCTCAGATACTACCTGATTTTAACAAGATGTACTATCATTGTCCCTGACGTGACTACAGATTACTAGGTGGCAAATGTTCACCTTCTCTTCTGGTGGGAAGAACTCTGGGTCAAGTAAGAGTGTCAAATCATCCGCTGTGTCTCAGATCATTGAATAAATCAAAACCCTACAGTGACTAAGGGGTCTCTAACTTTATATTACATCTTATAATAAATTTTCAGAGCCTTAGAGATGAGTCTTAACTTGAAAACATAGGACAAGTTGGACATTGAATGTAATATAAGATAATCTTCTAATTTCCCATCATACTTACCATTGTTTAAGTAATTTATAGGTTTAGGTTGTTTTTCCCTTTTGAATATAAAGTCATTTGAAGACAGAGTTGTTATTTAGATGTGAACGTCTTATTTTAATGATTTTTAAAATTTAATGATATCTTATAAATTCATCTCATTGAAAACTACATTAGTCACTAGTGGCTAGAAAATAGGCAATATTCCTCTCAGAAAGTCTAATTTAGGAATGATCTTACCTATAAATCTGACCAACTGATCATTTTTCCCCAGTCTTCAAATGGAATATTAAAAAACATCTTTTGCACACCATTGTATTTGGCAGATTGTTTTGAATGTTTGTAGAATGGAGAATGAATGATGATATGAAATAGTGAGGTAACAAAGGCTTACCCCTATATAACTAGAAAATTTTTTTGATAGAGAAGTATTTTTAGATAATGATGGTATGTAAGAAGTAAGAAAAACAAGCACAGAACTTTATTATATATCACATGCAATTATCTATTATATTATCTATTGTATTATATATTACATGTAATTATATATTACATTATTTATTACACAGAACTTTATTATATGTTACATGCCCTGCATATAAGGAAATAAGACTCCTCCAACAGCACCCCCTCTTAATACTTTAGTTGTGTTACTAAAGACATAATTTTATTGCATCTCCGATGAATAAGCTGCATGATCCAAATCCATTCATGTGGCAAATTCCTCCTCTCTATGAAGCCTTTACAAATAGATGCTTTTACTACCACTTAATTATCTGATACCCAGCTAGTAATTTTTTTGAAAAAGTAATTATGTAACCAGCTACCTTTTGCTAAATTAAAAGAATACTGTTAACCCAGATTAACTCTGGTGTTTACGTTTTCATGTTTGTCTTTTAGATGATATCTGTAGAAAGAGTAATTGAGTACACAGATCTTGAAAAAGAAGCCCCATGGGAATCCAAGAAACGACCACCACCAGACTGGCCACAAGAAGGAGTGATAGTCTTTGATAATGTTAATTTCACGTATAGTTTGGATGGACCTGTGATATTGAAGCATTTGACCGCCCTCATCAAATCAAGAGAAAAGGTATGTGTTAATGCTTTCTTTCCTTTTATCTTTTCTACTTTTCAGTGTTGTCCAGTTTTCATTCCTCCATAGGCAAAGTTAGGCTCTTCACATCTTAGAAAAAACTGCCCTGGAAGCAGAACACCCCATCGTGGGTCACTATCTTCTGTTTTACTGGCATGATCTGAATCCTGATTTCAGCTGCATTGATTCAGCTGCATTTCAGGCTCATAATATATTTAATTTTATGTGGATGAACATTTGTCAAATGGGTATTGCTTTGTATTACATACTGTTATTATACGAGAAGTAAAACACAGATGTTGATCTTGATAACTTTAAGATCTGCCGTCTAGTAGAGGATCTTCTAGTAGAGGTATCCAAATCACCTAAAATATGCTAAACATATAGGCCATATTCAGGTGTGCTGAGATCCAAGGAGAAGTGGAGAGATGAAGGGTTTAAGGAAGGCTAGGACTTGAAATGTGAGAAGTAAATCAATGGGTAGGGAGAAGTAATGGAAGTATTTTACAGGCATAGGACAAATGAATAAAAGAAAATTTCTCAAGCCATTTTCTGTGTGCAAGGCACAGTGCTAATTGGTGGAAATACAAATACAAAAGCTAATCAGTCCTTGGCTTCTGGGAGCTTACATTCTAAGAAGAAACCACATCAAGGATTGCAGTGGCCAACAAACTGTGTTTTGTTCTAAGGTATCTCAAGATGGATGAATGGAATGACAGGGCAGTCAGTTGATGGGCGCCTTCCAAAAGCAATTGCTATATTGATTGAGTGCAGTTCCCTAAGACAGAGGAATTGCTAAAGATGGTTGGTGTGAAGATCACTTGTTTAGTCACAAATTCTTCCCTTACCCATAATTCAGAATGGCCATTTCTTCCTTGCTCCTCTGATTTGTGGTATAATTTATATCTAAGTTATATGTATCTGGGACTTTATGGTGGTATATAATATGAAGGGTTGAGGGAAAATTGTAGGGAAAATAAATTGTCTAGATGAATGATGGATTGCATATTTGATTGAGTTTCATGATGCTAGCCGTGTGACCCTGAGCAAGTCACTTAACCCCAATTGCCCTGCCTTTTCCTTCCAAAAAGCAAAAAAAAAAAAAAAAAATTTAAATTAAGAGTTTCATGAGATAAAGCTGAGAATATATGTCAAGGTCAGCTTATAGAGAACCTGGAATTGGAGCTAAGGATTTTAGAATTCACTGGGGGACTACTTACATTTTCTGAATATGGAAATGATGTGAACAGAATTCTGTGATGGGAACATTACTCTGCTGCGGTTGTGTGGTGTACACTGGAGTTATGGTAGCTTGGAAAAGTCTATTGCAATAGCTAAGCCATTACTGCAGAAGGTGATTTGGAAATGGAAGTGGAGAATGAGACAGTGGGAGAGATATGAGAAAGAAGTTAAAGAAATAGAAGGAACTATGCTTGACAGCTGATGTTTTATCCTTAGTCCTTTCTTCTGTATTGTTCTAATGCATCATCTCTTGTGCATACGTCTTACCTTCATACCTAATGGCAGAAACAATGCCTTTTTTAGCTCTGTATTTTTCCCTGCATGTAGCTAGGCAGTATAGTGAATAGAGTTCTAGGCTTAGGAGTCAGGAAGACCAGAATTCAAATCTAGCACCAAATACTCATAAGGTATGTGAATCATTTAACCTCAGACTACCTTAATTTCCTCATCTGTAAAATGGGGATAATAGCACTTAGAGCAGTGGTTCTCAACCTGTGGGTCACGACCTTTTGGGGGGGTCAAATGACCCTTTCACAGGGGTCACCTAAGACCATTGGAAAACACATATTTTTCGATGGTCTTAGGAACTGAGACAGGACTCCTCTATCTGTCTCCAGGCGGGTCGGCCCACCTGCAGATATGCCCACATATGAGTATTAAAGGGTTGTGGCATTAGGAAGGTTGAGAACCACTGACTTAGAGGGTTATATAAAATAGTATGACATTCATCATAATAACAAAGGAGCTTTGTTAGCAATTAATCATTATTATATAGTACAGTACTCTGCGTACAGTACTCATTTTCATATATCTGTTGAATTGTTGATTTTGGTATTTTTGTTTTGTTTTTTTACCTTTTGGAGGACAGTTGGGGTTAAGTGACTTACCCAGAGTCACACAGCTTGTAAGTGTGTCAAGTGTGTGAGGCCAGATTTGAACTCAGGTCCTCCTGACCCCAGGGCTCTATTCACTGTGCCACCTAGCTGTCCCTGACCTGTTGATTTTGAATAGATTTTTAACATAATTTTATAGTCCATATAGAATAGTACTGTGTACATAACGAATAGCTAGGTGGTACAATGGATAGAGGACCAAACTCGGAATTGGGAACTCTCATCTTCTTAAGTTCAGATCCTCAGAGACTTAGTAGCTGTGTGACCCTAGACAAGTCATTTCTTCATCTGTAAAATGAACTGATGAAGGAAATGGCAAATCACTGATGTCTTTGCCAAGAAAAGCCCGAATGGGGTCACAAAGGGTGGAATATGATTGAAATGCCTCAATGGCAACAAATGCACATAATAGGAATTTTTGAATGTTTGTAGAATAAATAATGAATGATGATAGGAAATAGCGAGGTAACAAAGGCTTACCCCCCTATGTAACTAGACTCATCTACCAACATATAAATTTATAATTAGTTTTAAAAGGTAGCATATTTAAGCCCTTCCCCTTCATACATACCCTTTTCATATACTAGGTTAGTGATTTAATGGACGTGAAAATATGAATGCAATGCCGAATGCCTTAACAGCGCTCAGCAAACAAGGGTATAGAATGTCTGAAGACAAAAAAGATTAATGATGTTGGTTAAAATTGCTTTGAAAGGCTGTTCCTTTTAGTGCCAGAAGGAATCTTGTGGTTACAAACAATGTGCTTACTTAGGACCATAGATAGCTTTAGAACCGGGAAGTTCTGTGGAAAACATTTGGTCCAACCTCATTATAGATGAAACCGAGACCCTTGAAAGTTCAATGACTAGCCCAAGGTCACACAAGTGCATAGCCCAGATTCAACCTGAGCTTCTTCAGCTCCAAACATTGCATTCCTTTCTCTCATGCAGACTTCTTAAGAGTCAAGTTTAACTGCGTTATTTTTGAATGTGACTTTTAAGCTACCGGCGAGGCAATAATATGTGAACTGCCTAAACAATCCCCATTACATAGAGAAGCATAAGAAACATTAGAAGCTGGCCCCAAATTTGTATTCTGAAAACTTAAAAGAAATTGCTGGATTACCTGAGATTTTAAAAGCGTTTTGGGAAAATTGAATTGTAAGACTCTGAGTGATAATGTTACAATAACTTGACTTTGGATTTGTTTCTTAGGTCTGTTAGCAATATCAGATTTAGCACCATTTATTTATTTATCTAGAAATATTATACCAGAGCTTTAGTCATAAAAGAATTCTGCAGTATCTGTGTCTTCATGCTCTCCCCTCTCTCCTCGTCTTCCTCTCCCTCCCTCCCTCCCTTTATCCCTCATCCCTCTTTCTCCCTCTCCCTCAATCTCTCTGTTTCCTCAGAATAACCTGGTAAAGTAGGAAGCATGAGTAATATAATCCTCATTTTCCAGATAAGGAACTAAGAC
>CM053600.1:93375546-93423233 GCA_028646575.1 Pseudocheirus occidentalis
ATTATTCTTAATTTAATTAGAAAAGTAAACACAGAGATGCCTTAGATAAGAAGAGGAATTTATTCCCTTTCTCCTGGGAAGAAAGGGGTGCCCCATGAGAGGATGTCTTACCCATGTTGATGCATGAAGTCGGGGCCGGAAGAGAGAGAGCCTAGCCCTGTTCCAAGGTTTAAAAACCTAATTAGGACGCCCCCTCTCCTGGCCAACTGCCCTCTTTCATTGGTGAAAAATTCACCTCCCAACCTCCTCCCCAATGAGACTACAAGGGGGTTGGCCTTCACCAGGTGGGAAGAAATGAACAAAGGAAGATAAAAGTAATTGACAGGAAAAGGGGGAGGGTAGACACTCAGGAGGAAGGGGGTTACATTCCAGACTGAGAAGTTTTCACTAATTTCATATTCCACACAAACCTGTGTCTCCTAATTACCAGTTCAAGACTTTCAACTATCATGTGACTTATATGGCATTGGATAGGTAAATCATGCCTGAATACAGATTCAAGACACTTGATATAATAAAACTAATGTAGATCATTTTTATTAGCTTAAAAATTAATGGATTCAAATACATGTGTTTTGATACTCTAAGTTAATCGATGGAGTTTTAAAAAAGCATTTCTAGATTAGATAGAATAGATTATTTCATTAAGTTAATTGTTTTTACTACACTGTTTATTACTTCAATAAAAGCATTTCTTAAATTGTCTTCATCATGTTTTAGCCTTGAATAAAGATGCTTTCTACATTTGGATAATTCCCAGTTGGCAATTTCTAGTTGCTAGGCCTATAGATACCAGTTTCTACTTGTGGATCCTTAATTTATCTATACTATACTACATATAATCCATTATAATAGACCTGCATTTTATTGAAGACTACATTATTTTGGTTTTACAGTATAATCTGTTTTTATTTATTTTATCTGCATCTAGGAATGTGTTCAATCACTTGAAAAGATTTCTCAAATCTTCGGTTTCTTGTTTTTCTTTAGGGGGAAAACAATTTTACTCTTATTGCAGCTTTCCTATATGAAATTTGGGAGTGTTGTTTTATAAAATGTTTTGAGATATTCGGCTGAAAGAAAGAATATAATCAGCAAGGGTTATACTGGTGTTGTTGCTGTTATGTATGACATGCTACTGATCATCCTTTTACAAATCAAACCACTAAAACCTACTTTCCGGGATTTGAATTTTTTTTTATTATGGTGAATGGTGTCATTCATTATCAGGAATAGATTTGCTTTTCCTAGCTCGGAATAACTAAACTGCACTAAAATAGCCCTACAAAATGGACATATTCTTGTTATTAGTGTTTTTTTTATTCCAGTTGTGTAGACCTCTTATTAACATAGGAAATTCTTGTGGTGCTTGATGCTCTGAATGAGGATGATTGGGAGAATTGACTTCTCATGGATTGGCATTAAGCTACTGATGGCTTTTCTCTGTCAGAAGTTTAATTCTGATTTTTAACCCTTTTTCATATTCTTCATGAAAATATCCATTTTTCATCGGCAGAAAAAAAGAAAAGACAACTACCACATTTTTAAAAAAATCATTGTGTTGGTTCTTTTACAGGTTGGAATCGTGGGACGAACAGGAGCTGGGAAAAGTTCCCTCATTGCTGCGCTTTTTCGATTGTCAGAACCTGAAGGCAAAATTTGGATTGATAAGATTTTGACGACTGAAATAGGTCTTCATGACTTACGGAAGAAGATGTCAATCATACCTCAGGTATAAACTTCTCGTGATGTTCTCTGTTATGGCATTGGTGGCATTCTAAGTCCATTTTTAGCCTTGATTGTTGATTTTTTTTCTATTCCTTTTCATATAATAAACATTATTTTAAATATAGAATGTTCTTTAAAAATACTGTTGTTTATATAGCAGTAAGTTATACATATATTTTTAAAATAAAGCTTGCTTGGCTCTTCAGTATTATTGATTGATTAACAGAGTTTTGAGGACAACATGAAAGCAGACTCCTGATATATGATACTCAAAGACTTCCTGTAGAGAAAAAAAAAGAAATATTTAAGTCTTTTCTCTCTCTAGCCTTTCCCACAGCTCAAATAATCTAAAGTTTGCATATATAAATCTCCCCATTCCCCAAACCCTACCCCATTCAAAACATCAATAGCTTTAGGATAAAATATGAATTCTTTGGATCGGCCTTTAAAGCCCTGTACGATATTACTTAAGCCTACTTTTCTGAGTTTATTGTGTATTCTTCTTCTTCACATACTCTAGCTTCTAGTCAGATGGACCTACTAGCTGTTCTCCTAATTTGTTACTCTCTTACCTCTATAATTTTCCATAAGCTTTCTGCCATGCCTGGACATCTCTCTGCTTCACCTTCGCTATGTATTAGAATGCCTAGCTTCCTTCAGGGCTCAGGTCATATCCCAGCACCTATGGGAAATCTTTCCAATCTCCCCAGTTATTAGTGCGTTCTTGTTCTTCAAATAATCAAATATATAGTCATCTTCTAAAATGTATTTCTCCTCTAGAATGTAATCTCCTAAGGGTAGAGACTCTCTTTTGTTTTTATCTCTAGTTTCCCTACATTGCCTTGTACCTAGGAAGTGTTTAATAATGGCCTATTGGATTCTATTAAAATTAAGCAAAGATTAAGCACCTATTCTTTTTAAGGCACTGGAACAGAATGTTTTAATTTCCATTCTTCTACTGGCAGGTTTGTAAAGAGTGTTAGGAATAGAAAACACAGTCATCAAAGCAGACTGTCGTAACTTCCTGTATAATTAGGAAAAGTGTAAGGCAGTAGCCACAACTCTGAGCTTAAGCGAAAGAGGCTCAGACACCAAACAGTTGATCTTGCCAAAAAGGGAGATCAGCCAGCCAAGGGCAACACTAGTTCAGATTGCATGCTCATTTGTAAAACCTTGTATTGAAAGATAAAGAAAAATTTGGAGCAAGATCTGTTCATAAAAGAGTAAGGTACATAGAGGGAAAAATGAGTTTAAAGAAAGCATGGTTCCAGATCATACTAAGGGAAGAATGAAACCAGGAGGACAGCAAGCAAACAAAAAATGGAAAAGATCTGTTACCATTTCTATAATAAAAAAGGAAGCTCCCAAACAACTTGAAAATATCACTTATTATAGATGAAATTGAAGAAATATAAATAGCTGCCAAACTATGTGGCTAATTCTCACTTCTATAAAGTCTTCATGAGAATTTTTTTACATATCATCATCCATATGAAAATATGGAAAGGGAATAGCAGGGCTTCTGAAACAAAACCCTATAGTAGACCACATCTCTTTTTTTTGGAGGGGGGAAGACAGGCCTTGCCCAAGGTCACATAGCTAGTAAGTGATAAGTGTCTGAGTCTGGATTCAAACTCAGGTCCTCCTAAGTCCGGGTCCAGTGCTCTATTCATTGTGCTACCTACATGCTTCCTGTAGGCCATATCTTTATAGTCATATAGTTCACTAAAATGTACCAAATCCCATTGTCCTAACTTTCAAAAATTTTATTATGTAATTTATTATAATAAGCATTTGATTTTCAGCTTTAAAAGCTCCCTCCCAACAAGTTATCTCTCATCCATATCATAAGATCATAAGGATAATGGAGATATGTGCATGGTGCACAAAGACTGCAATATATCATCAGTGGAAAATTATGGACAAAAAGAGGTATATTCAAAGAAATGCATGACCAGAGAAGTTTGAGAAATATCCATTGAAGGCAGGGAATAGCAGAAGGATAGACAGTAAGTCATTAAGCATTTACTAAGTACCTCCTCGGTGCCAAGAATTGTACTAAGTATACAATAAAAAGCAGAGCTAGCATGTCCTTGGGGAGCTTACATCATAATAAGGAAGATAGCATGGAGAGAGCTAGTATATTTAAGAGATATACAAAATATATGGAAGAGAATCTCAGAAGACCAGCTGGCACTGGGATACACTGGAATATAAATGTATTAGATAAGCCATGAACAAAGTACTATATGCCAGTTTGAAGAAGGTGAGAATATTTTCGTCTCAGGCTATCGCTAGATTGGGGGGAGGGATATTTGAATTGAATTTTGAAGGAAAACAAAGGTTTTATAATTCAGGGACAGAGGAAGATCTCAAGATGACCTACACAGGTATTCCACGTTGGCTAGAATATAGGGTGTGTTAAAGGGAATAAAGGTTTAATAAGGTAGGAAAGATAGGTTGGAGCCAAATTGTGATAGGCCTTAAAGAGACAGGATAGAAGGGTTTATATTTTGTCTTAGTGGAGATTGGAGGCCAAAGAAGGTTATTTGAGCAGGTCAGAGGCAATGATTAAGACCTTTACCTTTGGAAGATTGAGAATGATGTCTTGGAGTGGGAGAAAGACTGAGCAAAGAGACCATTAATCCAACTATGAAAGTATGAGCTCCTGAATCAAGGTGGGGGAGGGACAAAAGAGGGGGAAAACTGTGTTGATTTTCTGAAATTTGAAGAGAGTCAGGTCAGCAAAATATAGAGCAAGTGAGCTTGCCTTTGTTATCTGGAAAAATTCTAGAATGGATTATTAAAATGATAGCTATCATAATGAGCCTTCTGCCCACCATCGCACCAAAGTGGCTTTCTTTTAAAGCAGTATTACTTTAATATAATATATGCTTTTATGGACAAAATGCACAAGGGAAAGGACTATCACCTTTCTTTATATTCATCCTCTACATTTGTTCTTTCCCTTACAGTAACCTTTATGGTCTTCTAACAGCACTCTAGAACCCTACCATAGAATCCCTGATTTAGAATCATCAGGGAACTTAGTTCTTCTGGTCTAATCCCCTCATTTGATATTGGAGTTAACTTAAAACCAGAGAGGTTAAGTGTTTTATTCAGTGTCCAACCCAGGTGGTTGGATAGCAGTACTGGACTGTGAGCGCTTTAACTTCTAATCTGGGGCTCTTTCCACTACATTTCTCTGCCTCTGGATAAACCTATTCACTTCCTTTCTGTGACCAGCTCCACTCTCCTTGCTGTTCTGTTTCCTAACATTTCCACAGTGCTCTCTGAGATGTTTTAGCCAAAATATTTTTTTCCTGACTTCTTCACTGCCCTGCTTTTGAAACATCCTCAGCAACTATAAGATTAACAATGAATTTGGTTGAAGCTTTTACCCCAAAGTGGTCTCTCACACCATTAGAAGTGTTCATTTCTAATGATATCCTAACATTTGGACCACTCCATGGTCAATGGTGGCTTGTGTGTTTGTTGTTTCACCAGTAAACTTGAGTTTCATTTGATTTCTGAGTGAAATGAAATTTCTGAGCAAAGATTTTTTTCCTTATTGTCTAGGGGCTGGGGAGTTTTGAGCAGAATCTCAAAACCTCATTTCCTCAGCGATGTGAAAGAAAAGAGGTGCATTGGGGATAAATGTCATAATTTGTCTGAGTACTTAGGATCGGAGAGAAAAGAAATCTTAAATGCCTATTTTCTTCTGGACTTGAAGGCTAGAATCATTGCCCCGGCATCCATGTATCCATGTTCCCTTCTCTCCCCTCACCCCCCAGGGAAATTCGGAACATTTAGGACAGCAGAGAATAAGAAAACAGTACTATTTGTCTAACGTGAACCCTTTTTTGACAGCCTCCTGGTTCTCCAGGATGGGAATGATGGGGATTCCCAGGCTTAACCTCCACAGCTGGATCTCTTTACCTCTTCTGACTCATTAACAAGACAGATTCAGGGAGATAAGAAAATAGAATGATGGTAGTGAGGTTTGGGCCTGGAGAGGTGAGGTGAAAGATGCTCAGATGCTCCTCATACCTTCTGAGTGAACAGTCAGTAAGGAGTGATGTAGCTGTGTTCTCTAAGAAGGAATTCATCTGCCTTAATTTTGTGTTGACCCCTGTGAAGACAGAAGAAAATAATAATGACCACTTGCTTTATAGCTTTAGAGTTTGCAAAGTGCCTCTTCATTTCCTTTGATCTTCACCCCACCCTCCCCACAGTTAAGTCCTCTTACTGTCCTTTTTTTTTCATCAGATGAGAAACTGAGAAAGATTGAAGTGACTTGTCCAGGGTCATTCAGCTGCTTAATATCCAAGGCAGGATTTGAACTCGGTCCTCTGGTCTACATGTCCAGGATAACTTAGCTTACTTTTTCACACAGCATAGTGCCGCCATTTTCAGATCATTGGTTGTGGAGATTAGAGAACTTAAGATCAAATCTTGTTTTAGATGTTTCCTATCTTTTTGGTGGAGGCAGCTACTTCGTGAAGTGGATAGAGTGGTAGGCCTAGAGTCGGAAAGTCTCATCTTCCTGAGTTCAAATCTGTCCCCAGGCACTTACTGTGTGACCCTGAGCAAGTCACTTAACCCTGTTTGCCTCAGTTTGCTCATCTGTAAAATGACTCAGAGAAGGAAATGGCAGACTGCTCTAGTATCTTTGCCAAGAAAAACCCAAATGGGGTCACAAAGTCAGAAACAACTCAAAAACAGCTAAACAACAGCAGTCTTTATGACACTTCCAAAAGACTGGAACTCAATTTCCCTTCCATTTCTAGATCTATGCTAGTATTAATGTTATAGCTTAATAACTCCCTACCTGTTAAAAAGTTCTCCTTTTTTAATGTTCATCTTATTTCATTTAAACTGCCACATGGTCGTGACCTGAAGGAGTTAAGTAAGCTTCCAAAAAACAAGACAGAGGTGAAATTACACTCAGGGAGTAGCTTACTTATCTGACAGTCATCTGGCAAAATGTATTTCAAAACTTTTTGGATGAATTCTCTCCAGCTCCAACTCCTATCCTATTGCACAAAGAAACTGTTTACAAATGGAGAGTAATCCCATGCAAATTTAGGATTTATGAATAGCACCCTGAGGGCTGGTGCAGATCAAGGGCGGCTCTGTATGATTACAATGGAGATTTTTTAAAATTTAATTGATTTGTGGCTTTTGCATCTGGGTTTTTTTTTTATGTGACTTATAGAGGTTCATACACAGCTAGTTTGTTGTTGTTTTTTTAAATAGTTCCACCATTTTACATAATTCTCGTCCCTGGCCTTTTTTTCCTCTCCACAGTGAGGGGGAAGTGGAAGTAGGTTAAGGAGAGCAGCTTCTCTTCAGAGTCACTTTTTATTACCTGGTTTTCCTTTTTTCTTTTCAAGAACAAAACCCAAAGAAAAAGAGGTGGGTATGCTATTACTAGCACAGAAATACAATTGGACTGCGGCCTAATGCAGCCCTGCTTTTGTTTCTGCACACTGAAGGCTTCATGAACGCACAGTGGAACTACTGGCTGGAGTTAGTGACCTTTTTGTATCGAAAAGAACTTTACATGGACTTAAATTCTTTTTCTTTTGTTGGTGCACAATGTGCTTTTCTTCTGAAAATGCATGATGATCGGTTCACTCAAAGGCTACAGGACTGAGTGGGGTGGGGAAACCTAACCTCAGTATAGAGTGATTTCAGGTGATTTCCTTCATTTGAAAACAGTGAACTCAATTTAACTTAATCAAGCTCCTCGGGCTTTGGAAACAGGAAATTT
Organism: Pseudocheirus occidentalis; assembly: GCA_028646575.1. NCBI lineage: Eukaryota > Metazoa > Chordata > Mammalia > Diprotodontia > Pseudocheiridae > Pseudocheirus > Pseudocheirus occidentalis. The sequence goes on from CM053600.1 coordinate 93,383,051, forward strand.
TCTTTTAAAAATTCTGCTTTCCCCATATTGGACAAACAGCATAGATGTCCGCTCTTTATTTCTTGTATTTGTGTTACAGTAAGTTTCCTGATTTAGGACATAAAATGATTAGGTGAAGTAAAATGTTTTCTCTTTTATCTTGCTAGTTTGTAACCAGTTGTATGGTTTTCAGAGTGCTCCCAGTGGGTTTTAAGTGTCTGAAGGTTAGTAGGTAGGATTTCTTCCTGAGATAATGAGAGGTTTGTTTTCCAGCCAGGCATACAGAGTGTGGTCTCTTTGAGGCTTTCTGTTGTGTGCAAGAATTATCAATTTTCTACACGAAACTGTTTGATTCCAAGTGGCCATTTTGTGTGATACTTCTGATGTGGGTTTGTATTGCTTTAGTTGCAAAGGACAAAATTACCACTGCATCCTGTGGTTTGATTTTTTTTTTACCTTTATCCTCTGAATTTTAATGAAAAGACAAATTTGGCATTTGTCTAATATATACCACACCAAATCAGGGTACTTTTCCCCTCCCTAATCCATGCTGAGTGTGAGTTAAGTTAAAAATACGTCTACAGATTTTTTTTAAAATGTGTTTTGGTATATGCTTATAAATTTTGGCTACATCTGCATGAAGGTTGTATGTCTCTGTATAAATCTACTTGCAAATGGTGTCCCTTTCTCTAAGCTGCAAACATTTTTACAACACTTATTTACAGGGTTAGGTTATTAACTCCATCTCCTGAAGACAGCTATTTTATATAATAATTTCTATCAAAAAGAATAATTAAAAATGACCCTTATCAGCTCTTGCAATACATGTCTACTGTTAGGACTTTTATTACCCTTATGAAGACATTATAATGGGATTTCTTATTTGGAAAGCCTATGAAAAGGGAATGAAGTAGGAAATAAAGTGAGCAACATATATAAAACACATCAGCATATTAAAACATATGTTGTTAAATTACTTGCTGGTTTTAAAGGAAAATGTTCGTTCCATCAGTTAATGTTTTAATAAACCATTTTTCTCATTCAACAGGTTTTGATGGAAGTTTTACTAATTGAAATAAATATCTTTGACATGTCATATCTAGGAGAAAGATTTTTCTTGTTCTTTTGTTTTTATATGGCTAAGTCGAGCAAGAGGGATTGATTCAAATTCCTTTTCCAAGTTGACAGAGAAAAACTTAGAGAAATACTGTAATTGCAATGAACTTTTTCTTTTTTAATATTACATTGAGGTGATTTCTCTTTATGACACCCTGATTTGGTTGGAGTTAATAAGCCAAAAACCTCCTTAAAAAGAAAGTGGTGTGGTTCTTTGTTACAGCACAGGCAGATTGAGCAACTGTTGAATTCTTCCCAAGTTCCAGGATTTTCACCCTGACCTCTTTGAAGGCCAAGGTGTCAGCACCCTTTCCTAGTCCCTAAGGCAAAAAAAGAATGAGCTATTTCAGATTTAGGGAGCTTGCTTCCAGAAGGACTGAGTTTGAGAAGCAGTTGTTCATATATTGGGACAGGAGATTGAACTTTTCAGTTTTTTGAAATCACAGACTTCCAAAATCTCCATTTACTAAGATTCTCAAATTATCAAGCTGTTCTTCCCTTAATGATAAAGGAAGATCTTTTAAAAAAAAATCTTAAAACAAAAAGACCTGTCAGTTACTGTTGACATCTCCTAGAATCTGATTTTGTAATTAGCTAGAATTCTGTTTGTTTCCCTCAGAAATGGTCAGTCTTCGGCTACTAGATGCGAGTATTATGTAGGAGAAACATTTCTTTATTAAGTCAGCTTATTTGTGCTGTGGGAAGGATTTTATATTTTATTTTAATATTATTTATTTTATTTCAGATCAGGGTAATGGTAATTTCCTTTAAAAAAATCAATTTATTAGTTATTTCTCATATTCTTTTTTTTTATTTTGAGTTCGAAATTCTCTCCCTCTCAACCATCCCCCTCCTATTGAAAAGGCAAGCAAAATGATATCAATTCTACAAGGTCATTTCCTTTAAGCCATGTAGTTATGATTATTGGGAAGCACAGGCATTCTCATCTTTCCTTTTCAAGTTTTGTGAACCCAATTCCTGATCCTAGCCCAACTTAACCTCTTAGATTCTTTCACTGAAGTCCAGATTATATAATTCTTTTCATTAGCTGGATGTTGGGTAAATATAAAAACAGGAAATAGAAGAAATTGCTGAAGAAAAAATAAGGCACCAAAAGTACCTTTCTATCAGTGGAGATGAGATGGATACAGACACACCAGGAAATCATAGGGTGAAGGTAGCAATGAAGTAACCAAGTTTAACTCAGTTGCCTTCTGTGTCTACTGCTAACCTATCGGAGAACCTCAATTGAACAGGAGATGTCACTAAATGGTGTGGGGTAACTCCCTGTTTAGCTCTCGTAAAAGACACTTCTCATTTTCTTTCTCTCTAGGCTGGTCAGGTTGCTTTCTGTAAGCCTGGTAAGAACATAACAGAGAGAATGAATTATTTTGACCTATAGAACTCAATGGTATCCTAGCCTTGAGCTCAAAGATAAAATTTTTCAATAATTTGGTCCAAGTAAAAGAAAATTCTTTTGGTCCCCCCAAAAGCAATATGGGGCCATTATTCACAATTATTCACAATGGGGCCATTATGTATATTTTTAAAAGGCAGCAGTTCTCTGTATATCACATTTGTTTCTTGATTCATTGTGGCCAGCTATCAGATTCATTTAGAGCCTTTTAAATTCCTGTGCTATGCTTAGGAGTACATATTTTTCATTAATGACACCATCTGTCTTTATTGTCAATTTTTCCCCCTACCAATCCTAAATCCAGGTTGATAGGAGAAACCGTGAAATGTTTCTCTGTCATTATTTTTCATGGTTAGAAGAAGGAGTAGTATGCCTATCTATTTTATGTTCTTGGACTTCTCAGAAATTCAGCAATGGTCAATCATTAAAAAACATGCAGAAAGAAAGAAGAAAGCAGTTGGGAAGGGAACACACAGAAACAGGGCGATTTTGTTTCTGTGCTAAATGCAATATACGCTGCATTAAAAAACAAACTATGTAAAGTTCACACTATTTCATATCCTTTGGTCTTTGCATATTATAATGGTCTTATTTGTTAAGTTTGTAATAAAAATGAGGATTTTTTAAAATTGAGAAATTGTTAATGTTAGGACCACTGCTGACTTTCTCAACATCCATTCCCAAAGGACTTAGCGTTACGAGGGAAGAAAGGTAGTTATCTTTCTCCTTAAATAAAAGATCCATAAAAGAAAACTTGCTAAGGTGATCATTTACAGCCAGACTATCTAATCCAGGGGTTCTTTTTGTGTCATGGAACTATTTGGCAATCTGATGAAGCCTATGGATTCCTCAGAATATTTGTTGCCTACATTCATAAATAAAGCTCTGGATACAATGTTTGTGACTCCTTTTGGGATTTTCTTGGCAGAGGTACTGGGAATATTTTGCCATTTCCTTCTCCAGCTCATTTTGCATTTGAGGACCTGAGGCAAACAGAGTTAAGTGACTTGGCCAGGGTTGCACAGAGAGTAAGTGTCTAAGGCTAGATTTGAACTAAGAATAATGATGAGTCTTCCTGACTCTAGGCACAGCACACTATCTGCTCTACCACACCCTTCTCAACATTTTGTTTTTAAACAACTAAAGGGAATGCTTTAGTGAATTACTGGAAATAGATTAGTGAAAATAAAGATGTAATTTATTTTCCCCATAAAGTTAATAAACCCCCTGAAGTCTGTCCACAGATCCTTTGGGGTTCCATGGACTCCTAGAATCACCAGTTCCAACCTCCTTGTTTTACAAATGTGAAATTGAAAGTAGTGCCCACGGTTGCACAGGTAGTAGAGCTATGGTTTTAGCCCAGGTCACCTGGCCTCAAGTCCAGAACTCTGTCCTCTAAACGAGAGGTGGGGCACTTGTGACCTTCTAGGTCCTTAAATGCAGACCTTTTACTGAATCCAGACTTCACAGAACAAATCGCCTTAATAAAAGGATTTGTTCTGTAATACTTGAACTCAGTCAAAAGGCCACACTTGCCCTAAGTCATGTTCCTGCCTGTCTGAAAATGGAGGGAATACTTTGGGATCTCAGGACACCACTACAATGAAGGAAAGACCAGATCTGAATAGTGGATCCCAGTAAAATGATAACAGTCCTGTTTTTTTATTGTTATTGCTTCTAAATGGGAAGCTCTGAACCTCTGTATTCCAGTGCCCCTCTAAAATCAGCCAGTTTTATTCTTTTTCCTCCTTTTCTAGTGAGGGGGAAATCTCTTTCATTCCCCCCCACATTTATTTTTTTCATTGTTTTTAAAAATTTTGAACTTAATAAGAAAAGGAAAAAAAGCATAACCTTAAATATTAAAGCTTAAATACAAGAGAAAAAAGAAAAAGCATTGTCATGTGCACAGCAGAATGTAAGAGAGGATTCAAAATATACACCAGTAAATTTCCCTTTCAAGAAAGCCTGTATAATTAGTACTCTGCATTGTGTTGAGAGCTGTCCATGTTTGCTTCCTTGTCAGTTTTCTTTTGTTCTCTGCTGTGCACTTTCTACTTTATTCTTTTTTTCCCTTCCTCTTATAGCCACCTAAGAATGCTACATTTAAGGGTGGATGTGTGTAGGCATATATGTAAAGACATGCATACATATATAGACATATAAATAAAATTATATATACCCTTACATACACTTCCATAAGTATACTTAAATATCTATAATCATACTCATACACAGACCTATTCATATTTATCTGTTTTGTTCTTTTGCTACTCACTTTCTTATGCCATTTGTCTGATGTTATACCTTATGAGGAAACGTTAAATGAGCCACATCATCTGATTGTGTACATAGTGGTTTCTCTTTTAAACTTACATTATCATTGGGGTCCAGAAAGAAACATAATGCAGGGGTGGATCCCCGACTAGTTGAGGGATGAAGCTGAGAAATGAGTTCTTAAAAGAACATACTTTGATTATGACACTCCTCAAAATGGTTTTCATCTTATCCTACCCATATGGTTAATAATAGCAGGGCATCCATCCCAATGGAAGAATGGAAATGATAAAGAAGATACCGGCTTAAGTCTCTTAATAGAAAGGGTGCCCAGTTCCCATTAGTTCATTTCTCCTTCAGGCAGGAACAGAAAGTCCCAGTTGTCTTAGTCTAGGAGACTTCCCATACCAGCAATGTCTTTTACCAGTGGAGGAAATGTCCTTGTTTATTTCAGTCCTAATGTAATGATATGTAGCAACTTCCCCTCAAGTCACAAGTCTTAACTAATCATGCTATTCATATTTCCCAAGTACGACACCTGGATCTGCCATCGATTTTTATTGGTACCCTTGAAATGAGGTTTATCAAATAACCGAATCGTGGTTTTTCCCATTTGTTAAACAAACATCACCAGAAAAATTGTACTGATTATATCCTGCTCTTTAGCTATGTATAAGTGCTGTGTAGAGCAAATATAGAAGCTGTATATATTCACTAAATTTGTTACATTAAGATAGTGACATTTTATGCTTTATTATATTTTTGTTAAAATAAATGAATAAATCTTTGTGCACTCAACTTCACATATTGATAGATATTTTATTGGAATTTTAGGAACCTGTTTTATTCACTGGAACAATGAGAAAAAATTTGGATCCTTTTAATGAGTACACAGATGAAGAATTGTGGAATGCCTTGAAGGAGGTAATTTATAAAATTTCCTTTATCTCAATTATATATGGTTATACTGATATATAAGATGGGAGGTTCCAAGAGGAAGCTTATCTGCTCAGCTACTCTCTTTTATTTATTTGTTTTAAATAAGTTTTCACTGTAATTTCCCCCAGTAACCCTCACCCCTCACCTTCCCTGAGAGCTATTCCATATTTTAAAAATAAAGTTTTTAAAGATAAAGAAAGAAAAAGAGTGAGTTAATGGACTCGGTATTCATTTTTAAACACTTGAATGCCAAATGCTTTTCAAAGTTACAGGAGAAATAGACAACTAGGAAATAAGAATAACCAAAAAAAGTGCCATAGAAATTATAAAACTAAAAGCTGCTTCTTTGAAAACATCTATACAATTAACTTTTAGCCAGTCTAATTTTTGAAAATAGAGCTGAAGATCTGTTGAAGAAAATAACAAATTGTTCGGGTAAATTCACAACAAAGCCAAAAGAAAAAAAAAATAATGATCAGAACTCTACTGTGCACTGTTATATACCAAGAAAACTGAGAACACAAAAGAAGTAGAATAAAACATTCAGAAAATATGAACCTGAACAGCAAAGACCAGATTGAATAATCCAATAGCAGAAAAAGACATTGTTCCTATTAGGGATAGGATAATTCTATCAGATTTTTAAATGATATTTAGTACCCGTACTGCACAAATTATTCTCAAAAATTATAAATAAAAGGGGCGGCTAGGTGGCTCAGTGAATAGAGCACCGGCCCTGGAGTCAGGAGTACCTGAGTTCAAATCCGGCCTCAGACACTTAACACAAAAAACTAGCCGTGTGACCTTGGGCAAGTCACTTAACCCCAATTGCCCTCCAAAAAGGAAAAAAAAATTAAAAACAAAAATACCCTGATTCCTTTTCTGTTGACAAATATAGTCCTAATATCTAAACCAGGGAAGAATAAAACACAGAGAACTATTGACGAATATCATTAATTGAAACTGATTTAAAATTTAAATATAATCCTGTCAGCCTATATATAGCAGCTTATCCAAGAATCAGCATGACCAGTTTGGGTTTATACCACAGATGCAAGAATGGAAAACAATCAACATAATGTTAAAAATAAAAACATCAAAATAGCTGAAATTTCAACATAATTATATTAAAAATAAAAATTAAAAAATAATTTTAAAATAAAAATTTTTAAACACATGCTTATCTCCATGAATGAGGAAAAGGCTTTTGACAAAGTATAATACTAATTTATGCTAAAAACCCTGCAAAGTTAGGCATAGAGAGACCCTTTTTAATATCATAAAAAGTAACCAAAAGCAACCTTCTTATGCAATGGGGATATGCTAGAACCTTTCCCAATAAATACTGGAGTGAAGCATGAAGTAAGGATGCACAAACTTACCAATATACTTCTGGAAAGTCTGCCTATAGCAGTAGGACAGAAAGAAATTAAAGGTGTAGAGCTAGGTATAGAGGAGATGAAACTATTCCTATTTGTTGACAATATGATGATTCACTAAGGAAATATTAAAGAATCAGCAAAGATACTAACTGAAATAGTAACTTTAGCAAATAAAATAAGCCCTCAAGCATCAGCTGCCTTTCTGTAGGATAATAACAAAATTCTAAATTATACTGCAGAAGCACCTTCCAAATTATAATAAAATGCATAAAATATCTGAGGATAAATCTACCAAAGCATACAAAACACTTGTATAGATTTTATCTTGAATTGATACATAAAGAAATAAAGAGCAACTCTACACTGGCCCTGGAATCAGGAGGACCTGAGTTCAAATCCAGTCTCAGTCACTCAACACTAGCCATGTGACCTTGGGCAAGTCACTTAACCTCAGTTGTCCTGCCTTCCTCCTTCCAAAAAAAAAAAAAAAGACCTAACAGCTGGAGAAATGTGCAGTGCTCATGGCTCATACATGCCAATATAACAAAAATTAAAATACCAGCAAGGTTAGTTTACAATTTTAATGCTATGTCAATCAAATTACCAAAGGAGTACTTTACAGAATTGAACAAAATGACAAAATTATTTGGAAAAATAAAAGATCTAGAATATTAAGGGGCAATGATGAAAAGAGGTAGGGATGAAAGAAAATAGCCCTCCCATACTTATTATGGTTAATTAGTTATTTTGTGCTAAAAAATAATGATTTTAGGTCAGTGAAACAGACAAGACAAGGAAGAATCAGAAACACTGAAACTTAAACCAGAAAATATAAACTACTTAGAGAAGAGATTTCTATTTTATAAAAGCTGTTGCTAGAACTGATAAGCAAAATGGCTGAAAATTAGGCTTAGACCACTACTTTATATTGTATGTCACAATACATTTTAAATGGATCCATGATCTTAATATTTAAGATCATGCTGTAAAAAAGAACCAAGAGAAATTGATTATGTATGTGTGTGTGTGTATAGTGTGTGTGTGTGTGTATAAGCGCACACACACACATATCTCACAGCTATTGGTAGGATATACACTCTGAACCAAAGAAAGATAATGGAAATTATAAAAGATAACTTGGATAATTTTGATTACATGAAACTGAAAAACTTATGAAGAAACAAAATCAAGGCACCTAGGATAAGAAGGAAAGTGGTTAATGGGGGAAAAATCTTGAAATTAAATTTCTCTGATAATGGTTTGGTGTCCAAAATATATAAGCAGTTCACACACACACACACACACACACACACACACACACACACACACACACACACACTCTTCCCCAAAAGATAAATGATTTAAGTATATGAACCATCAGTTCTCAGATGCTCCAAGTCACTAAGAATCAGAAAAATGCAAATCAGAACAACCCTGAAGTTTAACATCTTGCCCTTATAAACTGGCAAAGTGACAACAGATGGGAATAGTCTAAATTGGAGGAATTGTTGGAAAATGGGCATGTTAGTAATTTGTTGGTGGAGTTGTGAGTCTATGCAGTCCTTTTGGAAAGCAAATTGGAATTATTGAGCTATCCATTTATAGCATTCAGCATCCTTGTACTTGGAAGGAGAGAAAACAAGCAATAAAGTGTCTTTTGTGGTCTATTTACCTTCTTCCAGGAATTTGAACTAACAATATGTTACCTTATTTGTCCTTAGGAGAGTTAAATACTGGAGTAGGATTCAAGATTATGTTTTCTCATATCAACTTGACCAATGACAAAATGAGTTACCTTGAGAAATCAACTTCTTTTTGCTTCATTTTCTATATAGGTTCAATAGGGAACTATTACCCAAAAGATAACTGAGACAATACCTATTAATCACTTAGGGCTTTATGGAGAAAATGTTTCATCAATATAAAATAGAATTAAGGTCAAAACATATTAAAAAGTAACAAGTATGGGCGGCTAGGTGGTGCAGTGAATAGAGCACTGGCCCTGGAGTCAGGAGTACCTGAGTTCAAATCCGGCCTCAGACACTTAAAACAAAAAAAACTAGCCGTATGACCTTGGGCAAGTCACTTAACCCCAACTGCCCTCCAAAAAAACCCAAAAAAACAAACAAACAAAAGTAACAAGTAGCATCTTACTACTCTAAAGGTAGGTACCCATAATACAAAGCAAGAAAGAAGTAATTTTGACTGAGCTGTTAGAAATAGATTTTACTTTATTTCTAACAGTGTCCTGATATGTATATATTTGCTGTAGGAATATCAGACTTCTTTTATATGTTTATCAGTGCATTTCTGTGAACTATCCCTTCCTCTTCCCTGTTGTAGTCTGTGTGTGTTTCTGTTTCTTGCTGGGGAGTATTGGTCTTATTGCTTGTTCCAACTAGATGTTAAACTTCTCAAGGGCAGAGACCACATCTTTTACTTTCCTTGTGATTTCTCTGTGGTACCTAGCCCAGAATTGAAAACTGGTTTTTGTTTCATTGGATTTGTTTTTTAATGGTTTTGTTGGGGTTTTGGTTTGGTTTGGCTTTTTTGGTCAGGACCTGTGAAAATCATTTTAGGAAACTTACTGTTCAGTTTGGTGAGTGGTCTATAGTTTATAGGCTTAGGCTTGTGTCACTTAGAGATTGAGTGATTTGCCTAGGGTCACACAGCCAGTGTGTTATCAGAGGCGAGATTTGGACTAGGTTATACCTCTTAAGCCAGTCCATATCCTTCTTCAGAACTTAATAAACACTAAGAATTGTAGGACCTCAGATAAGCAAGGGATTTGATAGTTATTGTTTTTGTGACCCCATTTGGAGCGGCTGGCCATTTCCTTTTCTAAATAATTTTATAAATGAGGAGACAGACAGAGTTAAGTGACTTGCCCAGGATCTCCCAGTCAGTGTCTGAGCCCAGATTTGAATTCATGAAAATGAGTCTTTCTAACTTCAGGCCTGGTACTCTATCCACTGCACCACCTAGCTTCTCCCTAATGCCCTATCTTCTGCATAAATCTGGCCCACAACATCCCACAGAATGGGCTGGCTACCTTCAGCTTAAGGATTTGTAATTGTTTAGAGAATGTGGAGTAACTTTTACAAAAAGGAAGGAATAAGAAAACATGTTACCTATAAATGAGACTAAAGCAGTTGGATTACTTCTTTTGGCTTGTTATTTTTTTTCCCTGTTACCAACATAGCTGTCACTTATTTTACCCTTCTAGGGATGTCTCTGAAATTTTAATGTGCTGGATAAGATTCTACTGTGCACCGCCAGCCTTGGAGGCCAGACAGTTTCTTACCTGTAATTCTTGTTTTCTAGAGGTGTGTCTATGATAAGTCTTTACACATCCGCCCAACTTCCCAGAAGACTTGGGGATTTTTTTCCCCTTAAATCTAGGCTCATTACTTCATCTTCTGTTTGGAAGGTAATTGGCCATTAAGATTGTCAATCTCTACATATGAATTGGTTGCATATTTATTCAGTGGTTTGCTTTTGTTACACACCTTAAGAGACTGTGGATTACAGTTGCAGGTAAATTATTTCACAACTTGTTTCATAACTAAACATCCATAGGCTCTCTTGCTAATAAAATTAATCCAGGCAAAATCCATTCAACCTTCCCCGATCCTTCCATTGAGTCACCTGTTACTGATGATCTTCCCTCTTGGTCCTCACATTGTGGCTTGTTCTGTACTTCTCTAATGCACATGATGTGTAATATATGTACATATCACATATTATAGTTACCTATAGTTAGACTCCATCCCTCCTTTTGGACTGTGTCATGAGGGCAAGGGCAATACCTATTTTAAAAATATATACATACTCACACATACGTATGTTTGCTCTCATTGTCTATCACAGTGCTCTTGTGCATATATAAGGTGCTTATTTAATTTGTCATAATGTTAGTAAAATCTAAATTCATCTCATAAGTATAGTAGTCTGGATTACTCCCACCAATTCCTCCAGTTTCTAATCTCCCTTACTGCAACCCTTTTATTCCTCCCTTATATATTCTCTGTTACTTTCCTGACTCTAGTTATTCCAGACCCCTCTTTCCTTCTAGTCTTTCATAACACTTCTTAGCTCACCTCAACAAAAGACTTATCCTCTTGCTTTACTGAGAAACTAGAGGCCATTCACTCTAGGTTCCCTTTTCCCCTCCTACTTAACATTTCAGAGCCGCTTAGCATCATCTCAGCCTCTGTCATTTTCCATAGCTGTGAACAAGTCCCTTAACCTCTCCAGACCTTAGATCCCCCCTATTGTAGAATGAGAGGGTTAGACATGGTGACCTCCAAGGGCCGTAATCTGTTTCCTGTCTGCTGGGTCATTCCATCCTGTCTACAAACATTCACAGGTTTCTCAACAATCTTTTAAAAATTCTCATTATCTAGTCCATTCAGTGTCTTCACTTCCTTATCTCTCACTCAGTTCTCAATACTTGCCATCTGACATTCAGCCTTAAAGAAACTGTCCTCTCTAAAATTGTCAATAATTTAATTGCTAAGTCTGTTAGACTCAGGCCTCGTCCTTCTGGATTCTGTAGGTATACTGTTGACCAACCCTAAGACATTCTTTTCTTTTGGGATTTTCATTTTTATCATATTCTGTTAGTTCTCTAACCTGTCTGACCACTCCTTCTTAAGACTCCTTTTCTAGATCATCAGCTACATCCAACCCCTTAATAGTGGGTATGCTCCCAATGCTTTGTCTTGTGTCCTCTTCACTTGATGACCATAAGTTCCCATGGGTTCACTTATCTCCATGCAGATGACTCCCTGACCTATAGATCCACATCTAGTCTTTCTCCTGAGCTCTCATCCCTTATCACCAGCTGCTTACAAGACATTTCAAAACGGATATCTGATTGGCATCCAGATTCAGTACAACTGAAATGAAACTCAGTTTCTTCCTCTAAACCCACCCCTCTTCAGAATTTCCATGGTTCTTTAAAGGAATACCACTATCACCTTCTAATTCTAGCAGATCAGAAAAATGTCTTGTGAACAAGTATCTATTGTGCCGCAGAACTTATGAGAAATATGGAGGATTTCAAGAAAATATACGGATAAAAATAAAGCCTATGTGGAAAAATTAAAAGCATTGGAAATATACAGCTTGAAAAAGAAAAAGCAACTTAGGACAACAAAATTTTAGAAACCGGCATAATTTTAAGAATTACCTGGCTCTACTTCATTATTGTGTCCACTGTTGCAAAGCAATGTGTTCCATGTTACTGAAATGAAAATGTACAGCCTATGCCCTCAAGAAGGTTACTGTCCAAATCTGACAGCTGTGAGACATGAACACAAATACCTGTAATGTGTTGGAAAGACCCAGATGAAGAAATGGACGCAGAAAGTGTGGCTTTTTATAACTTAGCCTAGAATTACACATCTCATTGATGATGGGGCTCTAGAACAGGCTTCCAGATTGTCCTGTTAAGCCTCACTGCCTCCTTTGTAACTTCACTATTATCAAATATAAGTTAGTTACTGATTGCTTTTTCTCACCAAGCAATATTATGAAGTAATGATAGACTTCTGATGGTAAATAAAATATTAAGGACTACTTATAGAGCTGCTTTTTTTTTTTTTTTTTTTTTTTTTGCTTTTTGGAAGGGCAGTTGGGGCTAAGTGACTTGGCCAAGGTCACATGGCTAAGTATCAGTGTCTGAAGCTATATTTGAATTCAGGTCCTCCTGACTCGAGGGCTGGTGTTCTATTCACTGCACCGCCTAACAGCCCCATACTTACAGAGCTTTTAAAACTTCCTTGGATGGGGCAGGTAGGCGGTAGAGAGAATAGAGCACCAGCCCTGGAGTCAGGAAGACCTGAGTTCAAATCCGGCTTCAAACACTTAATACTATCCTTGTGACCTTGGGCAAATCACTAAACAATTGCCCTCTCTTCCCCACTACAAAAAGAAAAAAAAATCTGAATTAAAAAAAAAAACTCCCTTAGAGACCTTGTTAGATTTCATAGGTTCCCATTGATTCATGATGATTGGGGTAATGACTCTTTTGACTGAATTCATTTTCATTAATGGAAATGGACATTGTCTACTCTGGCACGTAGAAAGCAATTTGTTTCAAGTATGTATTAAAGGATGTTGGTTTACCCTGTGTTGGCTCATAGAGGGAGGTAATAAGCCATTTAATGAAACTACACAGTCCAGAACACTGTTTGTGGGGATTTTCAAAGTGTTACTTCAGTGTTTGTGACCCTGGGCTCTTAAGATCAGGGTATAGGCTGTGGATGGTTTTATCAAGCCAGAAATGTGGTGAGTAGGGTGACAGAAATACTGCGTTTATAGCAGACCAGGAACTAGAATTCAGTGCAGTTTCTAAAACAATATTCCTAAACCCCCGGGTCTTTTAATTTTTGGTCTTTTGCTCTTTCTTTTTAAAACAAAAAATTAAAATCATGCTATTTATGTTTGTAGATTCCATGTAGATTCCATATAGATTCCAAATCATACCATATAATTTGTAGATTCCTTTAAGTTTTACAAATTACTTTGCTAGATATTAGAGCCATTTTGTTGTTTAATCATTTTCAGTTGGGTCTTACTCTTCATGACCCCATTTGCTATTTTTTTTGGCAAAGATACTTGGAGTGGTTTGTTATTTCCTTCTCTAGATCATTTTACAAATGAGGAAACTGAGGCAATCAGGGTTAAGTGACTTGTCCAGGGCCATGCAGCTAGTAAGTTTCTGAGGCTGGATGTGAACTCCAATCTTCCTGACCCCAAGCCCAGGGCTCTATCTGTGCCACCTAGCTGCCCCAGGACCATTTTACAGATAAGGAAACCGAAGTAAAACAACTCACAGTCATACAGATAATAGATCATCTGATACCAGTCCAGTGTTTTTTGTGATGTATTATACTACTTCCCTGAGGACAGCTAAGAAGATATTGTTCTAGCGAGGGTAGGAAACCTGCAGCTTAGAAGCCACCTGTTACCTGGTAGGTCTTTGGACAGCTTTTTGACTGAGTCCAAGTTTTACAGAACAAATCCTTTTATTAAGGGGATTTGTTCTGTGTAGTTTAGATTTAGTCGGAGGGCCACACTTGAGGACCCGGAAGGCTGCATGAGGCCTTGAGGCCAAAGGTTCACCACCTCTGTTAGAGAAAAGCACCTGCTAATCATTTAACCTGAACCCCACTTTCTTATTTCTTGGAGCTTTAAAAGACCTTGGCTCTAAGCAGGCTTTGAAGAGGAATTTTTTCATTTGATAGTTATTGTGTGGTTAAAGACTAGTTTACCTTTATACTTTTGAGTTTTGCTATTTGTCATTGTAATTGTTGGGTACTTTAGCTGTCACCTTTATTTGATGAATTGTTGACCCTGTGGGCTAATTATCTGTAATTATTATGTAAGCTCCTCAAAGACATGAGACTATGATTTGGGCCATTTTAGCCCCAGCACCTCGTGTAGGGCCATGCGCATAAGCACTTCAGAAATATTTGTTGAATGGTTGAACTGTAATTGCCTAATGGCTCCATTAAAACTCTCTTCCAAATCACATATTCATGGAATTATGCCATCATACCAGTGGTAGGCCATGAAATCATTCTTGGAAATTAAGAGATTAGTTACCTGTAAACCACAATTTTATGAAGATACAACTACCATAAACAAGACAACTATCCTTATGGCTTAAAAGGAATGACATACTTAACCAGAATAAAACAGTAGACTTTATTATTTATATTTCTCTTCTCTGTTGGCTTATGAAATGCTGAAGTCTCTGCATTTACTTTCTACCGCTTTGACCACTTCTTCTTAGTCTTCTTTGCTAATATTTCTTCTTGTACTATACATTTAGATGCCCCAACCTTCTTCCTTTCTGCTTTCCCTTCCTTCCTTCATTTCCTCCTTGCTCTTCCTTCCTTCTTTCCTTTCTCTTTTCTTCCTTCTTTCCTTCCTTCCTTTTTTCTTTCCTCCTTTCTTTCCTCCCTTCCTCCCTCTCTCCCTTCTCCTTTCTTCCTTTCTTCTTTTCTCCTTCTTTCCTTCCATTCTTTTTTTCTTCCTTACCGTCCTTCCTTTTTTCCTTATTATTAGTTTTTCCCTCTTAACTCTTCCAGCTTTCTCATCTACATCCAAGGATTAATCAATGTTAACCCCACACCTCTCTTACACCTTTCTACCTTTGGAAACCCTTCTTCTTAAGCAGCCAGGTCCAACAAAGGATAGAGTGTTGGGTTCAGGAAAACTTGAATGCAATTCCTGCTTCAGACATTTAATAGTTGAGTGGCCCTTGGCAAGCCACTTAATCTCTCTTACCCTCAGTTTCCTCCTTTGAAAAGCGGAGACAGTAATCGCTGCAGATTTCACAAGATTGCTGTGAGGATCAGATGACATTACGTAAGTCAAGTGCTTAACAAAAATTGCTACAAAAATCCCATCTTCTACAAGGAAGACTTTCCCAACCCCTCTGACTTTTAGTGCCTCCCCTCTTTTAATTATTCCCTACTTATCCTGTAAACGCTTGTTTACCTGTTAGAATATATTTCTTTGCTTGTTGTCTCCTCCGTTAAATTGTGAACTCCTTGAGGGTAGACACTGTCTTTTGCCTAAAAAGGCCTATTCACTGAATGGGTGTTGCCTCACTCAAAGTGAGAACCTGAAAAGATCTTATCCTACAAGGGCCAGGGTGTCCCATTGCATCCTGGGTCATCTTCATTCGTCCTGATGAACATCTGGCCATTGGATCCAGATGGCTCTGGAGGAGAAAGCAAAGTCATGTCATCATTTCCCTGACAGTATGGTCCTCTTTGAGAACGAAGGACAAACACAACAATCCCTTGTACAGGCCATTACTATACTTACTGTAGTAAGGGTTTAATAAGTTGACTGATAAAAATGCAAACTTATGTCATTGTGCTCTTTGTTCAGAACAGATCAGATGCCACTTCCTCTTGCTATTTGCTCCCTTTAATTTCTTTATTTCACCATATAGACCTCTATCACTTTCTAGAGTTATCCCTTCCACATTGCAGGGACTTAGGGGCATGGTGCCCCCACTATCTGGAAAATCCAAGTGAAAATTTTTGACCCTCCCTTCATGCCAGAGATAAAGTCTGAATTTTTTCTTTTTGTTTTATGGGGTGTTGACAGTACTTTATTGTAATATTTTTGTTAAGTGTTTGGTCATAGGCTCTATGTTGTCTGCTGGCCTTCGTGTGTCATTTACAGCTTCTACAAACCTCCAGAAAAATTCCCATTTCATTTCTTATACTGACCCCCTCCCCCAATATATTAAAACCATATTGGGAATCCGGCCTCAGACACTTAACACACACACACACACACACACACACACACACACACACACACACACACACACACACACACAAAAACGAGCCGTGTGACCTTGGGCAAGTCACTTAACCCCAACTTCCCTCCAAAAAGCAAAAACAAAAAACAAAACCATATTGGGGGAAGTTGTGATGTAGAAGGGGCAACTTTTATCTACTTCATTATCATGCTTATTTGTGTATATAATATCTGATACCTATCCGATTATATTACCCTAATCCCATCCAACATCTACTTACTAAATGTGTGCTGGGCACCAGGAATATAGGGACAGAGTAGAAGACAACTTATGCCCTCAAGAATATTGTGTTTTTCTTTTTTTATTTGTCAAATCTTTATTGGGTAAGTGGCAGCATCCAGTTTAGTCCTTCTGGGTAGCAGCCTTACTCTTGGCAGCTAGGACATTGCTGAGCTCCTCTCTCTTCCTCTTGGCTCCGATGTGAGTTCTCACCCCTTTTTTTTTTAAATGAACTTAAGGGCTCACTTATCCTTGGAGACTTTTAACAATTCCACGGCCCACCTCTCATAAGGGGCAAATCCACATACCTCCCAGATTGTATCTCTCACAAACTTTGTGTGTTTGGTCAAGTGCCCACGGCTGTGGCAGCATTGCAGCTTCCAAATGGTTTTGGTAACTTTGTGGCCCTTGTTTAGGCCTACAGCCATGGGGTACCAGATAGTGCTTCTGTAGCCCCAATGGCAGCCACAGCAGATGGCAACAATCTTATATTTTCAGAGAGAGATACAAGTATCTATATGGTAATTTTAGGAGGAAAGAGAAAGCACTAATAACTAAGATCAGGAAAGGTAGAAGGGGACATGTGAATTATGCCAAGCCTTGAAGAGAGCTGGGTGGTGCCCAGCAGGGGAGTACATTTCACCCATGAGGGATCAGTCGTCTATGGGATAACCATAGCAAGAACTACAAGTATTCTGGTTTGGGTGGGAAAAAAATAAAAGGATAAAGTACAGTAATATTATATAAGCCTGGAAAGATAGGCTAAAGCTAAAAGATTTTTAATGTCAAGCCAGAATAACTTATTATATTTTAATCTTTGTGTGGACAGAGATAATGTGATCTTCATTTTTTATTCCCCATTGCCTAGCATAGCACCTCCATCAAATGTATGTTATCGAATTGAATTTGTTAGGCTCGAAGCACTGGAGATAAAGTTAAATTAACACTTGAAGTTTATAGATGGGACCAAAATTTGGAGGGATCCCCAAAGAAATCAGGCAATAGATCTCATGAAGTAGGTTTTACCTTTTTCTCTTCTTGAAAAATATCTATTTCTAGATAAAAGTGTATTTTGAAGCCACCCAATATAGTAATCTATCTGTCAAAGTACATAGATATTCAGAGAACCACAGGCACTGAAGTTACTTTTCAAATAAAATGTAACAAATTTCCTCACATTGAATTTCAGGAATTCTTATGGTGCCTGTTTCAAAATGGATTTGGCATGACCTGTTAGCATGCGATAGAATCATGAATAGACTTGTAAAAAGATTGAAATAAATGTTACGCTTGTTGATATTTGTCAAAAGACGTATCAAAGTTCCCATTGCATTTATTCTCCAAAGTAAAAAATAAAAAATTTGCCTTGACATGTCATATTCTGCCTCGTAATTAACTGTTGGGAGTAACCCTCCCAGTCACTCAAGCATTTGTGGGCTAGGGATGACACGAGCAACTTGTGTCTCCCGAAGTAAAAAAAGCTTTGAAGATGCCATGGCTGATTGACACTATTTCTTCAGTAAGAATTAGTTTAGAAAGTCATCCTTCACCTTTACTTCCCTGCAGGTACAACTTAAAGAAGCTATAGAAGATCTTCCAGGCAAAATGGATACCGAGTTGGCAGAAGCAGGATCCAATTTTAGTGTGGGACAAAGACAGTTGGTTTGCCTTGCCCGGGCTATTCTCAGGAAAAATCGAATATTGATTATTGATGAAGCAACAGCCAATGTGGATCCAAGGTACAGAAATGAAGGCCTCGCTATTATGATACAGCATTGGTAATAGCATAAATGAATCATAAGAGTGTCATGGTGGTCAAAATTCTTTTAGAAAATCTCAAGCTTTTTCTGGAGATAGAACAGACATCCTTTAAAAAAAAACTAAATAAATTTGCTACCTACCAGGTAAATTATATTTTCTTCCATTCTTTCAAAAACATTTCTTAGTCATTCATCTCCATCCCCAATCTTGGTTTTAAAGAGTAGAAGTATTTTTACTTATATTTATATGTAAGGACCTTTTTCCTCTCCATAACTAAAGTATAATATTCTTTTGATTGTTTTCTGTTTTTCACGTTTTCTCTTCTGCATTGAATTTTTTGTCTTGTTTCAGAACGGATGAATTAATACAGAAGACCATTCGTGAGAAGTTTGACCAGTGCACTGTGCTAACCATTGCACACAGATTAAACACTATTATTGATAGTGACAAGATAATGGTAAGAGGACTATATGTTTGTCATTTCGATTCCATTTACTTTTCCTCTGTCTTTTTGATTTCCTGCATTCCTTCATCTCAATCTAAGCTCTACAGAAAGTGATTTAGAGAAAAGACTATACATAATTGCCAAGACTTATAGAATAATGTGAGAGCACTTTTTTATACTTTATATCATCCTCAAAACAACTCCATGGGGTAGATTCTGTTTTTAGAGATGAGGAAACTGAGACCCAGAGAAAAGCCTCACCGAGGGTGGTATGACTCATAAATAATGAAAGCAAGATTTCAGTCCAGGTTTTCTATGATGCCAATTCCAGCACTCTTTCCATTCTCCCTGCTTTTCTTGAGAACATCACACCCTCACAACAACTCATAACTTTCATTTATCTTAGTAGCACATGACTTCAGGGTATTTTTTCCTGTTATTGTTCTAAATTTTTATACTTATAAATTGATTATTATAGGCCAATTAGGAAATCCCTTACACTAAACAAGTAAAACCCCCAAGAAAACCTGTGACTGTGGTCAGATCCTCTTCCCTGATAGACACTGATAGAGATGTAATTTTCTTTAGGCTTAGGGAATGTTAGGTATGTTATATGAGACTATGCACTAATTGACAAGAAGGGGTGGGGGAATGAAATGGAGAAGGGCCAGCATTTTCCCTGCAGCCTGTATAGGTCTGTATCTACCCTTCTGGATGACATCAGGAATATTGCTGTTAGATTTGACTTCTTAGACAGTTTTATCAGCACTAATAGCATGCCCCTGTTTCACATTAAACATCCATTTGCGATCATTGATGACTACATCCTGGAATATAGCCCCCATGTAAAGTACCAGCAGTGAAGCCATGTTTTTCCCTACACTACACAAGGCATGTACTGCCCATAAAGAATAGATAATATCCGGATGCCCATACCGCATTGGGGGAT
Organism: Pseudocheirus occidentalis; assembly: GCA_028646575.1. Lineage (NCBI taxonomy): Eukaryota > Metazoa > Chordata > Mammalia > Diprotodontia > Pseudocheiridae > Pseudocheirus > Pseudocheirus occidentalis. Next base: position 93,402,887 of record CM053600.1, read on the forward strand.
GAATTGAACTAGGTCAAGGATCAGCTGTGAGGGCATAGGACAGGTTTCCAGATGCATTTAACGTAAGCACAGCTTTCAGCAATGTGTCATAACCAGACTGCTAGAAACCACCAGTTGAACATCGCTCTGCTGGACAGTCAGATCAAAGCAATGGCATGACCCTTCTAGAGTAATGGAAACAAACACTGACCATCCTGAAAAAATAGTGGGTGGTCCTTAGATTCAAGACTGGCCTGGAGAATTGTGCAGAGCTCTACACAGCTAACCCTTCATATTATCTTCTTGATTCAATTAAAGCTATAAAAAATTAATATCTCACTCCACTATTCACAAATTTTTGTTTTTCTCATCAGGATTACATTTGATAGACTACAGAAGTGTTTTTTCTTTGTACATTTGGCCAATTCTACTTTGAACTTTTAACTGTTTTCAAGGGCTTTGGAGGGAATGAAATCCTTTATCAGAAAAGCAGTTTGAGCTCTAGGCAAATAAGCTTTAGGATGCTGGAATTGGAGTTCAGAACACTGGTTCAAATGCCGACTCTGACACTGCCCAGCTTGTGTGACCATGAACAACTCACCTCATTTCCCTGAGCCTCAAGTTCCTCAACCGTAAAACTCAGATAATAATTACTGTGGTGGTAGGTATAGTGTTTTTGTGAGGCCTGTGTGAAATAATGTAAGTAAAGTACTTTGCAGAACTTCAGAGTGCAGTTTAAATTTTTGATCTGGAATTTCCTCTCTTGAGCTGTATCTTTATCTTCTTCAGCATTCTTTGATAATCTTCTTTATCAGATTATTCTCTGGTGTACTTAGACCTGCTCAATTAGAGTATGTCCTCCTAGAGTGGTCATTGTGGTGGAAAAACTGCCCCTTAACAGGGAAGAATTGAAGAATGTTCAGGTTAGACACCAGGCAGCAAAATCCCTATTCATTTTCAAAGGGAAGACCTCCTGGGAAATAAATCTTACTAGTTTAGGAGAACAAGTGTGTATTTATTTCTTTAGCTGTGCCATAGCCAAGCAGTAATATACCTGATCACAAGGACACAGGTGTCCCCGAACTTAGGTGAGGTGAAATCCTTAAGATCCCCTTTTGCCCTGATGTCAGACTTTTGCTTGATCAATTCAGTCAATATCAATAAATGCTTAAGGGACGGCTAGGTGGCACAGTGAATAGAGCACTGGCCCTGGAGTTGGGAGGACCTGAGTTCAAATCTGGCCTCAGACACTTAACACTTACTAGCCATATGACTTTGGGCAAGTCACTTAACCCAAATTGCCCTCCCTTACCCTCTCCAAAAAGCAAAAAATAAAAAAGTAAAAAATGCTAATTAAACCCCTGTTATGTGCCAGGCAGTGTGATAAGCACCAAAGATATAAAAGAAACAAAAAGCAGGCCCTACCCTAGAGGAGCTTACAATCTAACAAGGAAGACAGTGTGCAAACAAATATATACAAAGCAAGCTATGTGTAGGATATATGGGAAATAAGCAACAGAGGGAGTCACTGGACTTAAAAGGGTTTGGAGAAAGCTGCCTATAGAAGGTGAGATTTTAGTTGGGACTTGAAGGATGTCTGGGAGGTCACTAGTCAGAGGAGTCCACATGGGAGCAATTGGCGAAAATGCCTGGAGCTGAAAGGTCTTGTTTAAGGGACAGCAGGCAGTAGGCCAGTGTCTCTGGATCAAAGTGAACCCATGAGGGGAATAAAGTGTGAGAAGACTAGAAAGGCAGGAAGAGGCTAGGTGTTGAAGGGCTCAGCCAACAAGTGTTTTCTGACTATGTAGAAGCAAGGTGCTAGGCACTGGGGCAGTCAGTGCCCTCAGAGAAGCCTTCTCCCAGGGGTAAGTAGGGATAGGAACTATTTCATTGGGATAGAGAACTATCAAATGAATAAATTCCCTTGACCAATATAAGCTCGTACCTTTTCTGCTATTTATAATCTTAAGGTAGAGAATTGAAAAGTTAAGTGGCTTGCCCAGAGTCACAGGGTCAATATGAAGGTGTCAGAGGCTAGACTTCATCTCAGGTGTTCTTGGCATCCAAACCAACTACCCAGCCTCTCTTTATAAACGTAATTGTATACAAAATAAGTCTAAGGTAATTCAGGAAATGTGAAAATTAAAAAGCAAACCAAACCACTTCCCCTCTAAACCCCCCCCCCAAAAAATATCTTCCCTCCTACCTCAATATAGATAATGTAGATCTTCTTAGGCTAAGTCATATTCTCCTTTTCACTTATTTTAAGTACAGCAAACTTTAAGCCTTTTGAGTAAAGCAGCCAGGGCTGCTCATGTTTGCAAGCTCAGATTGAGACTAGGAGAGTAGAGCGTGCTAATGAAATGGCCAACTAACGTCACTGTCGTAATAAAGTCATGTAATTGCAAGTGTTTAAGGTGTAATAATTGAATTTTGCTTCACTGATGAATACTTCTCCACAGAGAAGGTTGGAGATGGTTTTGTTTACTCTAACTAAATCAAGCAAAGGGCTTGTTAGGAAATAACTGTGACCTAATTAATAGCTTTGTTTATATGTTGGCTCTCCAAAGGGATTTGCCCAGTTTTGGTTCATTAAATGCCATTGATTTGTTAGGCTTAGAATGCCAATTTATAAAGTCATTCTCTCAATTTTAACTTTATTTAACATAGTAGTCATAAATGACAGCTAATTTAATCTTCATTTGCTCAGTTGCTACAAAACAGTGGAGCAAGACAGACAAATTAGAAATCCTCTTTCTCCTGATACCACTATATCCCCATTGAAGACAGCTTCTGTGCTGTAGCTTTAGGATTAGCCAGTTAATTGTGACCTGCTTCCTCTTTAGCCAACAGCATAAGCAGCCTTGCCTCAGAATCCCAGTATGCTCCAGTCCCTGCTTCACTTCTTCTCTGTGTAAAAAATATTCGTAGTAAAGGATGAGAAGAGAATTCTGAAATTATCCCATTGGTAATGTTGTCTGAGTGATGGGATTTTTTAGTTATCATGAGCTGGAGACTGCTATAAGAGTTAAGACAGAAAAAAAAGTTCAGGACCAAAAGGGGGTCCTTGTTACTGTGTTGTCATTGTCATTGTTGTTGTGTGTTGTTGTTCCCCTCTTTACTTTAAACTATGGGGTTTCATAATCTGGGACCCAACCCAGACTCCCTCTGTTCCCCTGCAATGCTCATCTCTTCATAAATAGGAGCCCTTTTTCAGAGGTGTTTTCTTTGAAAAAATAAAATGCATAATTTATATCTAAAGAAAAAGGGCAGATAGTTGGCACAGTGGATAGAGCACCACATCTGGAGTTAGGAATACTCCTTTTCCTGAGTTCACATCAGGCCTCAGACACTTTACTACCTGTGTGATCCTGGGCAAGTCAAATCAGCCTCTTTGCCTCCGTTTCTTCATCTGTAAAATGATCCAGAGAAGAAAATGGCAAACCACTCCAGTATCTTTGCCAAGAAAACCCCAAAAGAGGCCGCAAAGATCCAGGCAAGATGGAAGAAGGATTAAACAACAACAAAAAGTGTTTTCTGGGTCATGGGATTATTTAGTTTTCATCAACTGGACGTTGCTCGTAGGAGTTATGACAGAAAAAATGTTCAGGACCAAAGGGGGCATCCTGGTCACTAGGTGGGTTTTTTTCTTCTTTACTGTTAGATAAATGATTTCATAATCTTAGACCCACCCCATACCCCACCCGCAGTGCTCAGCTCTTCATAAACAAGAGCCCTTTCTCAGAGGTGTTTTCTTTGAAAAAATAAAACATGTAATTTATACTTGGAGAAAAAACAGCAACAACTAAGGGTCAATTATTTAAAGCTATATTTCAATACTGTTTCCACATTTATAATTTCGTGATCCCTTATTGAGACTATCTAGATGTTTTGTTACTGGTTTTATGTAGAGCTTTCCACCACATGCAAGGGCACGTTTTTGCCCTTTTGCATCATGAAAAAAAATGTCTGGAGAGATATGACTCCCAGGTTTTCTGGGCAATAAACAAAACTATGGTTAACAATGAAAACAGTGCTGTAAAGCCCAGTGGGGATGGGAGTGTAACAATGGAGAAGTTGAAAAGAAAATTAGTTCTAAGCAAAATCGGTAACAGTTAAAGAAATTGTTAAATATATAACCATCTCTTTACTGCTACTGATTTCAGTGAAATTTTTAGGAAGTCTTAGGGAAGCATATTGAATCAAAACACCTTGACCTGGAATATTTTGATTGTGCCAACCAAAATTTGAAAATGTCACTTGGTTCTCAAATGATGATCATGTCACCTCTTTCCTGGTCAGTAAACTCCAATGGCTCCCTATTGCCATCAGCATCCTGTACAAAGTACTCTATTTAGCACTGAAAACCTTTCACTACTTAGTCTCCTACCTTTCCAGTTTTCTTAGAGTGTACTCCCCACCCATGTACTCTTCTGTCCAGTGATACTGACTTCCTTGCTGTTCCTCAAATAAGACATCCCACATCTTATGAATGCTCCACATTTTGACTATTTTCTCTGGCTATTCCCCCATTCCTGGGATGCTCTCCCTCCTCATCTCTGCCTACTGACCTCCCAGGCTTCCTTCAAGTCCCAACTAAAATCTCATCTACTGGAAACTTTTCCCAACCCTTCTTAATTCTAGTGCCTTTCCTCTGTTAATTATTTCCAATTTATCCTGAATATAGTTTGTTTCCTTGCTGTATCCTCCTTTAGACTGTGAGTTCCAGAGCCAGGTAGGTGGCACAGTGAATAGAGCACTGGCTCTGGTGTCAAGAGGACCTGAGTTAAAATTCAGCCTCAGACACTTGACACTTAGTAGCTGTGTGACCTTGGGCAAATCACTTAACCCCAGTTGCCTTGTCTTCCCCTCCCCCACCCCAAAAATAGATTGTGAGTTCCTTGAGGTCAGGGATTGTCTTTTGTCTCTTTTTAATCCAAGCCCTTAGCTCAGTGCCTGGCTCATAGGAGATACTTAATAAGTGTTTACTGACTGATTGAAGCTGAAATACTAAAGTTAGATAACTTGTTTTATGCCACATAGTCACATGGAAAGCAAAAAACAGAACTCAAGGCCAAGTAGACTGCCTGCCTGACTGCTTTGAAACACAGCATGGTATAATAGGAAGAGCAATAGACATAAAGATAGAACATCTCATCAAGGGGGGGTCTCAATTTTCTCATCTGTAAAATGGAGGTAATCGTATTTGCAATACCAACCTCAGGGGTTTTTTTTGTCAGGAGAACATCTCATAATCTCTAATAAATTACAAAAATGGAAGACTCCATTTTATTTTTCTTTAAGTGTAGTCTTCTGTTGACAGCGATCATATGCAAAATTATATTGTCTCAGGGGCGGCTAGGTGGCGCAGTGAATAGAGCACCGGCCCTGGAGTCAGGAGCACCTGAGTTCAAATCCGGCCTCAGACACTTGACACAAAAAACTAGGTGTGTGACCTTAGACAAGTCACTTAACCCCAATTGCCCTAAAAAAAAAGGCACAAAAAAGAATTGTATTGTCTCTTTACATCTATCCTTGCATAAAGAGGCCTCCCTGCATCACAGCCCTGTGACTGCCACAATACCGTTGACTAAGTAGATAGTAAAAGGCACACTGAATTTGAAGCCTGATTCCACCCCATTTTTTCTTCTTAACTATCTAAGTGACTTGGTCTGCAAAAAGAAGGTATTGAATTAGATGGTGTTGTTTACTCATTTCTAAATCCTCTGATTCTTCTAATTTCTCCAAATGAATTTTTAAATTTTATTACTGTTTTATAGTCCATTTAATTTCAGAATGATGTCACTTCACTTTGGAGCTAATTACTTTAATGAGTTTTACTCAGAAGACTCAAGTCTACAGTAGTGGTTCAGAATATTTGCACGTGTGACTGATATCCAGGTCCCCGATAGTTGTTTTTTTGTCAATGAATACAGCATGATTTCCCTAACCCACTGCAGAGAAGCAGTTTCTGATGGTCATTTCTTGAGATACAGAATCCTAGAACAGAAAGGTCCCCTTTATTTATTTTGCACATTTTTGCAAACCTTAACCACAATATTGACAATGGTGGTCCCATTTGTGTCTGCATTTACAGTGCTTGTTGCTTCATAAGGCATCCTGTTCCAATTTTCACACAGCTCTAAATTGTTGGGAAGTTCTGGGTACTGAGATCCTAAGTCCTCAAATTGTTTGTTGTGGTTCATTTTGTAATCTGAAAGGCTAGGTGACTCTCAGAACCTTCTGGTCGATAACAAAAATGATGCAGAACAATCCTAAATCTGTCTTACTTTACTAATGCGATGAGCTATGGTGCCATCTTGTTAATGAACAGATATCCTCTGTCTAAGGCATCTAAAACCTTGGCTAAGGTAGTATATATACAAAGTTTCTGTTGATGGCAGTTATGTTCTATTTAGTACATGTCTATGTGGTTAGGTTAAGGATTGTTTGTTCTGATAAAGATATTTCCTGATAATTAAATGGAATTTTTTTTTAACATGAGTATGACAGGAGCACAATAAGTAGTTTGAGCCCTGGGCACAGCCTTAGTCACAGTAGAAGTGGAATTAAGAAAAATATTTGTGTGAGTGTGTAAATATTTTTTTAAATCACACAAAGCCAATTTAGGAAAATGTCTTCTTTCTGCAAGGGTGTTCCTACTTTAAGGAACACTAGAAGGCTGAAATATTTAGTCTCTACTTTGTATCTGATGAGAGGCAACTTTACTGTACTGTTCCCTTGTAAGTCCTCACCATTGGTCAGTTTATTCATGGGTAGACCTATTGTTTATTGAAATTGTAGTATGGTGGCCCATTCCTATCGGATCTATCACACAGACAAGTCAGAGCTGTCCTCTGTCTTAACTAGCAGCCTTTCAGCAGGCAGTTGTCATATCATGCCCGGGCTCCTGATGGAACTAAAATTCCAGTTCATTGAAGGGTATTGTCTTTTGATATGACTTGCAACAAAAAAGATCGGAGGTGTATATTTTCATTTTAGAATTTTAAAAAGCATGATCTTATTAAAGAGTCAGTGAATTTTCATAATTTTGTCCTTAGAAGTAAAAACAAAAATATAAATTAAGGTAAAAGATACTCTTCAATTAGAGTAATGACTCTGAACTAGAGGTCTTAATCACTGAGTATTCCTCATGCTGACGAAGTCCCAGGTAACTGTAACAGAACATATCCCATTGTCATTTAGTGCGGGCCTTTTTGCCAATCTGTAGTCATGAAATACTGTGTGCCGTAGTAGCTAGAGTGTTGAAGTTGGACCAGGAAGGCCTAGGTTCAAATTCTGCCTCTTACACTTCTTAACAGTGTGACTCCGGGCCAATTTCTTCCCCTCTCTGACCTTCAGTTTCCTCATCTATAAAATGAAGGAACTGATCTAGATGGCCTTTCAGGTTCCTTCAGATCATTGTTTAGTTCTGAACACAAGATGAATTGTGTTTTCAGACTATTCCTTGTTTCCCCCAACACACACATATATACACACACACACACACACACACACACACACACACACACACACACACATACACCCTTCCACAGAATTTATAAATTCATTCAGAATTGGACGACTGTGAGATATAAATAGCACTGGCTCTTTTTTCCCATTAAAAATAAGGAAGATGGAACAGTTTACTTTTCATAAGCCTTCTATAGCTTTTCCCGTGAATTTGGAATCATGTTTCTTGTAGTGATTACATTTTATCATTTAACAAGTAATTTGGTTTATTTTATTTGCATAGTCCTTAATGTGAGTGAAGCCTGTATTTAGAAATTGTGTATTTTCTTTAATTTCAGTAGGAGTGGTTATACTCTCTAATGCTATACTTAAGGAAAATTATACATTCAGGGCATCTAAATTGGAATGCCAAATTATAGGACATCTTAATTATCATGTGGATGTGACAGATTCAATTATTCTTGAACTCTTTTGAGAGAGCTGCCCTAAACAATGATTCATTGTAGTAAACAAAAGCTTAATAGGAAAACATCCTTTATGGGATCTAATAAATATTTCAGATTAAATTAGGTAGGACAGAATTAACTGAGATACCTGGGTATATATTTTTTTTAATGTGGCTTGCTTAAAAATGTCAAATGTCTTATCACAGATTTTAAATTTGTTCTAAATTGGGCACTGCTGTTCGATATAAAGAATATTTTCCTTAGTATGGGATTTTTCTTAGGTAATTCTCAGTTTCTTATAGTAATAGTTGAAAAAGATAGACTTAATCATTGAGATCCACAGAAGCTCTTAAGAGCTTCATTTGGGCCAACTGTTCTAGTTTTTCCCACCACCAACCCAAGCCTCAAAACCATTAACTAAAGCCACTAATAAGTAGGAAAGTACAAAGTTCCTGTCTCTCCACCACCTCCCCCAACTTATCCTCTGGTTGAGACATTAAAGAGCAGTAAAACAGCCAAAAGGTAAGCAGAAAAATGAAGAAAGAAAAGCAAGAGACTTAGATGATTCTGCCAATAGATAAGCAGCCCTTGAGTGATCAAAGCTTAAATGTGCCTCAGTGCATACCACAGAAAGGCAGCTAGGTGGCCCAGTGAATAGAGCACTAAAGTCAGGAAAACCTGAGTTCAAATCCGTCCTCAGAAACTTACCAGCCTTGTGACCATGGGCAAGTCATTTAACTTTGTTTTCATCAATTTTCTCCTCTGTAAAATGAGATGGAGAAGAAAATGGCAAACAATTTATCTTTGTATCATTGCCAAGAGAACCCCAAAGGTGGTCATGAAAAGTCAGACATGACTGAAAAGACTGAACAGTAACAAAGTGGACCATAATCATTAGAATCTGGTACTAAATATCATAATTGCTTCTTTAGTCCAGTTCTTTTTTTCATTTAATAATTTGGTTTTCCCCTAATTACATGTAAAAGCAACTTTAAACATTCTGTATTCTCTTCCTCTGTTCTCTTTCCCCTCATTGCAAAGACAAGCAATTTGATATAGGTTATATATGTACAATCATGCAAAACCTATTTCCATGTTAGTCATCTTGTGTAAGGAAACACAGACAAAAAAACAAGAAAAATAAAAAGTATGCTTCAATCTACATTCAGACTCCATCGGTTCTTTCTTTGGAAATAGTGCTTTATTCATAAGTCCTTCAGAATCTTCTTGGGTCATTGCATTGCTGAGAATAGGCAGGTTATTCACAGTTAATCATCATACAATGTTGCTGTTACTGTATACAGTGTTCTCCTGGTTCTGCTCATGTCACTTTGCATCACTTCATGTAAGTCTTTTCAGGTTTTTCTGAGAGCATCCTACTTGTCACTCCTTATAGCCCAGTACATCACAATCATATGCAACAACTTGTTTAGCCAGTCCCAGTTGATGGACATCCTCTTAATTTCCTGTTCTTTGACACCATTCTTTAGTCCTTTTCAAATAGAAAATAAAATTTCTGGAGATTTCTTCTGTGAAGATGAATGATGTTAAAGCTGCTTAAAGCCTATCCCCCAGGCTTTTCCAGTATTAAAGTACAATCCTGATTGTGACTTCCCAGATTTATACCCTGCCCTGTCTACCACTTCCCCATCAGTGTTTCATCATCTTTCCTGACTTTAATTAGAACATAAACTCCTTGAGGGCATGTAGTGTGTCTCTTTTATATTCATATACCGGGGTGTGCTCTACCCAAATAGATTTTTCATCTTTGTCCATGGTGTATCCCAGATTTCTAGTGGTACCTGTGTACCATTATACTGGTTACCCAATGAAATTTCAGAACTCCTTCTCCTAAGTATTCCTTGACTTGCTCAGGCTTCCTGCTCTATGATTTTAAGCTGTCACAGACATCACATTCTACAGGCCACCACATTACCCACCATTTAGATTTAGTAATATAACCTAGCAGCCATAAAATTCTTAAACATTTCTGTTTTCTAAAATCAGGAGGCTTTTTCATAATTTTTAGTGCTTATAAATAGTAACAAAAGGCTACAGTATGCCTCTTTGTATACCTAGCACTTAGCATAGTGCTTAGAACATAATGGGTAATTAATAAATATTTATTAATTGGGAATAAAGCCTTTACTTGACATGCTTTTGAAAAATTATGATTTTAATAATAATTGGGAACTTCTACTAGATTGGGTTAGATCTTTCTTTACTGAATAGGAATGGGGTATGATCAGACCTTTTGAATAGTCTCTTCACCTGGACCACCTAAATAGACCATCTCTTGTCTGTCTCCCTCCTTTACCTCTTCCGAAATATTATGTTCATCATAATGCCTTGCTGCAAAGCATTGTGTTTTAAGATGTTTGCTTTTGCTGATTAACAGGTTTTGGATGCAGGAAGATTGAAAGAATATGATGAACCATATATTTTGCTCCAAAATAAAGAAAGCCTGTTTTATAAAATGGTGCAGCAAACAGGCAAGGCTGAAGCCACCAGCCTCATTGAAACAGCAAAACAGGTAAGATTTTGCCAAGAAGGTGTAATTAGCATCTGACTCTGCACTTTTACCCTCCACAGCCTTTTAACAAGCACTGTTCCACTATAGTTAAAAGCAACTGTAGTTAAGCTTTTCCAATTATAAACCTTCAGGATCCTAGCTTCATAACTGCGTCTTAAAAATACATCTCAACTTGAAACAAAACCTGCAAAGACTCAGCAAGAGAAATTACGTCTGCCTCGCAATACTTCGCTTAGAATTGTATTTATTTTAACAATATGGGTTTAATTTAAGAGAAGCAGCATAGAACAGTGGAAAATGAATGAGTCTTGTTATCAGAAGGCTTGGATTTGATTCCTAGCTCCACTATGTAAGTCACTTTACCTTTGTGTTTCAGTTTCCTCATTTGTAAAATGGAGACAGTAATATTAACCTCTGCCTTCACAGGGCTGTCATGAGGAAAATGCCTTATAAGTGGTGATGATTCTCTTAAGAAATCATTTAAAGTTTTCAAAACAGTGTACACAATTGATTTTATTTCCGGATCTAAATTTATGTGATGAAAATGAAGAGTCATTGCTTTGGACTTATTATGACTTCTGGTTGATTTATCAAAATGGATAGAGTTTTTCGTCATAAATCCTTCAGAATCTTCTTGGGTCATTGCATTGCTGAGAATAGGCAGGTTATTCACAGTTTATTATCATACAATATTGCTGTTACTATTGTTCTCTTGGTTCTGCTCACTTCACTTTGCATCACTTCATGTAAGTCTTTCCAGGTTTTTCTGAGTACATCCTGCTCACCATCTCTTATAGCACAATATATCACAATCATATGCATCACTGGGGATTCATGAACTGTGATTCTTAAAAGATTCTCACACACAAAACATTAGAAAAGCTTTCTAAAGGCCTTTGGGTAAGAGAACACCTAAGTGCTGCACACAGATATGAGATTTCCGCGTGGTCTGAAAGACTTTGTTCTTTTTTCATCTCTTCATCCTGCTCCATATTCTCCAGCATGTGTGTTCACCATCCTTTCCCTCCCCTCCCTGTGCACACATTTGCATATAGAGGTACAGTTTGAAGAGTCTTACCAGGTTTTTTCCTAGAATCCCAATAGCTTCTCCATCCATAGAGCGATGCACCTTCAGGGAGCACACGTGCCATGGGCATACACTGAAAGGAAGAACTCTTCCCTCTGATATTACTGTCTGGTCCCATCAGGACTCAGCTTGGCTTCAGCCCGCTGGCCTTCTCTGGACTAAACTAGCACATTCTTTACTATGTTAAAGTTAAAAGGCCTCTCCCCTACTAGGGAAAGGGACAACTCTTTCAACGAATATTTTACCTTCACCTCCTTCTGTAAGCTTCCTATTGGGACTCTCTCTTCTGATAGAATGGAAGTTTCTTGAGGGCAAAGACTTTTTTCTTTCTATATCCCCAGTCCTTGACAATTAGCTAATTGTAAGTCCTTGACACTTAGTAGGGATTTCACAAGTGGTTATTAATTGGTGTTTCATTTAATAATTTATGTAATAGTTTTAAAAGCTAATATGGAAAATGTTTGAAATGGAAGCCACAATATTATGTAGAAGAACATATTTCAAGCATATATCTATATTTATATGTGTGTGTATACATATATACAGTAGTGTGTATTTCAGGTACACTACATATTTTTATTCAACTGCCCTAACAGTTTAAAGAATAAAATGTACTCATAAAACATCTAGATTAACTTTTTATTCACAGGGGAGTATGTTATAATATCAGCATTTGGTTAGTGTATATTTTGGTGTATATATACACAGATATACTATATGTGTGTATCTCTATCTATAGATACAGATATCCTTAGACTTGACCAATAAAATATCAGTTCTGCATAGTTAGTTTGGGGCCTACTGTTTGATTGTTGACAGCTATTTAACTCACTACCTGGTGAGTGCCAGAACCTCATAGAAAATGTTGTCAAACCTGCAGAGACTTTGGTGGTTATGTGTGCATGACCAGGCCTTAAACTAACTCCCTCTCACAGTCTAGTCCCTAATGCACTGAAACCACTGGTCCAGAGAAAGCCAAATTAGATCTAGAGTCACGTCACAGGCCTTCATTTCAAAGAATTAAGAACTCATTGGCCCTAAGGACATTTTTTGGTTACTTAGATAAGCAACACAGACTAATTTGAACCATGTTTCTTCCTGTGGTAATCTAAAGCATGTCTTTTGTTGAATTTGCAAAAGGAAAACCCTTCTGTATTTGTACATAGTTCATGGTAGACAATGATCATGGCTTCTCCCAGTTAATTTGTGGCTGCTCATTTTATTCATGTATATCTCAAGGATCAATAATACCTAATTACCCAAATAGGATACACGTCCTACATGAAGGCTTGGAGGAGTTCCCAGCGAGGCAAAGGAATGACTGGCATCAGGAAAGGCCGTGGTAGTATCCTAGATAATTGGTATTTCTTGGGGTCAGGCTAACTCTGAACAAGGTGTTTGGATGGGTAGTTTCATGATGGCCTGAAGGGCCTTAGATTTGAATGGGAAATGACTAACTTCCTTTGGAACAGGTTACAAAACACTAGTAGAAATGCCAAGGTTAATCTAAGACTAATAATGCCTAACAAGTTATGTCTCTTTGGTCCCAGAGTATCTCTATCAGTTGTAGTACTTATACTTCAAGACTGTCTCCATCCCCTTTTGTCTCTTTATCCAAATGGGGCTTTGATTACAAATTGCTAGGGAGATAGAGAAAAAGAGATATAGATGGGTAGATAGGTAGTTATGTAGATGGATGGATGGATGGATGGATGAATGATCAATAGACAATATATATACACAGACATATGCACATTTATGTATGTATAAATATATATGCCTATGTAGATATATACATATATATATATATATATATATATATACACACACACACACATACATATTGGGGGGCCCTCAGGGTACTCTTTTACTTTTATCAATATATTTTAACACAACCTCTGTCACTAGAAAATCCAGAAGTTGCGATTTTATTTAATGTATTCTGGTCCTGAGATTGTCAAATCAGAATTATCATCTAAACTCTGGGTAAAACCTAGCAGTGATCTTCCTCCAGACAAATAAATTGTTATCTCAGGAATCAGTCAACTTTGTCCTAAATCAAGAGACTAGGCATTTCACATGATTGAGCTGTTGCTTGTTTGGCATATCCATAGAATTATGAGGCTACAAAGGACTTGGAGAGGCTTTATCCATCATCGTAATCAAGTAACTTAATATAGGCAAGGTTATAAAATAGGTACAGAGTTTGGTTCTTCCTGCTGAGAGGCTTAACTTTCAAAGCAAAATATATATACACATATATATATATATATATAATTAAACTGATTTTAATGAGTAATTTTTAATGAATTATTACAGCATATAAAGAATTTCCTCCCCTGAAGTCTTATTCAGATGTTTTCCCGTGGCATAGACCTTTGAAAGTACCCAGGCTAGTGTGTCCTCGTTCCTCTCTGGTCTCCTCTCCTGACTCAATCCTTCTCTTTCTCCTTCCCCCCAACTCTTCAGCTTCCTTTTCTATGTTCTTTTCCCCCATTAGAATTGTCCGTTCCTTGAGGGTAGGGACTGTTGTTTTTCTTCTTGCTTCTTGTATTCCCAGCATTTCGCACTGTGCCTTGTACATAGTCAATGCTTAGTAAATACGTGATGATCTAAAACTCTTCCAGCAGTGCACCAATCTGTAGCAAGACTTACCAAACTAGCAAAGGTTTCAGAGACAATCTGTATGTTCCCCCACTTTAATTCAGCTGATATTTAGAGTCTTTACTAAGTGTCCGGCACTCTGAGAATGATAGCATTGTAACATTAGAGCTAGAAGGAACCTCAGACACTATTGAGTCCAGCACTCTGATTTTACAGAGGCCCAGAGAAATTATGTAAATGGATAGAGTAGTAGATAAGAGTGCCAGACCTGGAATCAGGAAGATTTGTCTTTGTGAGTTCAAAGCTAGCTTCAGACACTTGCTAGCTGTGTGACCCTGGGCAAGTCACTTAACCTTTTTTGCCTCGGTTTCCTCATATGTAAAATGAACTGGAGAAGGAAATGGCGAACCACTTCAGTATTTTTGCCCCCAAAATTCCATATGGGATCACAAAGAGTTGAACACACTAACACCCTCATCATATGTAGTCACATGTAAATTATGTAACTGATCAGCCTGGCCTCTACTGGCTGAAGGTCAGTTATATTTCATTTCTTCCTCCAAGGTTCTCTGGTAGCCTTTAGTGAACTGGGGAGTATCTAAACTCCCATACATGGTTTCCAGCCCCACTACTTCTATTCCTTCAAGTATGCCCCAGTTCCATTCATAATGTATAATCACAATCACAAATATATTAATCCCCAAGGGAAGCACAATTCCCTCTGTTGGGGACTAGTGCCCTTTGTGCCACCTCAGTCTCTGGGGAAGAAAAGGGTATTAGGTACCTAGCTTAGCTCAGTTACTGTAACACAGTACCAGTTCCAAGACCAAAACTCCCTTAGGGCTCAAGGTCCAGCTCTGTCTTCTCAGGCCTTCCATGCCAGGCTGGCTGCATCATCTCATCTACACTGCTAGCTCCAAGGTCATCACCATGCTCCGATGGGATTGAGAAGGACAAACAAAGCAGAACAGAAACAAATACACCAAATCTCATTTCTAGAAACTAGAGTAAAAGAGAAAATGGAAGGTAAGGAAGTCCTTCTGCTCTCACCAGTTTGGTTCATGGCACGCATGCTGTGGGTGAATACACAGTAAGGAGTACACAAGGAAAAGCGTAAGTCAGAAAGTGTCGCCAAAAGAATAGCCAAAAGCCTTCTTATTCTGCCAGTTTTAAAAACACAGGGAGCCAATCAAAGGAGGCTACAGCTGCCTGTGTGATTGAGGGGCACACAGTCCTCAGTGCTGGGCAATCTGGATATTCTCCAAGGGCCCTTCAAGGTGCCTCCACGTTTGGTGAAATGGGCATGCCCAGAGAAGTCCCAGAGTTACAATTACGTGTGAGTACTACTGTACTAATATATTATGCACATTATAAAAGTTACATAAAAGTTTTTAAAGGGTGAAAATTTAAATAACAGATATGTTTAAATTATTTTTATTTAATAGTAGTACAAAACTCTTTTTCTTCTTGATAAAATTATTAATATTCTCAGTGAGAGCAATGTGGTTGAATATGCAGTTAGGTGATATAGTGGATAGATCACTGGGCCTGGAGTCAAGAAGACCTGAATTCAAATCACTTACTAGATGTGTGACTGTGGGCAAGTCACTTAACTTCTGTCATTCTCAGTTCCTCATCTGTAAAATGAACATAATAATAACACCTACATGACACGGTTGTTGGGAGGATAAAATAGATACTATTTGTGAAAGAGCTTAATTTTAAAGCACTTTGTAAGCCTGCTAATTATTGCTATTCATTATTTTTTAATTCTTGTTTACATCCATTATATTGGGTAATGCTTTTTCAGTAACCTTTGGATCTTAACCTTTTTATACATTTTGCTTCTCAACTAGACTGCCGCGGCAGCTACCCAGGTGATCTTTCTGCCAACAGTATCTCCTCCTGCCCTTCAGATTGCCTGCATAATCTTTTTAAAAATAAGCTTTTATCGTTTTCTTTTTTGTTGTTTTGCTTCTTGGGTTTTTTTTTTTGCATCACCATGATTTCTCCCAGTATGTCCCCAATTCCCAGAGAATCATCCCATATAACATAATATTTTAAAGACAAAACAATGAAAAACAGAGTAATACATATGTGTGTGTATGTGTGTGTGTGTATATATATACATATATATATATATAAATAACTTATCAATACTTTGAAAGTCTGAAAATATGTGTAATACTGTGAATCTCCCAGCCTCTGCAGTGGGGCGTAGTGGGGTGGGGGGTGTCTTCACATATCTATTCTTTTGAGTCATACTTGTTCTTTGTAATTAAGCAGCGTTTACTTTTGTGTAATTTTTCTTTCTGCCTAAACTGTAATCATTATATATATTGTTTTTCTTGGTTCCATTTATTTCACTTTCTATTAGTTTATTTAGATCTTTCCATGTTTCTTTGTATTCATCACTCTTTCTCATAGCATAGTAATATTCCATGACATTTACATACCACAGTTTGGTCAACCATTTCCCCTTCTCCTCCCTCATCATCCTCACCAGCCCCCAGACTAAAGCACCTGTGTCAGATTTACACAGTCAAGTGAAACAGGACTCCACATTGGCTTCACCTTAAAATATGTCTCATTCTGCGCCTCAGATTCATCCTCCCTCTGTCAAGAGGGTAGGTAACATGTTTCTTCATCAGTCTTTTGGAATAGTGATGGATCATTGCAGTGATCAGCGCTGTGTTCTTTCTGTTACACCAAACCAGCCATCATAAGGCTGATTTGTATTGTTAGGAGTTCTTGACTGAGTTTGGGTTGTTTTTTGGTTGGGTTTTTTTTTTGGTTTTTTTACAATTTTCTTTAGATTGGCTACATATATGATAGAACTTCTTACACAAGGTCACAGAGTAACTAAATTTTTGGTCTGCCCCTTAACTTATTGGTCCAGGACACCTCTTCAGAGAAACATGTAATGTAATAATCCTTACCACAATTCTCATTCAAGTCGAGATCCTCTTGACAAGTTATCTCTGCTTTGAGCATTTATGAGCACTAGCTTTCAAATTGTCAGCCTCTCCAACATGCAAACATTAAACATGAGTGTATCAATCAAAACTGTAAAATCATGGGAATTAGCCAAAATCAACAAGGCTTTCACTCCAGCAGATTAGGACTCATTCTTGAGCAACAGGAAAGTTAACATCTGGAAACAGGTGTTTCCCAGTCAAGCTTTCTTGATCCACATTGTTCTTTTCCAAAAAAGCTGATGTAGTCAATCTGAATCACTCTTTGATAGACCTTCATAGATGAACCATTCATTATTTCAGAGTAATGAGTAATTTTTTAGATGCATAAAACTGTAGGACTGAGTGTCCATTAATCTGCCAGAGAAGACTGAATGGAATAGGATCACTTGTACACATAGAAGGATTTGCCTTGGGGGCAACTAGGTGGTTCAGTGAATAGAGCAATGACCCTGAGGTCAGGAGGACCTGAGATCAAATCCAGCCTCAGATATTTGACACACTTATTAGCTGTGTGACCTTGGGCAAGTCACTTAACCCTAATTGCCTTACCAAAAAAAAAAAAAACCAAAATGAAGGCTTTGCCTTGGCAAACAGAAGGGCCACCTCGTTATATGAGACGAGTGAAATAGGAGATAGTGGCAGAAGATATCTGGGGGTTGTGAGATAAAGGAGATAGGCAGAAGGAAAGGTAGGTTTCTAAGAATGGTTTGAATCTTTCTAATAAAGGATGAGGCAAGGTTCTCAGCCAAGACAGTGGCGAGAGGTAGAACCATGGGACGGTTTAGAAGGAGTAAAAAGGTTTAGAAGAGCCACTATGGTAAGTGAGCTAGTGAGCTAATTAGGCACATTGCCTTGCAACACTTAAGGCTCAGTTGATGTTAGATAATAAAAATTTGTAGTGAACCCCATCAGTACTACTTCCTAGTTTTCTCCAGCTTCCCTCAACAATGCATGAGAAGTCGTACAGGTGATGGATGGTGGGAGTAATTGAAGACTGAAGAGTTAACAGGCTAAGATCAGCCATACAATAAAGAGGCAAAGCACTCATAAGAAGAGGACAGTGGAAGTGAACTGGTTCACCACAGGGTCAAAGTGGTAAAGGAAGGAGAGTGTTGCCAGTGCAGGAGTGATGGCTTGGCAAAGAACTGAGAGGCCTAGGTCATGATGTTGGGGTTACAAGCCAGAGGGAGAAATGGAATGACAATAGGATGAGATCAGGTAAAGACATTTCAGAATTCATGAACATAGGAGTGGAGCATTTGTAGGTGATGGCTGAGTTAAAGTGGAGGAGTAGGTCTCATAAAGTAAGTTGACGAACTGTGAGGTTAGGGTGTTTGAGGAAGTATTAATAGGTATGTTGAAGTTTCCTAATCTGAGGGAAGGAGTTGGAGAGGAGAAAAAGACTGAACCAGGTACTGACTAACATACATGCTAGATCTGGTGATTTGCATTTTCCCATTGTAAAGGAAAAGTATGGTGAGACAGCACGGCATAATGACTTACAATCAGGGAAGACCTCCTGTGATCAGATCCCTGACTTTTACTGGTTTTGTTACCCTAGGAAAGTCACTTAACCTAAAAGTTGCTAAGCAACTCTAAAAAGGGCTTCTTTAAAAAAAAAAATGTTCTTACTGATGTCTTTTTTTTTTTACATCACCATAATTTCTCCTGCTATTCCACCCATATAACAAGTAATATTTTTTAAAGGAAAAAAGTAATAGGGGAAAAAAATCAGCATAACTGATTGATACATTGAAAAAGTCTGAACTTGACATTCAATGTGTAACATTTGTGGCCCTCCCAACTGTGCCGATTTGTCTGGTGGCTTGTGTCTCCACATATCTCTTCTTTGGAGGCATTCTTACTTTTGGTAACTTTGTAGCATTTACTTTTGATTTTTTTTTCTTTTGTGGTGATGGTGATTCTTTCAACTTACATTGTTGCGACCATCATGTATTTTGTTTTCTTGACTCTGCTTACTTCATTCTGCATCAGTTCCAGTAGGTCTTTTCATGCTTCTTCATATTCATCACATCTGTCATTGCTTATAACACAATAATATTCCATTACATCTATGCCCTACAGCTTATTCAGCTATTCCCTAATTGATGGACATCTATTTTATTTCTAATTATTTGCCATCACAGAAAGGGTTGCTATAAATATCGTAGGGCATATGGAAGCTTTATTTTTATCATTGTCTTCCTTGGGGTATAAGGCTAGCTGTGGATTCTCCAGTCAAAGGACACAGGCATTTTAGGCACTTTAGTTAAATAATTCCAAATTGCTTTCCAAAATGATTGCACCAATTGAGAAACTCCACCAACAAACCATCAACGTGTTTATCTTCCCACAATACCTCCCATATTGACTATTCTCATCTTTTGTCATCCTTGCCGATATGTAGGATAGGAAGTAAGTCCTCAGACTTGTTCTGATTTGCTTTTCTCCTACCATTAATGATTTAGAGCAGTGGTTCTCAACCTGTGGGTTATGTTCAATTTGTAACAGTGAAAATACATCCTGCATATTAGATATTTACATTATGATTCATGACAGTAGCAAAATTACAGTTATAAAGTAGCAATGAAAATCATTTTATGGTTGGGGGTCTCCACAACATGAGGAACTGTATTAAAGGGTCACAGCATTAGAAAGGTTGAGAACCACTGACTTAGAGCACTCTTTCATTTGGTTCCTAACAGTTTGTGCTTCTTCCCCTGAGAAATGTTTGTCCCTATCCTTTGACCCCTATATAGCTTTAAACAAGAGTTCTTAAAACTTGAGGTCAATCCACAGTTCTATCAACAGTGTATTAGAATGGAAGGGGGCGGAGCCAAGATGGCGGCGTAGAAGCAGCAAAGCACCGCAGCTCCCACACAAACACGCTAAAAAACTCAGAAAATGGGACGCTAAACAGATTTTCAAGCTCCAAAACTCTCCACAAGACAGAAAGCACTACAGGCAGTGCAGCAGGCCGGGCTCTTCGCAGCAGTCTGGGACCCACGGCTGAAACCCCAGCCGGCTCAGGCCCTGGGGCATCGGGCGGAACCGCGGCTGCAGGAGAGCAGATCGGCTGCACTGGAGGCAGAGTTACCACATTTATCAGGCCAGAAGAAAAAAAGGCTAAGAGAAAGGTCAGTGGATTTTGCTAACTGGGGAGGAGAAGAGCGAGTCCGGCCAAACTGCTCCCAGGGCAAAGAGGCAGCGGGAGGCGGCTGTTGCAGCACGAGCGGCTGAGAGCCGC
>CM053600.1:93423733-93460690 GCA_028646575.1 Pseudocheirus occidentalis
AACAGTGTATTAGTGTCCCAGTTTTTCCCCGTCCCCTCCAAAATTTGTCATTTTTCCCAATTTGAGAGGTATGAGGTGGTACCTCAAAGTTATTGTAATTTGTATTTTTCTAACCAATAATGATTTAGAACATTTTAATATGACTTACACATAACTTTGATTTCTTCTTCCAAAAACTGCTTATTCACATCCTTTATCCATTTATCAATTGGGAAATGACTCATATTCTTATAAATTTGACTCTGTTCTCTATGTATTTGAGATATAAGGCCTTTTAAAAAAGAGACCGACAAAAAGACAGAGATAGAGGACAGAGAGATAAAGACAAAGAAAAAGATAAAGGCTTGCCCTGTATTTAAAGGAAAACAAGTTTAAAGCTAAGCATTTTGGCCTCTAATTCTAAGATTATTTTAGTATAACATTATAAAATCATAAAGACTATTAGAGCTAGAAAAAGGCCTCAAATACTATTGTATGCGGTCCTTTCATTTACTGGTTAGAAAAACCAAAGGCAAGAGACAAGCCTAAGGTCCCACAACTAGGCAGTAACAGAATTAGCATTAGAACTCAGGTCTTATGATTTCCTTTTTATATTGAGATGGTCATGAAAAAGGTCATAATTGCTTACTTAAAGACAGAAAGAAAATAGTTTCCTTGGTGCATATCCTTTCTAACACAAGAATAACATAACACACATATAGATACAGAAAACACATACAAAACAAAAACCAAAGAAGCTTGTATGGAAAGGAATTAGCAATGGTGACGGAGGGGGGAGAGGAGACCAGGGTGATACTTGAGAAAATATATTTTCAAGTCCTGTGAAGGCATAAAATGCTATACATTGATTCCATCCAGGTGTGTTCAAGCATTAGTATAAAACTCCCTATTTTTTTCTTGTTAAATGATGTTTCAATATACGATATTTTTATATGTAAGGATACATCTTAGGGTTGCACTTACTGAGCCTAATAGGGAAAAGAAGAAAGCTTCACATAATATATAGGTGTTTAAATAGGGTTTTTTTTCTCACATGCAAAATCTATTATCTCTAACAGTTACTTTGTTGATGGTGCTCACAAATATATTTGGAGCTGGGTTTTACAAATGGTCCCAGAATAGTATGAATTTGAGCCCTGACTCATGACACATGTCAGCCTCAGATAGATGGTGCATTTTCTGTTTTAAAGACTCAAACAAAACTTTTCACATTCTTCTTTGAAAAAAAATTACATTTGAAGTCCTTTTTCAGCAAACACATTTTTAGATAAGAGCACACAAGTCTTGACATTATTTCATTTTGTTATACGCATCTGTCAAGGAACAGAGATATGATACAGCTGCTAAAAACGGATGATTGTGGAACAGAAGGACTTGACAGCATTTCATTTCCTTTATGTTCTGATTATACATTTATCAGAAAACCTGTATCTCTTCTAGTTCAGCTAGAAATTGGTAGAATTCAAGAACTCAAAGGCTTGGCAAAGAACTGTCCTATTATTTGGTATCATCTTACATTTTAGAGAAGTTGCTTGGTTGAGTCATTGTTAAAGCCTTTGCTTCTCCTTTCATTATTGTGGTGCCTATCCCCAGATCACATTTCTATAGGCCCTATAACTGCTTTGCCGCACAAATTAAACGCTGGGACATTTCATACATATACTCTGGAGTTTCAATGCTTGTCAGTCATAGTTTATAAAATATAGGGATTACAACCTGATATTAACATCCAAATCCATTGTGCTCATTTTATGTGTGAAAATGAGAAAGCCTTGTGCAGAAGCTAGATTTCACAGCGTCTTTTGTCGCTCTGTTTTTAATTCATCTCCATGTTTTGAGCCAGTTAAAATGATTTTACTTAGCAGTTTAATGTCGTGATAAAAACATATCTATAAATCTGAATGATCAGAACTAAAGTGGATCTCTCTACAGGTTGTTCAGGCTGGCCCTGGTAAGGATTTTAATGGGATTAATTCTTCCTAAGAATAAACACCTGTATTTTTGGATTCTGCTTGTTGTACTTATTTTGATGTGTTAGACAAATGCTGTAGACTTATGCCTCACAAAGGACCAGAAAAGAGTTACTTAAGGAACAATGACAAAAGTCATTGATGGGTTTAAAAAAAATGATCTTTTTTTTTAAAAATTTGCACTTTTTTCTCTTTTTTAGGTGTACTTCAGAAGAAATTATCCAGAAGTTACTCAAAATGGCTACGTAGTTTCGAACACTTCAAATGAGCAGCCCCCAGGTCTAATTGTCTTTGAGACAGCACTGTGATCTCCAAAGAATGCAAACGTTATGTCCAGATCATTAAGCTTTAATGGAATCCTCTTAGAGCAGATGGATCACTTTTAACAGTGGTTTTGCACTATGTAACTAGATTGTATTTTTGTTATTCATACATAAAAACATATATTTATGTGCCACATGTTGTTAGTTAATATGCAATTGCTTTCTGGTTTCACCCAATAATTTTAAGTGCTAATGAAACAAGATTATTTCTCATTTTTATTTAAATGCTGTGGTTTTTTGTTTTTTCTTTGTTTGGTTTTTGTGTTGTTTTTTTTTTTAACCAACTCAAAGGTTAACACAAACAAAAGTAGCTAGCCAGGTGATTGTACCCTCACAGACTTCAAACCAAAGCTGATATAGGTCATATAAGGAATCATTCATACTTGGGTATACTTTTTAACTGTCTCAAATGTGTATATTGTTTTCAGATAGTATCAGGGATTCTATTACTTGAATGTTGTGTGAGGTTCCCACTTGAAGTCTCATCTTTTCTTTTTGATGTTTGTAGGTTTGCATTTTTAAGTGTCCTTACATAAAGTAGTCCAGAGGGTGGAAGTGCTGTGGAAGCACTTTGGATACATGGGCATTTGGAGGACTTTATTATGGCAAAGACAAAAACTTTAGCTTTAGGTATCACTTCAAGCTCAAGATTCAAAGTCAGAATACTGAGGAAGGCTTGTTTTATTTTATAATTTTTCTTGACAGAATGAGGGAGACAAATGTAAGCTTTCTCAAATTAGGAATCCACTTATCTAAACTGCAGAGAGCACAGACATGAATTCATTGTAATCATTCATCTTTTAGATTTATCTTAACTATAGGAGGATTAGCAAGGGAGGGGAACTGTTTATCAGTTTTATACTGAAGATGGTGAAATTTTTAAAAAGAAGCCATACACACTAATCCTCAATTAACTGGAACGCTTGGGGAATGAAGAATGACCTCAAGACATGACATGGAGATTACTTCCTTTAATAAATTCTTGAAACACATCTTCTTTCCTATGATTTTGTCTATTTTTAGTGAATGAGTAAAGAATATATAGATGTTAGGACCACTGAGAAGAACAGCTTTCCTTCCTTCTCTTTTGATTTGCTCACATTTTCCTCTGGCCTCCTTACTTGCTGCTCCTAGTTTCAACTTCCTTTCTCTGCCTTCATTTTGGCTCTGGTCATTTTCCTTTTTTCCTACCCTTCCTAACTGGTACTCACCACCGCCCTACCTCTTAAGGGGCTTTAACTTGGATCCTCCTTCAGTTAGTTGGTCAACTGTAGCAGTGCCTTGGACTTTGGGTCTTCCACAACCTTTCTTAAGTTTGTTTGAATTCTGAACAGGTCTTGTGGTTGTCTTCCTCCATGTGACTTGTACCCTCAAGAAAGTAGTGGCTAGTTGAAGTTCTGATTAATTGGACTCCAATTAATCCAGATTTTTTACTATAATAGTAAAATATGTTTTCAAGACTTTCTTGGTTTCCTTAATGTGTAACTTCCCCAAAATTGCATATAAGCTTTTTTTAAGGACCTTGGGGATGTAACTAGACAGGGAGGACTTATATATCCACAAAAACATCTATATTTTTTTAAAAAACAGCAAATTTTGTAAGTGTCCACACAGAAGCCACAGACTTTGTGGAATTAAGCCTTAAAAGAGTGGACTATGCAAACAGATTTAGTAAGCAACTACTCATTTGTTGAGTGTTTATAATTTAAATATGTTTCTTTTTAGTCATGTAAACAAAACAATATTGTCGTTCATTTTTGTGTTTTGGGAAAATCAAAATAGCTATAATAATGATGGCAGTGGTTAAGAACAATAGAAGGCATTTGAAATGTACCTATGTTTCTCTTTTGTATAGAAGGTAACAGTAGTTGCATAAA
This sequence comes from Pseudocheirus occidentalis, assembly GCA_028646575.1. Taxonomy (NCBI): domain Eukaryota; kingdom Metazoa; phylum Chordata; class Mammalia; order Diprotodontia; family Pseudocheiridae; genus Pseudocheirus; species Pseudocheirus occidentalis. The sequence continues at coordinate 93,427,904 of CM053600.1, forward strand.
TATATTATTCTTTCTTGTTTTAACCTCATTGTCTTAGGACTTTTTGAAATGAAGCATTTAAACATAATTGAAATAAATTACAACTTTCTTCTTCATTAAGAGTTCCGTATTTGTTTCTTAAGCAGAGTATTTGCCTTTAGTTTTTTTCTCCCTCAACTTCTTTTTCTTTTCTTTCCTTCTTCCTTCTTTCCTTCCTTCCTTCCGTAGCTGAAAAACATGTTGCTTTACCACTGGGACTACTCTGCCTCCACTGGTGAACACTGTTAAGTTTTTCTCAGGCAAAATTGAATAGCATGAAAGAAAACTTGCCTTCCAGTTAAGGTGGTTGTCTCAGTTTATTAAATGCACCAAATATTCTACCATATATGCAGGTTTTAATTTCAGATGGTATGAAACATTTATTGTAACAAATCTGGTTCCACTCCTTCCAACAAAAGAGAATAAGAGGCTGCCCAGGCTCCCAAGAGGTTCCCAAAGAGTTGATTTGTTGAATTTGTTTTTTAAAACACCCGACAATTTTCTTAGAATGACAAAAAACATCTGTTTCAGGAACCTTAAAAATACCACAGAACTTATTTAAAGTAGCTAATGGAGACTGAAGACTCTTTTACTGTTTGAAATAAGTTCTTAATCCAACCAGCTTGATGCAATCCTTCAGTTATCAAAGTTAAGTAAACTAGATGTTGTAAAGGCTAGGATTTTTGTATTTGTTTTTGGCTGAACTTTGAAAATGTTGGGCTTTATGCCTTAAAATTGCTTACTGTGGTGCAGGCCCAGGAATCCAATTAGGAATTAAGAATTGAGTCTCTTGCCCCAAGAACTTATGTTCTGTTAAGACAAATGCATACCAAAAAAAGCAAATATTTTACACACACACATGTGCATGCACACACACATATTTGTATCTAAACACAAATATAGTTATAAACATATATACATGTTACATGCAAGTAATTTTGAAGGGCATCACATGTAACTGGGAGACTTAGCACACGCTTACCAGATGGGGTGATTCTTGAGCTGAGCTTTGAAGAAAGTAAGGGGTTCTATGAGGCAGAGGTCATTTCTAGCAAGGGCGTGGAGATGGGAGGCAAGATGGAGCCACAGGAGCTTCTTGACCAGAGAATTGACATGATTGGTTGTGTCGAAGGAGTATCAGTTTGACTACTGCAGAGGATGGTTTGGAGAAGGTGAGACTGGATGCAAGGAAAGCAGCTAGAATGTCTTCAGTAGTCCAGGAAAGAGGTGATAAGATCCTAAAATAGGGAAAGGGAAGTAGAGAGAAGGGGAAGGTTGTGAGGATTATCATGAATGTAGAATGGATGAGATTTGGCATCTTAACTGTTTAAAGGAGTGAGAATGGAAAGTTGAGGCTGACGCCTAGGTTGTGAACCTGGATCGCTTAAAAGGATTATGACATTCTCAACAGAAATAGGAAAATTAGAAAATTGGACACATTGGCAGAAAAAGATGAGATCTTTTTTTGAGATGTATTTGTGACAACCACTTAATAGATGGTGATACTAGACTGGAATTCAGAAAGAAGGCTAGGGTTGAATTAGAGATCTGAAAGTAATTTCAAGAGGGATGATAACTAAAAGATCATCAAGAAAGTGAATATGGAAATGGAAGAGAAGAGTGTCTGAGACAGTGCTTTGGGTATGCCCACTTAACAAGGGGGGAGCGGGGAAAATAGTCAACTATCAAATCCTGCCAAGATGTCAAGAAGGATTTAGCAATTAAGAACTCAGTACCCTTGAAAAGTGCAGTTTCAGGTGAGTGATAAAGTGGGAAACCATACTGCAAGGTATGGAGAGCTCAGATAGCTTTTTTCTAGGAGTTTGGCTCTGAAAGGAAGGAGACAAAACAGTAATAATTTGAGGGGAAGATAGGATCAAATGAAAACTTGTTAAGGGATGAGGAAGATCTAGATACATTTTTAAGCAATTAAGAGTGGATTAAGTGGCCAGGATCCTTAAAGAGCCTGGAATAACCAGAAGTACACAAAGGATTTGGCACAATCAAAAAGAATGACTATCTCTTCCTTTTATGAGTAGAGCAAAGATTGATAGAGTTAGGAATGATTTTAAGTTGATTTCGAGATATAGAATTGGGAAGAGATAGGAGCTCACAAAAGTTGACTTCACACCAGAGCAAATTTAAATGAAGACAGTGTAGCCTACTGACATTCTCCATCTAACAGTTCTGCAATAAGAATGTAAATTTTGCCATAAACTAATTTCTATTTGCATATTAGTGTAGATACAAATATAAACATTTCAGTTGTGTGCTTTTCTATAGAAGGCCACTGTCTGCATGAAGTCAGGCCATTCATTGAAGAAACTTTGATCATTTGGTATGGTGAAGAAAAAGTAAATAATGGGTTGGATTTTTTTTTTTTCACTTCTCAGCTCTTTATTTTGGCACTGTATACATAGCACATTTTAGGGCTTTCCTTTCCCGGCTGGATTCCTGTTAGGTTTAAAAAAAAAAAAAAGGAATAACAACAAATTTCTCCAAATATAATTCTGGAAAGAAAGTAAGAATCTTCTAATTTCCTCAAGTGTGTATCCTAATATACAGAAAGTTGATTTGGCGTATGAATGTGAAAATTGGCATCACATTCCCCTTTTTCCCACTGGAGAAAAAGTAAAAATGGGTTCAAAAATAGGTAAGTTCATGGGGTATATATCCAAGCTGATTTACTTCCATACTTCAACGGATCCATGAGCTCATTGATATGAGTGTTTCTGTGTCCTGCCATAAGTCTACTACAGAAGACCTTTCCATGGTTTCCAAGGGCTTTCCAATAGATCTTTTAATATTCTGCTAGAACCAGACACTCAGACTGTCTCTCCGCCTTCTCTTGCTCTTGCCACACGCACAGCTTCCTCCCTTGTTCAATTGTACATTTACTAGATTATTTCGTCGCTACTTCTTGCACACAAGTCCACGAGTAATAAGGTGTAACTTACGCTCCCTGCCCTGACGTGTCTCTTCATTGTACTTTTTTCCTTTCCCTTCCCTCCTCTTCTAATGTATTCCTCTTTCCCACTCTTCCTATTCTTCTAAGATCATCAAAATATAACAGAATCGCTCCTGCTGCTTTTCACTGTTTTGTGAAGTTGTGCTGCTATTCATAGCATTCCACTAGTCTCCACTGTTGTGACATTTCACAAATGTGCTTATATTATAAACTAGTGCTCTTGGCTACTATGTCTCTTCACCTGGTGAAAAACAGACTCACGGAATCTCAGAAATAGAAAAGACCTAACAAGTTTTCTAGTTCAGCCCATACCTGGACTAGAATTCTCCTAAGAAAACACCTTAGTCATTTATGACCACCAAGTACACAGGCGGATAGAGACTTCCCCTAACACTAAGCCACCTGATGGCATCAGCCACCAGGCTGATGACTTTTCACAGCTCTGTCTCACTTAAATCCCGTTCACTTGCAAGTCAAGACATCACCCTATTAATGTCTTTGGTCTTCTAGAACAGAGGACCAACAACAACAACACCTGGCCTAGCATCTTTTCCAGATTTTTCCATCACTGAATCTAGGAAGGAGGGTGAAGTTCCAACCTTTACCCTCAAGACCTTTGGAGGTTTCCTAACCTCATCGTACTTCACTCTTCTTTCATACTCACCCCTTATATCAAATGTATTGTCAAGTCTTGTCATTTCTGCCCTCACATCATCACTTGTATGCAACTGCTTCACTCATGTAGCTATCCCTCTCATCCATCACCTCGGACTTGGACTATTACAATAATCTTTTTGGTCTCTCTTTCTTCTTTCCCCAATCCGGTCCATCTTCCACTCAACTGTCAAAGTGATCTTCCTAAAGTGTAGGTCTGACCATTTCCTTTCTTCTCGATAAACTCCAGTAGCTTCCTATTACCTTCATGATACATCAGCAACCATTTATTAAGTACCTATTTTGTGCTGGACCACTCTGCTTATGTGGGGAGGATACAAAGAAAGGCCAAAGGCAGTTTCTTCTCTTGATGAGCTCACTGTCTGAAGGGGAAAACAATTAGGTTCAAACAAGATAGATGCCTGACAAATTGGAGATAATCAGAGGAAAGACACTGGCATCAAGGGGATTGGGAAAGGTTTCTGGGAGAAGGTGGGATGTTAGCTGGGCCTTGAAGGAAGCCTGGGAATCTAGGAGGCAGAGATGAAGCAGGAGAGATATATTTATTTATTATAAATTATATATATACATATATATATAAAATTATATATATAAACAAATATATTTAAAATATTAGATACTCTGTTTGGATTTTAAAATCCATCATAACTCCTTTCTACCTTTCCAGTCTTCTTATACTTGGTTTCTCTCCACATATTCCAAAATCCAATGACACTGGATTTCTTGCTTTTCTTTGCATATGACACATTACCTCCTAACTAAGGGCAGCAGGGTGGCACAGTGAATAGAGTTCTGAGTCTGGAGTCAGTTCAGATCTGGCTTCAGACACTCCCTAGCTGTGCGGTTTCATGATGTGTTGTGGTGGAACTATCTCAAAGAGTTCAGGGTCGGACCACCTCTAATCCAAGTATAGCCATTTATTAAGATTGATGCCCCTCAGAAGTGGGCTAGGTTCCAAGGAGAACCAACAACTTCAGAGAAAACAAGATGGATTTTTATAGGGCAAAGATGCAATTACATAACAGAAATTATAAATATTAAAAAGACAGGAGGAGTTTGTTAAAGGATTGGGTGATAGGGGAGGGGTTCTGGCTCCAGTGGAACTGCACATGCAATTACCCACAATGCCTATAAGGAAGTGAGAATATTGGGGATAGAGGCAGCTTTATTAGGATTCTCTCGCCTCGGCAGTATTCATCCTTAGATCAGCCTCTTTGTAGCATGACATCGGTCACCTCTTCCTAGAAAGTCTCTTACACCATTTCCCTGACATTTTACCCTCTTGGTTCTCCTACCTATTTGATAGTTCCTCAGTTTCTTTTGCCAATTACCCATCTGTATCACTCCCCCTAACTGTGAGTGTACTCCACAACTCTGTCCTGGGCCCTCTTCCATGACCTCATCAGTTCCCATGAACTTATCATCTCTACGAAGATGATTTCCAACTTCCAAAGTCCGACTCTCTCTCTTGTGAGTCAGTCAGGTATTGTCAGCAGTCTATTGGATATTTCAAACTAGGATCTGAAACTATCTATGTCTGAATTCATTAGCATTCTACTCAAATTCACTGCTCTTCCAAATTTGCCTTTCTGTCACCACCATCCTTCCCATCACTCTTCTGCACAACCTCAACATGATCATTGACTTCTTTCTTTCCTCTCCCACATTTAATCATTTCTGAAATCTTGTTGTTTTTGGCTCACAAGATTTCTTGCCCTCATGGCCTCTCACCTGAACTACTGGAATAGCCTTCTGATTAGTCTCCCTGCCTGAAGTGTCTTCCAGCTCCAATCCTTCCTCCACATGGCTACCAAAGTGATCTTTCCCAAAGTCCAGGTTCCAAAGTCTACTTCACTTTCCCACTCCATAAATTTCAATGGTTTGCCACTCCCTCTAGGAACAAATAGAAGCTTCTCCTGTTAGCTTTTTAAATCCTTTGCTGCTATTTGTACTGACTAGTCTCCCATGCCTAGAATACTTTCCCTCCTCTGCCTCCTGGCTTCCTTCAAGTCCCCCTGAAAATCTTACCTTCTCCAAAGAAACCTTTCCTAATCCCTCTTAATGCCAGTGCCCTCCATCTATTATCTCCAATTTATCCTGTTTATATCTTGTTGTTTTCAGATTGTCTCCCTCATTAGACTGTGAGCTCCTTGAGAGCAGGGACTTTTTGCCTTTCTTCCCATACCCAGTGCTTAGTGCAGTACCAGGCATATAGCAGGTGTTCATTGACTAACTCCAACCTACCTCTCCAGACTAATCAAATATTACTCCCCCTCCTGCATGCTAGAGTTCAGCCAAATTGGGCTTTTTGCTCTTCTTCATAAGAGACATTCCATCTTACCTTTGTGCTTTCACACTGGCTATCCCCCATACCTGCAATGCAAACCCACCTCACTGCTCCCCTTTTTGTTTTCCTTTTTTCCTTCAAAACTCTGCTCAAGCACAACATTCTATATGAAATCTTTCCTGATCCCCAACTGTTAGTACTCCCATAAATGTATCTTCTGTGTGTTATATACAGGCTTCTTTATATACATGTTGTTTCCCCTGATAGATTGTAAATTCCTTGATGGCAGGGACTTTTTTATTTTTGTCTTTGTATCTTAGCATCTAGCACAGTGTCTGTAAGAGAAATGATTATTTCTCTCTCATATTAGTAATCAGTTATTGAATTAGAAAGAGGATTTTATTTTTCAGAAAAACTCTTAAGTTGTTCCACCTCTGAAGGACATTGTAGATAATGAGATTGGAAAGGTGGGAAAGCCCAGTGTGCTCTACTCAGGTCTGGGTGGAGGTCAATTCTTTTTCTAGATTTCCCTGAGCTTGGAGGTGATTGAAGTAAATGAAGTGATCAAAGTCACATTCCCTAGCCTTCAGTAGAATAGGTCCATCTCTCATTATAATACTCATTCTCTCTCACTAATTGTTAACCAGTCAACTCTGATTGCCACCCTCAGGAGCACCCATTCTTCTAAGGGTGTATAAACTGTGAGCCCACTGCCATGATTCATCTTTGGCATTCAAGAATGTCACTGATCTATTTTATTAGTCATATGCTATCATTATTAATAATATGATTAACCCAGAAATTATGTCCCTTATTAAACTTCATACCTAGCACATAAAAAGCACTTAATATGTTCTTATTCATTAATTGATTAATTATTTAAGTTAAAATTAAAATAAACCTTCGATTCACAGAGCATATCTGGGAAAGAAAAAATGAACATTGACCTAAAGATATCTTGAATAGGAAAAAAAGAGAAGCCTGCAAGAAATGGTCGTTTTTCATAGGTAATCCAAAGAGCAGATAATCCATATTTGGATAATCAGGAGTTGAGTGTATAAGGGATTCAACTGTCCAAAATGTTTTAATTGCGGCTATGGTACACATATACACATATTACCCCAAGCTGAATCCTTCCAATCTAGCTTGGGCCTTGGAGTATAAATAAATATGCAGACATGTGTTCACCAGGCTGCCTAACATCTCAGACAAGAATGCCCTGCATGTACAGTCAAGTGCTCTGCAGGAGGCTGAATTGTAGAATACATGCGGATACAGGATGTGATCAGTCCCTCCAAGAACAATGGGTTGAGCGAGACAATCCTGGAAATTTGGCTCATCAGCAATTCTGCATTTGGCATCTCCTATAGCCTAAGGACCTTTAATGCTATGCCTTCCATATATAAGAAATCATTTTGTAAGCAGTTGGTACCTTGGTGATGATGACGTGCTGCCAAACCTGAGAATAGAGCTTCACCAAAAGGGATATTCCACGTACATCAGCTGCATGTAATGGAAGCTACAGACCATAACGTAACTTAATGCTCATGCATGAAGGGGAGCTATGTGGACAAATCCACATTGTATGTCTTCATACAAATGATCAAAAGCAATCTCCATGTCACAGGAGAACTTTTAGTCTTCTTTCCTTGATACCTAGATTTTTAAAACTTTAGTTATCAAGTTTATTTTAACAAGCCTTTTCATAGGATAGAAATGAACCTAATTCCTTTCAACACCCCCATTTAGCTAAAATTTGAAGTTGTCCATTAAAGGCCAGTTTATATAGTCTTTCTTTGCTCTCATCTAATTTTCTTGTGAAGTACATGCTAAATAGTGTTTTGTTTTGTTTTTTAATAACTGTTAGCTGGATAGACAGATATGTACAGGGTGGGTTGATGTTGAAATTATAATTGCTTCTTTTCAAACAGAACACCATCTTCATAAAAACTCATTTTGGTAATTTAGAATAATGGTGAGAAAGTAGTATTTATTTTTAAAAGCCCAAAAGTTATCTTCCATCTTATCCCACACATATCCTTTAAAGATATACATTACAACTGGATAATAGGTTTCAAGCTAAACAACATCTTGGAAATCATTCAATCCAACCCCCTCATTTGCAGAGGAAGAAACTGAGGCCCAGAGAGGATGAACAACTGACCCAAGGTCAGGATGACAGTAAGTGGCAGAGCTTGGATTCGAACCCAACACCTGTGACTTCAGACCAGTTCTCCTTCCTTGGTACCATCCCCCTTACTCATAAGTTCTATTCATACCTGTTTTCATTCTTCTCCTTTGTTCTGTCTCCAGATCATTAAAATATAATGGATGAACAGAATCTCACTGTTGGAAAGACCCTAGGGACCATACAGGCCAATCTGTTCTTTCACACCTATTCCCCTTCCAGTACTTGGGACAAGTTGTCACCCAGTTTCTGCCCAGAAAACTACCCATGGAAGAATATTCACTCCCTAAGACAACTCATTCCATCTGTGGATAGCTCTATTTATTTTTTACACCTCTAACATTTAAGGGGTTTTTTTTCCCCCTACACTAAACCAAATTCTTTCTTTCTGAAACTTACGTGCATTGCTCACAGGTCTGCCTTCCAGGGTCAAGTCAAACAAGTTGAATCCTTGTCCTATGTGCTAGCCCTTCAAGTATTTGAAGACAGTTATCTTGTCTGCCCCAAGTCACCTATCCTCCAGGCAAAACACTCCCTGTTTTGTTCAACCAACCCTTTCCTGGCATGATCACCCATCACTCCCAGTTGGGAAAAATGAGCAAAATCAGACTTCGCTTTCGATGCAAGTATCATTTCTAATCATATGTAAGCCGTTAGAATCAGGTTCCTTCTTTCCGATTCTGCACACACAGTTTATGGAGCTGCTCAGAGAAGTTTATGTAAATGTTTAGTTTATGGGACAGAATTTACCCTGCCCTGCTTTGGGCAGTTGTATCCATGCCTTGCTAGAGAGTTCCAAAGTAGTTTCGTAAAAGAATTACAGGCCATGTTCTCCTTGCACACTTAGTAGAATCGTAACTAGCAAAGCATTTTTAATTGTGAAAACAACTCTTTAAAAATTTAAAAATTTTTATATTCTCTACCTTCTTTATCATTTGTCGTCGCTCAGTTATATTCCAAGACATTAAAGTATCTCAATTTATTTGGCCATTCTCAATGAGACAGGCATTGTTTTATATCACTATCATTTCCAAATATACATGCTGGCAAAAAGTAGATACTTATTAAATGCTAGCTCCCTAAATGACACTCCTTCTCCCTTTTGACACTCCAAGGAACCATCCTTTGTAGTAAAGAATAAAAATGAAGTAGGGGAGAAAAAAAAGAGTTCAGCAAAGCTAACCAGCACAACAACCAATTATGACGATATAGTCATAGACAACTAGGTGGAGAATGGGTAAAATGCTAACCTCAGGAAGAGCTGAGTTCAAATTCAGCATCAACCACTTACTAGCTGTGTAACCCTGGCCATGTCACTTCATCTTGCCTACCCTCAGTTTCCTCACTTCTAAAATGGGAGGGAGGAGGGGATATTAGTATCTGTCTCACAGGGCTATTGAAAGGAATGAATGAAATAACCTATGTACAGGGGGTGGCTAGGTGGCACAGTGAATAGAGCACCGGCCCTGGAGTCAGGAGGACCTGAGTTCAAATCCGGCCTCAGACACTTAACACAAAAAAAAAAACTAGCCGTGTGACCTTGGGCAAGTCAATTAACCCCAACTGCCCTCCAAAAAAAAAAAAGCAAAAAAAAAAAAATTAAAAAAAAAATAACCTATGTACAGACCTATGCAAATGCTAGTTATCACTATAATAGTCTTCCACCTTTGTAAAAAATGGGAAGGAAATGTCTTTTCTCATTTCCTTTTCCTGGCAAGGCTTGATCATTGTAATTACACAATGTTTAATTTCATTATTTTTTGGCTCTTTCCACTGCCATTATTAGAATCACTGAGTACATTGATTGCCTGGATCTGTTGATTTCACTCTGGATCAGTTCATAAGTCCTCCCATGCTGCTCTCTATTTTCATATTCTCTACCTTCTTCATCATTTGTCATTGCTCAGTTATATTCCAAGATATTAAAGTATCACAATTTGTTTGGCCATTCTCAATGGACAGGCATCTACTTTTGTTTCCAGTTCCTTGCTCCCACCAAAGGTGCTGCTCTACATATTTTGGTGCACATGGGACCTTTCTTTCTGTTTATAACCTCCTTGGGCTTTGAAGTAGAATCTGCTACAATTCTGCTAGGTCTCTCCAGAGCAGGGGTTCTCAACCTGAGATCTTTGAACTTGGTTTCTAAAAATTAAATAATTAAACAAAGTTTCATAACTACATTTCAGTTGCTTTCATTTTTAATCCTGGGTATTTTATACATTTTCAGAAATTATTCTGAGAAGTGGTCCATAGACTTCAGACAAACACAAAACCAGACAAAGTCTATGACACAAAAAGTTAAAAATCTGCTCTAGGGTATGACCATTTTAGTCAGTTTCTTAGGGTAAAAAACCTAACTCTTTAGGAGTGCTTTGAGAACAAATAATGATCATTTCTAAAATGATTAAACGAGGGGAGGGCACAAACGCATATATATTAGCTCTTTACTAAGATTTTTTTATAAAGGAAGAAGGCTAAAATATTCATCAATGCCAAATCGTCATTTTAGGCCCCAGAATAACATTTCCAGAACTGCTTTATTTCAATACTATTTCTGAATCCCTCAATAGATGATCATCAGTTGGGAATGGCCAAACGAATTGTGATTCTTTACTCTCTCAGAATATTAACTGAGCCATGAGAAACGATGAAGACAGAGAATGTGACATTAGCGGGCTGCATGGGAGGATCTCTGACCCGAAGCAGAGTGAAATGATGTTCTGCTGTATACACCTATTCCATTTCTGACTGAAATCATGGCTACTCGGTTGCACAACGGGCCTGGTTCTGCTGCTGCACGTCTTATTGGGCGGCACTTACAATCAGTTATCATGCAAGGGCAAATTGTGAAGAAAAATTTTCCTGAGAAACCTGATGTTCCCCCAAAGGATGATAGTGTTAGAACTTCTTATTTGCATGTGTGGGAGCTGAGGCGCAGGTGACAAGTGCTTACCTCAAACAATGATTTGTTTCAATGGAATTTGGACTTTCAAGTCTTTCTCAAGCATCTGGGCTGGAAGTTTGAAGACTGGCAGATAGAATGTATCAACAAGTCTGCCCGGCCTTAGGCAACAGCCTACAGGGCTGTTGATAGTACCAGGCCAAGGAAGACAGACTGGTAAGCGATTCGCAGGTTGCATTTCACATTGTCTCTTCTTAGCTTTGTCCCTCTGTATCATACTGACTGAATGGACCTGAACCATTGTTTAAGTTTTTCTCTAACTATCAGTCTTTGGGAAGGAGCTAGAGGAAGATGCATGAGAAATACTGAACTTTTCTTGTGGGGGTAGTGATTTCAACCAGATGAGAACTCATTTCTCAACATTAGGACCCCATTTTATCTGTGATCATCATGTTACCTAAGCAGTATGATTTGAGGGATTCCAGGAAGATCCTCTTGTCCCCAAATGCCTTCCAGCCGCAGCACCTGAAATTCCACCATTAGTGACTCATTCCTTTGGGTCTGGCAAGAAATCAATGAAATTCTCAAAAATTCAATAAATAAAAAATCAATGAAATTCTAAAAAATTCAAGAAATAAATAAATAAATTCAAGAAATAAATAAATAAGGGAGGGGGCAATACATTGAATCACTAACTCCATAATGGGTTGATTATATTGCCGGTAATTACAGGTAAGGAATGAATAATAATTAATAATATTTATTTAGATATGGCATTTTAAAGTACTTTTATATATTATCTCATTTGAACCTTGAAACACTGGGATATAGATGACCTTATTATTCCCATTTTGTGGATAATGAAGGCTGAAAAAGGATGTGATTTGCATGGAGTCACACAGCTAGCATCTGAGGAGGGATCTTAATCGAGGACTAAGAATTTCAACAAGTGGCACAATACTAGAGTCATCTCTACAGAAGATAATGTATGTAAAGCCTTTGGCCAAACTTAACATACTATGTCTAATGGTAGCCATCTCCAGGGTGGGGAGTGGGGGTGGGGAAGGAACAAAAAGAAAATAAAAGAAATGTACATGATAACTTTATTATATTTTTCAAAGGAATAGCAAGTCATACATAATAAATTTGTAGTTTTGTTTGAAATCATTTTTATTATGTGTTATGGAAATGCTTGTTTTATTCCACAAATTAAAAACATAATTAAAAAAGTAGTGAGTATAATTATTATTTCAATTTAGTACCCTGGAGAAAAAATAGTGGAATATATATATCTATTATGTACATATGTGTATGTGTATATGTAGGTATATGTGTATAGATACACACATATCTGAGATAAAAAGATAGTAAGTTAAACAGTCACAGTGTCCCCATCCCACAGCATTTATGTCCAGCTTCAAGGCTTACCAGAGATAAACCATGTTATCTATTAAGACCCAACAGGAGGATTTAGTGAGTGGCTTAAAGGTAACCTAACATTTGCCTGATTAACTACTCCTTGACGTTTCTTTGGGTGAGAAAAGCAAAAACAAGAGTCCATCCTTCTCCAGTTGACCTGCTTGGTGAGGGAGGTCAGTACACCCAAGTCCAGGCTGTTTGAAGATGACCAAGACTTAGCCACAGTATGAAACAGTGCTTCAGAAAAGCTGCCGGAATTCAGGTGATCCTGTAATGAGCTGTTTGTGCTATGTAGTTGCCACCTACTTTTTCAACATCAAATGGGTAAAGAAACCATAGCTTGAAGTTTTCAGACAAGGACGGATCAATGAGAGTGGACTGAAGGCCCCTCTCTCTTCAAAGAATAATGGAAAGGTGGCCAATGAGAAGTGCTGTTCTGGACCCAAGCTCTCCTCAACTGTTAAATTTTTAGTATGAACATTTATACCTCAAAAGTCAGCAACAAACAAAAAACTGCTTTAAATCAGTTGATATCTGGGCTTAAGAAAGTAATAGAGAAAATGTTAATTATGCCGATTAAACTTAAAAATGTGTCATGCATACATTTTCCCCTGTAGGGCAGGTTGTTAAACACTCACAGACACACCTGTGTCTACAAGTCAGGAGTCCAAGTCTGTTAGTATCTTCCTGTGGGACTTTGGCTGTCAGTTTCCTTGGCTTTCAGAAATGAAGAGACTGGTTACCATGGTGGATTTGGAATTGGAAGATGTGGCTTTATATCCTGGCTCTGCCCCCTTGCTACCTGTGTAACCTTGGGCCAATGACTTCATCAGTTTGAACCTCAATTTTTTCATCTCTAAAAATGAGGGAGCTGAACCAGATGTTTTCCTAATCCTCCGATCACTATAGTACTTTCTTTCCAATACTAAGACAATTGTACTACTATTTCTTCAAGATTTCTGAGATTCATCCTTGTTATCCATTCCCACAACCATTATTAAAATATTTTTTTGTTCTCTCCTTGAACTACCCTTATCAATACCCTCCCATTGCACCAAGTCTAATTATTTAGGCAGGGTTTGGCACCAAGACTGTCTTGCCAACAATGCTGTTCCTCTACTCTTTGATCTCCCACCCACTCTATTTCTGTAACGTTTCTCTTGGCTCAAGGTGGTTGCTAACTCCTACTCCTTTCTCTCTTTTTTTCTCTTATAATGCACCACAACAAACAAAAGCTTAATAATAAAAAAGCAGTACTAAAATTCATGTTCACATAACTTTAGCAATCTCAGTAGTATGTAAGCTCCTTGTGGGCAGGGACTGTTTATGTTTGCCTTATACACCAAGGCATGCAATCAATGTTTCTTGAAGTTAATTTATGTGAGTTCCTAGAGGGCAGGGGGACATGCTTTTTATATATGCTATGTAATGTCCATCCCTTTGTGGAGATTCAATTCCATGATTCCACAGGTATGGGTGCTCTCTCCAGTGACACAAATAGCCCCTCCATATAACTTATTTGAAGATTTAATAAATTAATATGAGGGGGGGGGGAGTCATTACCTGGTAGCTAATCTTCTTCTGATGAGTGTTTCTGTTAATTTACCATTTCTGTGCCTGTCCGCTGATACACAAGTATTTCTAACTTGGTAGAGCCTATAGGACTGTATTCCTCAGGCATATCTTTGGAGAACTAAGGGTCACCTCCATATAAAGATGTATCAGAATAAAATTTTAGTAAAAGCTAGTAATTATTTGATAAAGCAAATGTATGATTTTCTGACCTATTAACTGAAATCAGAATCATCAGAAATAAATTAACTGCATGGATTCAGAAACAGTGAATTTTTCTTGAGCATTTTTTATCATGATAATGAGAGAAACCTTGCTACTTGATTGACTAATCCGATTAACTAGGCTGCTAAAAATAACACAATGAGAGTTTTTGCTCCAAAAGGGAAATGCTTCTCCCTGAGCCTTGGTAAAGTTTTGTCGTCGGGCTTGTGTTCAAGTGTTTATACTGATCTCGAGTCTTTTCTTGGTTTAAAGCCGTGTCTTTCCACTATTTGCTTGGGCTATTTGAACAGGTGTCTTTGTACAATTTATAGTAAATCTGAGGTTTTGTCTGCTTACATTTTGCACGAGAAACTGTGGAAAAGAGACCAATCCCTGTTGCTAAACTATTCACACCTGTGCCTGTAATGTCTTTCCCCTCCCCCTCCCCCCATTCGATTGGAAATCCTTTTTCACCTCTAATGCCCTTTTTGGGGAGAGTCACAGACAGGTGTGGGGAGAAAAGAGCTACGGTCTTTTCCCGCTTCCATTGGCAACCAGCCACAAAGACGTACGTGCTGTGGCTTTTGGCTGGTTTGCTAACATAGCTTCACTGAGGCATCTCCTTTGACAGGGGGCCAGGGTTTAGAGAAGGACTTTGGATCTATGGTGGCAATGGGAGAAAGTAGGGGCCGAGTTCCAGTGGCAGGGGACTACTCCCAATATAGCCACTCCCGCCCTACTGGTGCCACGTGGTTTGGGAGCCAGGTTCCCCTGGAGAGCCAGGCTCAGAGGGCTAGGGGCCAGTTCTGGAAGGGGAAAACTGATCATGATGGGCTTCAGGCTGCTGTTGGCCACAGATCATAGGCATATTCCACATGCGAGCCCAGGAGGCAGGGCGGCTTTAGGCACATTGTTGCTCTGTGCGCCCTTGCTCGGTGAGGAGAGATTCCAGAAAGGTTCTCAGGAGCATAGGGAGGAGGAAGAGAAAAAGAAGGAGGAGGCACAGGCCTTTGTGCATGCTCCCTGGAGAGAGATCATAGGCTGTATAAGCTCCATCCTCTCCAAAGTGGCCCTGAGCCAATAGCTTCGCGCATGCTCCCTCGAAAAAGATCACAGGCTGCAGCCTTCTACCTCCCCCAGGGGCAGGGAAGGGCTGGCTGTGAACGCAAGTCCCTTTGGGGAGAGGTCCCTGGCTGGTTTCCACGAGGTCTGGGGCAGAGGGGACGGCCCTCTCCTGCTACCCTGGGGGGAAAATCCTGGGCTTGTGGGAAAACTTTTTTTCTTAAGAACTTAACGACTTTGGAGCTCCTAGTGCCTCCAGAGAAATGTGGTCCAGTCAACTACTGGGTGAGGAGGATTCAACCCAACAACAGTTCAGCAAGGTGGGCTCCTAAAGATGGGACTCTTTGGGCTTAGGTCTCCTGCACTTGTTTTTAATGGATCTTTACCCCTTAAGAGTTGGAAGGAGTATGATGTACTTGAGGGCAGGGACTGTGGGGTTTGGGTTTTTTTGTTTTTCTGTATATTGCCGACCCTTTCTGGAACATAGTAAGCGTGTAATAAATGTCTGTTGGCTGACAAAACATTGAAAATATTCAGTAACCCCCACAAGTCCCATTTTCCCCCCGGTGCCTGTTTCCACGGCCACGTGGACATCTTATAACCCCAAATACCCACACTTACACAGATATGCAGAACTTCCTTCTTGGCAGTATAAACAATCAATAAACGAGCATTTATTAAGGATCTACATTTAATAGCAAGCGCTTATCCATTGCCAGACACTGTACTAGGTCAAAAACAAAGCAATACCTGCTCTCAAGTTGATCGTATGGTAAGAGAGGAAAAAACACATACGGTACAAAATGAATTCCGAGATAATCATAGGGGCTGGGGGAAGGACACTAGCAGCTATGGCGACCTGGCATAGCCTTAAGAAGAAGGTGAGACCTGGGTGTGGTCTTGAAGAGAAACAAGTGATTCCAGCAGGCCGAGGTGATGAAGGGAGTACATTGGGGGGAAAGGGTGGAGAGGAGCCGCAGATGCAAAGGCAGGGACTCTGGAGATGGAGTATCATGTTGAAGGAACACTAAGAAAGCTCATCTGACTGAATGGTAGAATGTGTGGAGGGAAATAATGAATAATAAAACTGGAAAGGTAGGAATCTGTCAGGTAGTGGAAAACTGGCTACTGGAAAACAAATTCCCCCATCAGCCTCTCAGTTGTGCATTTAAGGTAGTAGAACTTGTATGACTTTTAGTATTTTCATCTATAAAATGAGAAGGTTGTTCTTAATGATCTCCAAAGTCCCTTTTATTTCTATATCCTAGGAACCTGTCCTTCACTCCCTGAAGACTTCTCTCTGAATCTTCTGCTAAACAAAAAAATAGCAGAAGATATCTCTCAATTTCAAATCTTCTTCTAGGAGACAGGCAGAAATTAGAGCTGCTGCCTTCTATGATAATTCAGTATGAAGGGTCCAAACTAGATAGTTGCTAGGTACCCAACTATCCAAGGACACTGACTTTATTTTAGGTTATATGATCCTGGAAGATTTGGGTGAATTAGTGACTAATTATTAGGGCAAATAATTAGGGTGTTTTAAGTAGTGCACACTCGCTTCTGGGTTATATGAGCTTCACCTGAGTTTCTATAATACCATGAGCTTACTTGAGAAGGCATTCCTGTTCTCAGAAATTGAGCCCCAAGCTTCAGGAAAGAGACCCTCTATGATTCTCAGTAGAAGCAAAGCTCATAAGTGTGCTGATTAATGTTTAACAATGGGCTCTCTTAGGAAAAAAATAAGTAAGACATTTTAAAATTTATTCTGCACTCTTAATATTTTTTCCCTCACTTTCTTGTCCAGTCAGTCAACAAAACAATAGCTCTACTCTATTCACTATGTTGTTGTTCAGTCATTTCAGTCGTGTCTGACACTTCATGACCCTATTTAGAGTATTCTTGGCAAAGATATTGGAGTGCTGTGCCATTTTCTTCTCCAGTTCATTTTACAGATGAGGAAACTGAGACAAACAGGGCTAAGTGACTTGCCCAGGGTCACAGGGCCTTGCAAGTGTCCAAGGCTGGCTTTGAACTCAAATCCTCTTGATTGGCTAGGATTGGCACTCTATCCACCCAACCACTTCTATTCACTATACTGTGTAGCATTTGCTGAATTCTGGGATATAAATATTCACATTGAAAATGTAACAATCAACTCTCTTAAGCTGGTCTAAGTCAGTACACTACTGTTGGAGACTCACAAGTATTAAGGGATCCAGAATTTGAACAATGGGCATAGTCCCAGAAGCCCAAATTAAAATAGCCACATTCACTGAAGAGGGAAGATGCGTAAAGCAGAAAGAGCTAGTTTTCAGAAGAAGCCTTTATTGCTTATAAGAACAAAAGAGCTGGTTCAGTTTATTGCTGAATAGTACCTATCAGCCTCCTCTGTAGATACAAAGCAAGTACAGAAGGCAGTTGTTCAAACTCAGGAAAATAAGAACAAACTCAGCCCCGATGAATTGTGCTAATTTTATCGACCAATTAAGCATTTATTTAGTGCTTATTGTGTGCCAGGAACTGTGTTAAGTACTACAGATAAAAAGAGAGGCAAAAGACAGTCCCTGGTCTCAAGGATCTTACTATCTGTATAAATAAATTATGTTTATCTGGGGAAAAGTGCTTAATTCAAGTCAATAAGCATTTATTAAAGTTCCTAGTGATGGATTGTGCTGGTTTCAAGTATTAACAGTGGACATCCCACCCCAGGACATCTCATGATTTTGGTAATGGCTGTTCTAAAACCAAAGAAACCTCCAACATATCCCACATTTACCCACCTTCTGATCACCAACTCTGACCCTTCTGCCTAGAATTCACTCCCTCTTTCACTCCCTGTCTTAGAATCTCTAGCTTCCTTCGCGTTTAGATCTTATATCTAGGTGCTAGGTGGCAAGGTAGGTAGAGTGCTGGGTCTGGAGTCAGGAAGACTCATCTTCTTGAGTTCAAATTTGATATAGATAAATAGATACAATTGAATCCATTAGAGGAAGGACCACTATGTGAAATAATAGAGAGAGAGAAGAAAAGAGGGTCCAGTACATACACTTGAGGGACATCTATGATAAGTGGGCATGACATGAGTAAGCACCCTGCAAAGGAAACTCAGAAAGACTGGTCAGATAGGAGAAGAACAAGGAGAGAACAATGTCATGAAAATCTAGAGAGGAAAGAGTCCCCAGGAAAAGAGGGTGATCAGCAATGTCAAAGGCTGCAGAGAAGTCAATCAGAATGAAGATAGTCATTAGATTTCAAAATTAAGAGATCATTGTTAACTTTAGAGAGCGATTTCAGTTGAATGATGAAGTTGTAAGGCAGATTGCAGAGAGTTTAATATCTACACAAAAGTAAAAAGTACTTGGTCTAGATGACATTTTCAAGGATTTTAGGTAAAAAGGAGAGAGAACTTTTGCCCAACCCCAAGACTTTCCAAGAATGGGACAGAATGTTTATTATTTAGACCCATCCCAGGTCTTCAAAAGGCAGCTTGTTGTATCTTTTAGAATTATAATACAAACCATGTTGTATGATGCTATCCAGGAGCTTAATATAATACATCTAAATGGGAGAATTCTGTGGGAGGACAATAGACTTAGCCTTGTGTTTTGTACTATAGTCCTTAACCCAGCCCAGGTGGCATAGTGATCAGAGAACTGCACCTGGAATCAGAAGACCAGAGTTCAAATCTAGCCCCTGCAACAAATCACTTGAATTCTGTCTTGGTTTCCTCATCTGTAAAATCGAGATAATAATAACACTTTTCAAGGTTGCCTTGAGGATAAAAAGAGAGAGTATTTGCAAAGTGCTTTGTAAAAAAAAAAAAACAACAACCTTAAAGCACTATCTGAATGATAGCTATTATTATTATTTTTATTCTAGGTTCCACATTTAAGGAAGGTCATTGCCAAGTCAGGAGGAAAATCGGGACATTGAGCAGATTGGTGATCATACATATAAGTTTGATTGAAGGAAATGGGACAGTTTAACCTGCAGAAGAGAAGTTTCAGCAGGACATGATAGCTGTCTTCTAGTATCTGAAGGATTGTATGGAATCAATGCTTGTTCTAATTGGCTCCAAAGGGGCAAATAGCAGGGAGAAGTTCCAAAGAGACAGATTTAGATTTGATGTAAGGAAGAAAAAAACTTCCCGATAATTCGACTCTGCCAAAAGTCAAATAGACTTCTTTAGAAGGCAATGGATTCCTTCACTGGAGGTTTTCATCAGAGGCTAGATCACTTGTTAGAGATATTATAGGAGGAATTTCTTTTGAATTGGATGGCTGTGAGGTCCATTCCAAGTCAGATTCCTTTACTCTGTAACTAACCTGCTTACTCATCACTCAATGCAGCCATGACTGACAGGTGATGAATTTGGGGGCCATAACAACTTATGAAACAGTGTATTTAATGGGTGGAGACCCAGTCAGTGTTGGCAGAAGTACCCCTATCAGTGAAAATGAATTGTCTTTTTCAGACTGTTGAAATATCTTGTTTGTTTCATTCCTTACTGTGTGACTCCCATGATAAATTCCTGAAAGGAAAGGAGAGTCAGCTTATCTTTTGCTCTCAACAGCTCCTTGGCCAGTCCTATGAATAAGGATGTGCTTAAATGCTTTTGTTGATGATGGTGTTAGAATTGCCACCTGTACTGGGGAACATTCCTTTCACTTTTGTCCCATTAATCTGTGTACCTGTTATAATTCACTCAATGAAATGTAAGCTTTCTGAAGGCGGTGACTGTTATCAGTTACTTAGAAATAGTACTGGCAAAATTATTTTTACTGTACTTGAAAAATTGTCTCATTTTTAATTTGCTTTTATGGTCTAGTAGGTCCACCTCCTTCTTATATGTGTTCCTAACACTGATTAACTGATTAACAGAGTTTGTATGAGTGACTTTAAAGTGTGGGACTCTGATGGATTGTGTTAATTTTGCTAGCTCTGTGACCTCCTATATAATGCTTACTTTATGAAAATTTTAAAAATAAATGTGATTACAGAAATTAAATTAAGCAAACATTTATTAAGCAACTATTATGTGCAAATATGGA
The DNA here is from genome assembly GCA_028646575.1 of Pseudocheirus occidentalis. Classification (NCBI taxonomy): domain Eukaryota; kingdom Metazoa; phylum Chordata; class Mammalia; order Diprotodontia; family Pseudocheiridae; genus Pseudocheirus; species Pseudocheirus occidentalis. Next base: position 93,448,250 of record CM053600.1, read on the forward strand.
ACTCATGACTCAACAGCTTTTAGAAACTACTATTTTATGGCTAACAGGCTAGATTTTGAAACTCTAGTTGGAGAGGCTAACCCAAGCTTGGTACTCTCTAGGAAATCCCTTCTCTGACTGGAAAGGTTGATTATCAAATCACACTACCTTCCTCTTCATGGCTGCCCTATGATTTGGGGGTTATGCTACTATCTCTTTAAAGATGGGTCCCTGAAATATGCTTGTTCTATGTGGACTAGAACATGGGTAAATCCCAGTGTTTAACCCACTACAGCTGTTTATGGCTTAATTAATGAAACCCAGATCTGCCCCTAATTGTGCTCCTCTCACAGGCTCTTGTGGATAAGGTGAAGTGAATGAAAAGAGAACGAGTTATTAATGAGCACTCCCTTTTATAGGTCAGCCCACAGGATAGTTCCTCTTATGATGTTAATCCCAGGGATTATGAGCCAAATAATTTATTTGGGGGGCAGCCCCAGTCACTAGAATTTATTCCAGAGATGTCCTTTAATAAGGTGCCAATGGGCATGTACACACCCTCCATAAAGAAATACTTTCAAAAGTCTGAAACAAAGGCTCACCTCCCTGTAAGCTCATCACATTCACCAGGGAACACCCATGGGAGTTTCCACGAGTGACACTCAAGTATTGGACTCAGCCAGCTTATGCTACTCTGCTAGTTCTGTGTATTCCTCTATGTTATGAGAAATTTAAGAGAAGAAAGTATGATTCAGTTCAGCAAGCATTTATTAATCATCTATTGTGTGCAAGATGTTATTGTAGAGGTTGTAGACACAAATACAAAAGAAAAACAATTCCTGACTTCAAGAAGCTTAAATTATATTACTCACCCAGATCTCTAATTGTGATTTAAAACAACCTTCCCAACTATTCCATGCCAGTTGGTCTGTTATTCTCACCTCTTCCCTACTAGAACCTTGGACTTCACAACTGAAACTACCGTGGGCTGTGTTCGGTGAACTTCACTTTATCTCGTCCATATATAAGCCTCCATCTCACTTCTCCACTATCTCTGTGACATGTCACATGTCATCTCAACCTTGGCCATTTCCACTCTATTGTGTGGTTCTCCATCCTGTCCCTCCTCCAGCTCCCCTTTAGGTGCTTTTTACTCATAACAAAATGTAAGGTCCTTGCAGGCAGATACTGTCTTGTTTTCTAGTATTTGTATTTCCATGGCTTTATCTACCTATCAAATAAAAAATGACACTATTCAGGATGACACCAAGTTAAGTTGGGAAGAAGGAAGAACCACTAGGAGGAGCTTTTCTTTTCAAGGCAGCAACTTGGTTGTTTATGAGCAAGTCATAGTATATAGAACCTCTGGCTAAAAGAAATCACACTCATCATAAAAAGTCAGGCAGTGGCCAGGCACCTGCATTTGAATATATCTTAGAAGTATTACCAGGGGTATGCTGATAAATATTTAACAACTGACTTTGGAGTGGGAATAGAAAATGTATACAAGACATACTTTTAAGTTTAATCTGCATTAATATCTTCTCTATCATTTTTTTTAAGTTTAGGAAATCAACAAAACAATAAAATGAAACTTGATTTGTAACATTTGTTTATTTCTGGGGTATAAATACTCACACTGAACAGTTGTTCCTGTCCTGATTCTCTTCCCCAGGTTCTCTCACACTCCTTCAAGTGTGGAATGCATCTCCACCCCTTGCATTCCTTCCACAGAGAAGGTATTAGTTTCTACAATATTGTTGTTCAGTCACATCCCATCAAATTCTCCATGACCCTACTTGGGGTTTTCTGGGAAAAGATACTAGAGTGGTTTGCCATTTCCTTCTCCAGCCCATTTTATAGATGAGGAAACTGAGGCAAAGAATTAGTTGACTTGCCCAAGGTCACACAGCTAGTAAGTATATGAAGTAGGATTTGAATTCATGTCTTCCTGATATCAAACCCGGTACTCTATCCACTGAACCACCTAGCTATCCTTCTACAATAGTCACCTCTACCCCTCCACACTGCAACCATTCAATAATGCTTCCTCACTGTGATCCATCTTGTAATTATTTTGTGTTTACTAATTTATGTACATGCTGTGTCCCTTGCAGGCTGCTTGAGGGCAGGGACTGTGCTGCTTTATTTTGTTTTGGTATTTATCCTCAGTGACTGGCACATGAGGTGCTTCATAAATGTTTATTCAGTTGAATTGATCTGAATTGAAAATGATCCACACAAAGTGTACCAGCATTGAAGAAAAGTGATTAAACAGCGAAATCAGAATCAGTCTAACACAGCAGCTGGGACTTGGACACAAAGGTGACGCTGGTCTGGAGTGAGATCATTTCCCCAGTGTTGCAAGCTGCTGCGAAATAATAATGTAGGATCTGATATAGGGAGCCCCCCCATTAGTAAACTTTTTCTTCCAATGCACCTTTTCTGCAACTTACAGTCTTTTCTTTTTTATAATTCAATTTCATTTTATTTTCAATTCCAAATTCTCTTCTCCCTCCCCTGCCCGTTGAGAAGGCGAGAAAAACAAAATACATGAGAAATATGTCTAGTCATACAAAACAAAGTTCAACATTAGCCATCCCTTCCCCACCCCCTGCAAAAACAAACAAACAAAACAAGAAAAAGAAAGAGAAAAAAAAATCTGCTCTACAAGCCCATCATTTCACTATCTGGAGCTGGATAGCCTGTTTCCAGTCCTTTGGGACTGTGGCTGGTCATTGTGTACTTTAAAAAGTTGCGTAGGGACACTGAGAAGTTAAGTAATTTACCTAGTCACTAGTTGCTATCTTCTTGATTCCAGTGCTGCTTCTATCTCATAATTCCTTTCAGATATTAGCATGTCCAAAAGGAAATAAAACAAAAACAAAGCAGCAGTCTAGTTTGGTTGGACCTTTTGAATATGTCCAGAACTGGAATCTATTCTAATAGTTGTAGAGAAAAAAAAATGATGTCTAACTCCTTCTGGAGACATTCTCCTGAGTCACCAAAAACCTAAGAAATAGGATGCAGTCAGTTACCGCAGTGGACATAACCTGTTTTACAAAGTTTCAGAGACTGCAGTCCTTGAGCACTTGGACAGCTCTCTACTACTGTCTTAGCTCCTCTAGAGGGCAGCTAGTCACAGTGTCCTTGCTGAGCCCTCTTAATAGTAGCAATAGTGTTGATCAGCCCTTTTAGTTCATAATTGTCTTAGAAAATAACTCTGGAGTTACTTTAGTGAAACACTGCGTCACTCTCCTACCTGCTCTTGTAACTCTCTATATGGGAAGGGCACGCACAGATGTACTAACTGCCTTGACTTTGTGGGCTCTCACATTTTCCAAGTAATCCTTCTCAGACTGATGGCATGTCTTGCAGTATCTAATTTATGAATAGTAACAGTTGCTATTTATAAGTGAATTATATCATTTGATTATGCACATTATATTAATCTGATTGGGGTTTTTATAATCTTCAATTTTATATTCCGAAATAAAAAATCTTAGAGCCAGAAGGTGGTTTTTTTTTGGATTTGTTTTGCTTTTTGGAGGGGGAAGCCTGGGCAATTGGGGTTACATGACTTGCCCAAGGTCACATGGCTACTAAGTGTTAAATGTCTAAGGCTGGATTTGAACTAAGGTCCCCCTGACTCCTGTACCTATATGTATTTAGCTGTTTTGGACTGCAATTACATTCCCTTGAGTTTCAAATATGATTGAGGCAGTCTCATCACAATATCCAGTGGTAAATCTTGTTTCTTATTGTTGTTCCTGTTCCTTTTTTTTTCAGATAATAATATAGTTGAATTTCAAATAGATAAAAAGGAGGAGGAAGAGAAAAAGATGAAGAAAGAGAAAAGGAGGAGAAAAGGAGTAGAAGGAGGAGGAAGAAGAGGAGGAGGAGGTGCTGATGCTCTATTCACCAAGCCACCTAGCCCACTTGGCTGCTCCCAGAAAGTGTTTTAGAAATCGGTGATTTAAAAAAAGGGGGGGGAGGGGGAGGCTATGTGGCGCAGTGAATAGAGCACCAGCCCTGGAGTCAGGAGTACCTGAGTTCAAATCTGGCCTCAGACACTTAACACAAAAAACTAGCCGTGTGACCTTGGGCAAGTCACTTAACCCCAACTACCCTCCAAAAACAAAAAACAACAAGAAATCAGTGATTGATAATGTGGTATGGTAAATAGAGTGCTGAACTTGGAGTCAGGAAGACCTAGGTTCAAATTCTGTCTCAGACACTAGCAGAATGACCCTGGAACAATGAAGACCTCTTTGGGACTCAAATTCCTCATTTGTAAAATGAGAAGGTTGGACTTGATAATCTCTGAGGTCCCTTCCAGCTCTAAATCTCTGAGAAAAAAAATAAGGATCAGGAGCATGGGATACAACCTGAAATTTCTCCTCCTCCTCCTCCTCCTCCTCCTCCTCCTTCTCTTCCTTCTCCTTCACCTTTTCCTCTTTCTCCTCCTTCCCCTTCTCCCTCTTCCCTCTTCTCTTTTTTCTTCATCTCCTTCTCTTCTACCTCCTCCTTTTTAGATATTTGAAATTCAACTATATTATTATCTGAACAAAACAGGAACAGGAACAACAATAAGAAACAAGATTTACCACTGGATATTGTGATGAGACTGCAGCAATCATATTTGAAACTCAAGGGGATGTAATTGTGGTCCAAAACAGCTAAATACATAGGTACAATATATGAATTATATATTTTTAAGCTGCCATATTCACGCTGAAGCCCTTTCATCTCCATCAACCCAAAGATTAAGTACATGTTCTGCTCAGCTATGTAATAAAGTGCCAAACATGCCATACCACTGACATCACAGGACAGTTGGCTATAAAACTAGACTTCTAATGCTGGACTCTAGTTTCATTCCCTTACAGGTCATTGTCTTCATCAGGGAGTGTAGTTGTCTGAGTTGTGTAGTTGTAGTTGTGTAGTTGTCTGTAGTTGTCTGTCCAAAAAATCCTTCTACAGCAGTGGTTCTCAACCTTCCTAAGGCTGCAACCCTTTAATACAGTTCCTCATGTTGTGGTGACCCCCAACCATAAAATTATTTTCATGGCTACTTTATAACTGTAATTTTGCTTCTGTTATGAATCTATCTGATATGCAGGATGTATTTTCATTGTTCCAAATTGAACATAACCCACAGGTTGAGAACTGCTGTTCTACAGGATAGAGGGGGATGTATATATATATATATATATATATATATATATATATATATATATATATATATATATGCAAAATGAGTAATAGTGACAGCTACCATTTTATAGCACTTTACAAACATCATTTCCCTTGATCATCATAATAGTCCTAGGAAGTATTGCAGGGACTATTTTTGCCTCTTTACAGACAAGGAAAAGGGAACTCAGCAAATTAAAGTAACTTTCTTGTAGTCACACAGCAAGTAAGCTTCAGAGACAGGAATCAAACCAAAACCTTTCCTGCTATACCATGCTGATATTGAGAAGATGGTAGGCACACATATGCCACAGATTACCAAACTAATTCCAAAAATAATCCAGGGATACATATGTGTCTACAGTAAAAGAAAGGATAATACAATTCATTATGTATTAGTTTGTTTGCTTTTTCCAAAGGAGGTATAAACACTAAAAATTCCCACAGCTTTAAGGAGTGTGGACACCATATTGAATAACAAATACAAGAAAGACAACAGCTTTATTCTACGGTCTCCATAGTTGGTGAGAAGTTCATTAACCCCTACAAAGTAGCTAATAAGATCTAATCTCTAGCCCTTTTATTTTTAGAAAACTTTTTGACATTTTTATTTAAAGTTTTGAGGTTCAAATTCTATCCCTCCTCCTACCTTTTCCTTAGATGGTAAGCAATCAGATATAAGTTATACATATGCAATTATGTGAAACATTTGCACATTAGTCATTTTGTACAGGAAGATTCAAATAAAAGAAAAAAGAAAGTGAAAAATAGCATTTTCAGTCTGTATTCAGTCGATATCAGTTCTTTGTCTGGAGGCAGACAGTATGCTTCATCGTTAGTCCTTTGGGATTGTCTTGGATCATTGTATTGCTGACAACAGCTAAGTCTTTCACAATTCTTCATTGAGCAGTGTTGCTGTTACAGTGTACAACATTCACCTGATTCTGCTTACTTTACTATATATCAGTTCATGTAAGTCTTTCCAGGTTTTTCTGAAATCATCCTGCTTGTCATTTCTTATAGCACAATAATATTCCAATACAACCATATATCACAGCTTGTTTAGCCCTCCCCCAACTGATGGGCATCCCTTTGATTTCTAATTCTTAGCCACCACCACCAAAAAAAAAACCTGATATATATATATACATACATACATACATACATACATACATACATATATATTACAAATGGGTCCTTTTCCTTTTGTTTTTGGATTTCTTTGGGACACATACTTAGCAGTGGTAGTGCTGGATCAAAGGGTATACACAGTTTTATAGCCCTTTGGGCATAATTGCAAATTGCTCTCCAGAATGGCTGGATCAGTTCACAACTCCACCAACAGTGCCTAATAAGATCTTTTATATGAACATTTGAAGTATATCTATACCACCATCTAGATTCCTTAATTATAGTGTTCAAAGGAGTAAATATTAAGGTGCTATAACTATCTCCCAAAAATTTGCTTTGGGGATAAAACTTTTAATAGTTGATCTTAGTCTCAAGGCAACTGGTGTGTGTGTGTGTGTGTGTGTGTGTATTTTAAAGAATGCAAGATGAAATTCATCTAAGTACTTCTAATTATGTAAGGAAGAGGTAGAAAAATCTATGGCTTTCTTAAAGTGAAAAAAGAAAAGCTTACAATTAAGTATATGATTTTGGTGCCATAGAAACCTTCCTTTTCCCCAGTGGGAATTATTCAACTTATTTCAGTTCAAATGTGCCTGTTATTTTAACTGTTTCCATAAACTATTAGTGATATTTTAAAACTCTAATGGAAGAATTCAGGAAGAACAATGTTCCGGGTAAGGAAGGAGAGAGGAAATGAGAAAGATATCAGAGTAGCAAGTCATCAGCATAATATAGTATTCATTTAATCAAATTCTAGCTTGTTATACTTGTTTATGTACAATATTTTATCTTTAGCTAAATCTGCTGCAACTTGACCTATTTAAAAGTTACTGAATACAAAAAATGAAAAAGGGATAAAAGGACAGACATTAATATGGACTGTTATGATGCTATATGGTACCTTAACTGATACAAAGCAATTTTCACAATGAACTGGTCTAAAGAGTTGAGAAATTGCTTCAGCCAGAAAATACTTTATCTTCCTGCAAAAGAGAATGTTATGGTAGTCAAGGGCAATGCCAGTTTACAGCACAAATTCACTTGCAAAACTTTATGAAGGGTTATAAGCAATGTAGTATTATGTAATATTATGTCAGTTTTATCCCATAAAACAGTGAGATGAGTAAACAAATAATAATAATGCCAAATAATTAAAAAGAGAAATAAAAATTAAAATAACTCTGAGGTTTTACTTCTTACATCTCAAAATGGCAAATGTAATAAAAAATGGAATAGTTAACGCCAGAGGATCCAGGGAGGCACTCTTATATTCTGTTGGTAGAACTGTGAATTGGTCCAATAATTCCAGTAAGCCATTCAAAATTATGTGAAAAAAATTGCCAAACTATTAATACCTTTTGATGCGGCAGTCTCACTATTGAAAACATACCCCAGGGAAGTTATCAAAAAGAAAGGTCCTATATATACCAACTTCAAAGCAGCAAAAAAACAAAACAAAAAAAAGCTAAAAAACAAACTAAAAATATCTGGAAACAAAGTCAATACCCATAAGTTGGAGAATAACTGAACAAATGGTGGCATATGAATAAAATAGAATATTTTTCCATCATAAGAAATGAGGAATTCAAAGAAATGAGGAAACAAAAGAACTGATTCAGAGCAAAGGAAGCAGAACCAGGAGACTAATATATAAAATGACTGTGATGACATTAAAAAAAAAAAGAGCACAAAAAGGCAACCTAATACAGAATAAATGCAATGATCAACATTGAATTCAAACTTGATTTGTCAGATGTGGACTGCTATGATTGATGTATTCGTTATTTTTCCTTTAATGTTTTCCTTTGATAAAGGGAGGGTTCTGGGGAGCAGAGAACTGAAGTGATTTATTACCAAGGATATATTGTGGTTGCGATATTATTGTCTGGCATGGCTTGTGATTGATTGACTTCTTCCTTATTGTGAAGGTCTATGTGTCCTACCCAGTGTCAGGAGCTTCATGTTCTGTCTCAGAATAGGGCTGCTTCCTGTCTACCTTCTTTGGAAAGCTAGATCCTCTTGTAGATCTGGTTTATGAGAGGCTGGAGAGGGGAGGGCTTGACTGGAAGATCTCTAACACAGAGGCAACTTAGAATCCCACTTTTATTTGAGAATAGGAGAGAGCAGAATGTAGGAACCAGCTGCCATGCAGATAAACTCCAGGAAAGGAACTCTGAGGGCTTGTGGTTGCTAGTGAGATTAGATCCCAATGATATCTTAGAACTGAGCTCCACTGAAGGGATGAACCAGCTATAACAATGGTCTATTGATATGGTTCAGCTAAAATGGAGTGGAACAGAGATAAATGGATTTGGGCAAAACAATAGGAACCTCTAGACAAGAAGTGAATCGAGTTAATTCAAAGTCAGTTCTAGACATATCTGTAGTAATAGGGAGGAATCTCTGGGAGATAGAAAAGTGCCATCTTCAACCAAGGGGCCCATACCTAGAAAGATTAGCTTAGAAGCAGCTTTGGGGAGGGGTAGAAAAATCCCACCAGACCTGGGAATAGTGCCAATCCAAACATGCCTCTGGCTAGAATCTGAATAGTTTGATGTAACATCTACCATCTCACCCCAAACAGGGTTCAGAGAAGGAAAAGGAATTAAAGGGAAAAAAATCCAGGTGCTCTTTATTAGTCAGGTTAACAATCTATGACTAAATTTCAGTTGCTAGATGAATGTCTCTGCTCTGGAAACCCATCTAGCTCTCTATTTTTTTAAAATTTATTTTCTTTTCCTTAGTTTTCTAATGAGAATTCCAACTTTGTCTTGGCTGTGTTTTGGGGAGAATGACTTTTTACACATGGATCAAGATAGATTGGAGAAACCATGTATTCTTGATGGTCAGGTGTAGTGTTTCCAATTATTGACTCAATATTGACTCTAAGGAGTAACTGGTGGAGGTGGGATAAAAGAGAGAGAACTCATAATCTAACAATCATGATTGTTGTTTCCTTCTGGCCCTCTTTACAACTTCAAATTTGTAAGCATTACTAAGGAAAAAAAAATTTTAACTATATCCAGAATCGAATGAATTCTTTTGAGGCTTCATATAGACTTTTGTTGAAAAAAGAAACATTTTCTTATTAATAATCAGAAAGTAGTCAAATATTAAGCTTAATAGTTTTTATAAAAATTTAAAGGAAATTAATATATTATTTTTCATTTGTGTGTGGATATTATATGTAGAATGTATAGGAGAATATCCATATAATAATAATGGACACTAATACAGCATTTTAAGGTCATATAAAACCTATTTGTATACATGTATATAAATACAATACACTATATATGTATATAAATACATGTATATAAGTGCATATGCATATATACAAATACAAATACATTCACAAGACCATGCCAGACAATAATATTGCAACCTCAATATATATTCAGTAATAAATCACTTCCATTCAAATGCCTGTTGTGAGTAAGTCACTGAGAAACTGGCAATACAAACATAGATATAATACAACCCTGTTTATAAGGATCATACAATCTAATAAAAGTGGGGAGATGTCATACACGTGCATGCCTTACACATTTTAACATATCTTATATTATTATATATTAAGCAATAATATATAATATAGTATTATAATACACACACATATACATGTATACACATATGTACATACATATGTATCAGAATTTCTTTAATAAACAGGCCCCAAAAAACTTCCTCAAGTTTGAGGAATGTTATGGATGAGCATCCATTCAAAACCATAGATCAGGAACCCCATTGGATATGTTTCTTTTACTAGCCAAAGGACAAATTAGTTCAAAGCAGAATAATTTTAACAGCATAGTAAAATAAGTGACAACAAAAATTCCCCCATATAGACTCTACTCTAGGTTATTAGGTGAGAGAGGGGATAAGAGAAGAAAATATAGCTGAGAACATACATGGAAGGGCATATGTATAAGGACCATAGTAGCCAGGGAATACACATGTTTTTTATCAATGCAATTTATACTCAAAAACAGCATCCCCACTAGAACCCTTTGCTTCAGTTGCTATTGTTTGTTGCATGACAGATCTGCTGACATTCTCTGGTAAATGCAAGCTGCTTTCTCCACTGATCTGAAATCCTCTGATACTCTATGCTCTTTACTATTCTCTGTAGGCATTTCCACCAAGACGATTTTTGCTGTCATATCACAGTATTGTTTCTGAATTGCAGCTGCACCTGCTGGGGTCTCAGCTCTTTTGTTTCCTAGTCTCAGGGATATTTTAAGTCTTTTGTGACTCCAGACACCAGCCAGACATACCCAGCCAGCTAGTTAGAGAAGATGTTAAGTATTTGTCTTTTGATTTGAACTTTTCTGCCACAGCTTGGACTTTGTCTAAACTCTTATTTGAGTTATGATCAATTCCCTTTACCTCCTTTTCTTAGTTGCCAGCCTGAGTGCCTGAAAATCAGAAAATCATTCAAGTCACTTAACTTAGCAAAACTACAAAAGAAATGAGTAAAGCAGTGTTGAGACAATTCCTTTTAATTTCCCTCCTGTCCCTTTTATAGCTTCTTTTAGATTCTATGTAAATCACCTAGGAAACAAAATAGAAAAAGGTTTGGTGGACATCACCATCTTTGCTTTATTCCCACCTTCCCCAGCACTACCAAACTTCTGTCCTCCTTATACATATTACCTCATTAGAGTCCGACAATCACCCTGTGAGGAAGGTGCTGAATTGCATCTATTCTCAAGAATTTAAGGCCATTTGGTGTCAAAAAATAGTTTTTCCTTCTTTTAACCACAAAAAAATATAACTATAATCTTAAAAATATAACTATAATCTTACTTCCTTTAGATCAAAGATTCAGATACAATAGTCAGATGACCAAAAATAATCCAGTCTAAAACCATGTTTAAATCAAGAAGGATCTATCTAAAAGGCAATATTGATACATTGGTATGAGGGGAAGGTACTGAGAAATCTAACCCTGAAAATAGCAATTTGTTTTAATCTGTTTATTTTTTAAACTTTCAAAATTACACATAAAATAAATAACATTCCTCCTCAACAAACCTATGTCATATAAACAAAAGAGGAGAAGAAAGTGACTTTTGCCTCATTTAACATAATCTTGATGGTGGCTGTTTATATATAATATTAATGAAACCTTTTGTTGAAGTCCTACACTACATTGGGGGACATTGCCAGTCATCCTGACCTATGTTTTGCCAGTGTACTTTGATGACTCTTGAGGAGAGAGTGAGGCTGATGACTTAGCACAGCTCTGCCTCACTTAAATCCAATTCACCTGCAAGTCAAGACCTCACTCTCCTGATGTCATTGGTCCTTTTCAAGAAGGAAAGATAGACAACAATAACACTTATACCTCATTGTGGCGTAAAAAGGAATCTAGGCTCTGAAATGGTAAACCAATGAATCTTAAGATCTAGTTTCAGCACGCTCAATTTCCAACCATTGGAGATTTTCATTAGCTGTCCCCCATGTCTAGAACTCTGTCTCTTCTCATCTCTGTCAAAGTTCCACCTCCTATAAGAAGTCTTTCCCATTTCTCTTTCATCTCAGTGCCTTCCCTCTGAGATTATCTCCAATTTATCTGGATACCTCTTATTTGTACTTAGCTGTTTGCATATTATCTGGCTGGTTTTTTTTACCTTTCTTTGTATCTCTAGCACTTTGCAAAGTTCTTGGCATACAGTAGGTGCTTAATAAATGCTTGTTGACTTGACTAGTGACCAACCTAGCTGGGTTTGGAGAAGCTCATTAGTGGTATGGTTATGGAGTGAAGATTTCTTTTTAGAAATTACCAATGGGGCGGCTAGGTGGTGCAGTGAATAGAGCACCAGCCCTGGAGTCAGGAGGACCTGAGTTCAAATGTGGCCTCAGACACTTAACACAAAAAAAAAAAAACCTAGCCGTGTGACCTTGGGCAAGTCACTTAACCCCAACTGCCTTCCAAAAAAAAAAAAGAAATTACCAATGGAAAAAGAATCTCAAAAGCATTCTGAAGTAGAAGCTAATGACTTCATGAGAAACCAAGATACTATTAAACAGTTACAAGGAAATGAAAAAATAGAAAGCAATGTGAAATATCTCCTTGAAAAAAACCACTGACCTGGAAAATATATCCAGGAGAGACAATTTAAAAATTAT
>CM053600.1:93461190-93486271 GCA_028646575.1 Pseudocheirus occidentalis
AGAGCAGAGCAGGGGAGGGGCTCTACAGTGGGATCGCTGTTTTGGGGTTGGGGTAGGGGAAAGACAGGGAGAAAATTTGTAATTCAAAAATCTCATGAAAATGAATGATGTAAACAAGAAACAAATAAAATAAAATAAAAAGAAATTACCATATGAATCAGTGGAGAGAGTATCCACTGATAAAACCACTCTCCCATGTCATTTCACAAAGAAACATAAAGGTTCCAGCAATATGTAACTTTGAATTTCAATTTTAGAGAGAACAACAATAAAATAATGGGTAATTTGTAAGAATGTTAGGAGAAATAGGAACATAAAATTAGTTTTACCTCTGTTGAATCTGCTCAAACACATGAGGAAAAATGAAAATGTCTGGGAACGAATAACAAAGCAGGAAGACAAAGGCCTTTAGCAGGCATGGAGTCAGTAGAATTGGGTTTACTTACTGGATTGGATACTTTCTAGCCAGGTGATGTTTTTTGGTCAAATGACTTTTTAAGACTCAGTTTCATAATTTGCAAAATGGTCCGATAACATTTCCCCTACCTAACAGGTTCTTTGGACAGCTACAAAATGCTATATAAAGTATGAGTTACTATTTCACATTGTAAATTGCAAGTTATCTTCACAACAAGTACACACACACACACACACACACACACACAGAATTGATTGTTTGGCTAGTTTATCACTAATAGGCCTAGCTATTGAAGAACCAATGAGACAGCTCAATGGTACACCAGATAGAGCACCAGGCTGGAATTAGGAAAGACCTGAATTTAAATCCAGTCTCAGACATTCACTAGCTATGTGACTCTGGGCAAGTCATTTAACCTCTGCTTGCCCCACTTTCCTCATATATAAAATGGGGACAATAGCACTCATTTTCCAGGGTTGTTATGAGGATCAAATGAGGTAATAAAGGATCTTAGCATAGTATCTGGCACATAATAAATGTTAGTTATTATTATTCTCAAACTCTTTTTATTGAAGGCACAGTATTCCCTTTCATGAGAAACCAAATAACTTTTATAACACTTAAAGGGGAGATAGGGTGGGAGGGTTAATTTCCTTCATAAGGGCATAGCCTCTTATGAACACGAGGGACACAGAACACCCTGTAAGGCACCTTGACTTATAAGTTTTCTTTTATCTGCAATATCATCTATACTAGCATAGTTAGCACAACCTTTGAGGACCTTGACATAGAGAGACAAAAAGCTTCTCACAACTTTGTTGTTAACTCATTGTAAAGCAAAACACAAGCAGCTTTCCAGGCAACTCCTGCTATAAAGAGTTTTAAGGTCCTTATCACATAGTGTAGTGAATCCTCCATTTATTTAGCAGCAAACAAAAGTAAAACATTCACAGAAACCAAAGTACAGCATTCACAGCAATATAACATAGCTCATTACTAAAGTGGTCACATGGTTTTAAACAAAATATATCATTCAGTAATTCCTTAACTCAATCATCCTTAAGGAACAAATCATTCTTAAGGGATACAAAATACAAAGGTCTCCCACCCCTAGGTCATATTATCTTAATCATGTCTGTCAGAAAGTATTGTTCTTGATTGGAGACTGGCTTCCAATCATCCTTAACAAGGGGTACAAAGTACAAAGTTCTCCCACTCCTAGGTCACAGTAAATCATGATCTTGTCAGTCATCACTAAGTATCCAAGGAAAGGTCCTTTCATCTTGGCTCAAGGCTGACTCCCAAATTTCATGGTTCCTCTTTCATGCTCCCAGTTCTTGCCTGAATTCACCCAACCATCACCTGGATTCATAGGTAGGCAGCTCTCAGCTCCTTGTCCAGCTCCTGGTCCAGCTTCTCGTCCACTTGGCTATTTCATATTGAAACTCACAGTAATCAGTCCACCTCAAGCTCTTTGCAAATTCTGTTTCTGGGAAGACAAAGCTTAATAGAGCCACAATAACCTTCATATACATTGCCAGCACTATCATCTCAATTCACTTTCTGCCTGTGAAATCAACACAAGAGAGGGTGAGTTTGTCTGCCAAAGTAACACAATCAACAGATAGAATCTTTCAAAGTTTCAAAGTAACACCATCAACAGACATAATGTTTCTGCCTGACAAAGCAACAAATATAAATCTACACAGAACAGGGTGCTGGATATCACAAATGTTCTTCTCAGTTCTCTTCTGTCCCAGTTGTGCTTGAGCTTTTATATCATCAGTTCCTTCCTATTGCATCAGCAAGTTCCTCCCACCTCCAAATCACAGGCAGGGCTCAATGACATTTGATTAGCCGGAACAAGGTGCTAAATACTTGAATAACTGAAACAAAGAGCTAAGTACTCCTTTGCTTGCCATTACACTAATATAATTAAGTGACTGGCCAATAAGAATTCAGTTCTTATAGCATACTTAGATTTGTCCTTTCTGATGGGTTATGTGGAGAATGCTCAAATGTTCTCTACTTGTTTTTCATCCATTAGGTAGAATTTTGTGGAACCAGTTTCTGGCCATTAGTAATCAAGGAACTGGTACTACGTGATCATGAAAAACTGTCTGACTTAGAACTGGAAAGACTGTTGCTTTGCTATAGAACTGGAATGCCTGTAAATGGTTCTAGCAAATGAGCTCTGTGTCTGTCTGTCTGTCTCCTGGTGACTTTCAACTGAGTAATACTACTGTGAACTTACTCCACTGCGGATGGTGTAGTGACAAAATCAAGCTGTGGTCTCCTATCTAGCTGCCATGTATCTGTAAATACATGGCCTTGTTTCTTCCGTGTTTAGTCTTTCTTGATCTTAAGTGAATGAGTATCTGAAATAGATTTGACTAGCTTATTGGTCAACCTAAATTTAGAAGTTGATTATTAAAATCAGGCACTTCATGTCCAATATACATTTTCATGTAGACTGCAATTACATGTTCATAAATTATTGGGGTCTTGTGAAAATAACAAAACAGACAGATTTGAACTTAATTCTGGTTTTTTAGATCATTAGTTAGAGAACCAAGTACATGAGATGACCAAGAATTTCATCAAAGTTAAAGCACCTCACCAAAGGTAAATGATAACATAGCCTGAATTTTAAAACTTCCTTCATTTGATTTAATGGTTTTGTTGGGGTGCAGACTACAGCTGTGCTAACTAGAATACTTAAATGCAATTACATAAAATGAGTTACATTGTCTTTCCTGTATTCCATTGATTGCCTAAACTGTCTCTAAAGGGCCTTCTCTACTAACCCACCTTTCAGAAGAAAACTATCTTGGAGGATGTTTTTAAGAATGGAAGATAAATGTATATTGGGAGTTAATTCAGGAGACTGAAGCTGGGGGAGGGGGGAAGTAAAAAGAGAAAATACAGTGAAAATAATTAAGTATGCATGTTCTCACCTAGATTTAAAAGAAAAATAAAGAAAATGAGAGTGGTATTTTAATCAGTAGATTTTTGTAGGGCAAAGCTTTGTAGCAGCTTAATTTCTGACTCTATGCCTACAATTCCAGTAGCTACCACCAGGTGGACAGTGGTGCCTGAACGACTACACTTAACAGTTAAATTTAGGCCTGCAGAACTGAAATACATGTACACAATATTGCATGATAAATCTGTTAGGGAGGTGCAGAAGTGCTGCATTAAGTGCCAAGGAAAAGATCGTTCTGGAAAGGAGATAGTCACAGATGAAGTTACAACTGAGTTGGGCTTTAAAAGAATGAATAACATCCAAAAGGCAAACCTGGGAAGGGATTTAGTGTAACGGAGAGAACATTGGCCTTGGACTCAGGGAGTCCTGAATTCTAAACCTGCTTCAGTTTCTTACTAGCAGAAGGGACCAGGGCAAATCACTTAATCTTTCAGCCTCAGTTTCCTTTTCTGTAAAATGGATAACAATAGCACCTCTCTTGCTTAGTTCTTATGAGGGTAAAATGAGATTTCATATACATATGTGTGTATATGTATATGTAGATGTGTGTGCATATATATGTGTATATATATATATATATACACATATATATGTACACATACACATATACAGAGAGAGAGTACATTACATATATGGCAGGCATTATTTTTCCAGTTATAAGTAACAATGTGAACAAAGTCATGGAGATCATGGGGGTATTTTAGAGAGTATAGCATAGCTCAGTTTGACTAGACTCAAGGT
This sequence comes from Pseudocheirus occidentalis, assembly GCA_028646575.1. NCBI lineage: Eukaryota > Metazoa > Chordata > Mammalia > Diprotodontia > Pseudocheiridae > Pseudocheirus > Pseudocheirus occidentalis. The sequence continues at coordinate 93,465,336 of CM053600.1, forward strand.
TATACTGACTATAGACTCAGGTCACTAAAGCAAAAGAGGTGGGGAGATAATGTTGGAAACATAGGGTGGCATCAAATTTTAAAGGGCCTTGAATGTCCTGGGAAGGAACTTTTCTTGGTGATCTACAAGGAATCAGTAAAGATTTCTGAGAGCTAAGATCTAACATGCCTCAGTATGAAGTTCTGAATTTGGAGTTCGAGAAAACTGAGTTCAAATCCTGCCTCAGATCTATACCAGTTGTGTGTCTCTGGTCAAATCCCTTAACCTCAGTCCTTTTTAGTTTTCTTATCTGCAAAATGGGAACAATAATAGCCCCTATATCCCAGGGTTTTTGTGAAGATCATATGAGACCCAAATACGTAAAACTCTCTGCAAACCTTAAAGTGCTATAGAAATGCTGGCTTTTTCTGTTAGCTCTCTGAGAGTGTCATTTTGTTAGGATGAGTACTCCTTCAACTGACATAAACCACATCCACTTTATAGGTGGTCCTTGAGAGTTGCTGTGGCTAAACAGCTTCTTACCCTGTAGCCAATCTGGGGATGAGTCTCTGTGAACTTTTCTAGGCTTGTCCTTGGACAGCGTACATGAACCTATATCAAAGCCTTTCCAGCCTGATAGTACTTGCTTCAGCCTGTGCTGTCCTGGTGTAGCCTTTGAGACCCCAGGGCCACTTTTAAAAACCACCTGGAAGAGGCATTGACTTGAGTGATGGAATTCTGTTTCTAAAGAAAGATTATTCTTATGTGGTAATTCATATAATAATAATTATATCATAATATCACCTGAAGGTTTACCAAGCTATTTTTCCCAACTCCCACAAGATAGATAGGACAAGTGTCATCATCTGCTTTATAGGGATGAAACACTGAGACACAAGAGAGGTAGTGGCTTGCTCCTAGGACACACAAATAGTGAGGAGGTAGAACTCACACTCCTGGCTTCTAACTCTCTTTGTCTGACTTATGCTCCCTTTTCTTATTCCATTAGGGCTTGCTTCCCTCATCAGCTTCTCTCTGACACAAAGTGCCTTTTTCTTTGCTCTACTGCTGACTTTAAGTATTTTAAATCTATCTGTACTAGGGTGTCTACTATTCAAAGGAACTGGAAATCTTCAATAGGAAGATTTACCTTTCGTATCTCATCCCATTGTGCGGCTCTCCCAAACTTTTATACTCTGTCCTATCTTCCCTGTGTCTATCAGGAAAGCCACAAGGAGTCAGGCTTATCCGTTTGGATCTAGTCCCGAGATTCTCTTGGTTGCAATCAGAGTTCTACTGGCTACACGTTGCTTTGACATCCATTCCCGAGATCTCTTCCCCCATCCTTCACCGTGAGGGGGTCCTTAGAATTGCAGTCCTTGTTTAGCAGCTACTATGCTTCAGTATTTGATAGATTAGCTCCTGCCCTCACCATCAAAGAATATTTTGAACCGAATAGTTTTTAGATATGGTTCCATAGTGTCTTGCTGAAATATACGATGTGCAATAGAGTCTGGAAGGACTGTTTGAATCACCTGGAGAGGATATGGAGAAATAGAATGTCTAAGCTGGAGGGACCTTATTAGAGGGGACGTAATGTTGAAGAATTGTAGAGTGTCTGAATTAGGAGGAGACTTAGGGATCACCAATTCCAGCCCCCTCATTTTAATGATGATGAAACCAGGCTCAGGGCTGGAAAGTGACCTAAATAGCTAGTCGTTGGGGCAAGCAGGAAAAGAACCCAGCTTTTTCTACTTTCAATGTATTCATTTTGCCCAGTTGGGATAAAGGTCTTTCAATCATAGAACATTTTTGGTATTTATTATTTTTTAATTGAAATGATAAAACTAATTATGCAAACACACATAGGTATTTATGAACATTCAAACAAGGTTTATAAATGACTAACCAAAGGTCCCATGGCAGCTCAAAGATATCAGGTATCCAACAGTTTGAAAAAAACTCATTTGAAAAAAAGGCAAACCTTTGCAATCTATTGACCATCACTGCGTCTCCAGTGAAAATGTTCTTAAATCCTTCTGATCTTGAGAAGTATTTTGAAAAATATGACTTGTAATGATCTGACTGACTCTCTTTCCAACATTTTCCCAGGATGGTTATAATTTATTTCATTTCACACCATCCAAAATGACCAAACCCTGCATGACAACCAGCAATTTCAACATGGATAGAGAAATCAGTCAACATAAAAGACCAGGTTAACAAGGACACAGACAAAAATACACATCTTATTAACATCTGCAATTAAAATGAATCTTCAGGCTTGGAAGGGCTCCTATGAATTACATGTGGATCACTGGATTCATTCCATACTTAACAACATTAAATTTGCAAGATTGTACGCCTCCAAAAATAATAGGAGAGCCTCCTGCCTGACTGTCTGGAGCCCGATAAACAACTCCATTAATTAAAAGGTGTAAGTCATTAGCATATTTTGCCACTTTCACTCTGTACTTCTCTTTTATGTAACTTCCATTTTATTTATCAGGCCAACATGTTCAACTTTCTGTTTCCTATTTTGCCTCTTCGGATTTTCAAATTTTAATAAAGCACTTTAAAAAAAAAAAATAAAGTGTATGTCTGAAATGCAATTCAATTTAGTAGAAACATGCAAGTAAATTTCCCTTTAGCCTTCTGTTTCTTTACCCTGAAGATAGCAGGTTTGGAAAATTGAACTCATTTAGAACAGTGTAAAAATCCACATACTTCTCTCAATCCTAGAAAACAATTTTTTTTTTATTGAAAGTTACCAGGACCTGAGAGTTAGTGCCAGTTCTCATCTCTATCCTATATATGGGTCACCCACATTTTGCCAGAAGCCTAGTTCATTTCTTCAAATGAGTTCTAATTTGCAAAGAAATGTAAATTTGCCTTGGTTTAAATTCACAGCCATGACATTAGAATGTTTTATCAAATAAAAAGAGTAAAAGAAACTATCAAGTTTCCCTAATTCTGTGAAAGTGGGAGTGTATCTATGTCCCAAGGAATGCAAATCATACCCCATATAACTTGTTAGGTACAGTTAGATGCTGTACTGAATAGAGTGATATACTTGGGGTCAGGAAAATCTGAGTTCAAATCATGCCTCACACTAGTTGTAAGACCGTGGGCAAATTATTTTGTCTCAGTTTCCTCAATGATAATACATATAAAATACTATGCACACCTTAAAGTACTATGTAAATATGAGCTATTATTATCATTAGAGGGTACTGGAAAAGAATCCAAGCATTCAGTAGAGCTATCCATCAGAAATATAACTGTGAAACTAGATAGGTCCCTATGCTTTGCCAGGACATGAAAGCCGGTTGACTCTTCACCCCCCAAAACATGCTTCTTTTCTAAAGAAGTCCTGATCTGGTGGTCACTTTTATCAACATCAAATACTGAAATTTTTCATTTTAGTTAAGGACTATCTGGGACTGGATTAGATAACCTTGAATGTCACTTTCATTTCTAAATCTGTGATACTAGGAGACACCATAGTCTAGGTCAGGGATGGGGGGACATGCAGCCTCGAGGCCACATGTGTCCCTCTAGGTCCTCAAGTGTGGCCCTTGGGTTCCCTACCCCTATCTAGTGGCTACAGAACTGGTCTTACAATCAGGAAAGACCTGGTTAAAATCCCATGTCTGACACCAAGTGTTTATGTGACCCTAAACTAATTACTTCAGTGCCTTCAGGCAACTCTTTAAGACTAAGGTACAGATAAATTGCCCCTCCAATGGTGGAGGGCATTTTTTCCACTGGCTATTTTCTACACCAATGAAAATAGAGATTTAGTTTAAAAAAAAAACCCCAAATGATTTTATGGTCTTTTCAGTCCCACTCTATTCTCTCTATGTTTCTTATGTTTCATAACTTATAAAACTTGACTCCTGGGTGTTCCAGTGCTAGTTTTTTCTGTTAACCATAGTCACATGCTACTAGACACTTCATCCATGAAATTCTTGTTGACTGATTGAAGGCTACCAAGACAACCCCCACCTAAGCCCAATTATTCCAAAGCACTACAGTTATTTGGCAGCAAATGCATCTAGGACAATGGCATGGTTCCATTTTGTGGACCTTTTGGTAAATTTAGTGGTTTTCCTCAGGTTTAGCTATAGTTTTATGGAAGGCAGCACTGTGTCTGGAAAAAGATCATTCAAGAAAAACAAAAAAAAGCCCCTGGGATTACAATCAGAATCCCTGAGATCAAGTGCTGACTATGATGTTTACTTAGATATATGGATATCTCTTTAACTCTGCACCATAGTTTTTTCTCAACTCTAAGTAGAGATATTCGTATTTATACTCCCAGCCTTACAATGTTTTTGCAAAGGAAAAAAATGCCTTGTAAATATTCTGTAATTACCTAATTATTTCAAAAACATAAGATTTTATTGGCTATTCCTTCTACTAATGAAAAGTGCAATCTTACTATGCCTTAGACTTTGGTTGCTCTCACCAAAAAAAAATATTCATCCCTTGGTGGGCAAATTCTGATGACAAAGACATTCTCTATCAATAGACCCATTTATATTTTAGTATGACTTGCTAGAACTTCCAAGAACCCAGGATTCATGCCAAGACAAAGCATCGAAATATGAGGCATTTAGTAGAAGAATATTTTAGTGCATGTCAAAGTATTTAGTGGAGGAAAGTATGTGAATGTGAGCTTTGATATTTTTTCATTGACATTACAGTTGGAAATAAGTTTTGTTGGAACTCAAAAAATAAATTTTGGTCTTTGAATAATATAGATGTACCAATTAATCTTTCTGCACCTCTATTTTCCTCATCTGAGAAAGGGGATTACAAATTCTCATTTCTGAAAGTATTACTTCTTTTAAGACTTAAAATGCCTTAGCTAAAAGAAAATGGCCAAATGTTTGATATTTGTACATTTAAAATATATATTGTGTAATATATACATACATATTATGTGTGTATACATAAAACAAGTGGGTACTATGATAAAAAGATTCCATATAAGAGCATAGATAAATATCACACACTTACACTGTTTAGTGTCCGGTACAGTATGGATGTGGTCTGTGACATTTCCCTGACATTTTTTCTTTAATTTGATTTTGTTTCTTTATTTCCTATGAGGATGAAAAGGGGTTGGGTTAATCTGGGGAGTAAAAGGGTGAATGTTTAACTGTCTGAGAGGAAAAGGATGGGATGCATAAAGGTTTCCCTGAGAGATGTTTAAGCATAAGGAATGTGAATTAGCCAGACTGAATTTGCTGCATGTCAGAGGAAAGCCATAGTTAACACTCTCCATTGCAGACTAATGACACAACAAGCAAATGAACACAATCAAACTAACTTTAAAAAATCAGAGAATGTGAGATGCCGGACTCAAGATTAGTCTCTAGCCAACAAAAAGGGGGAGGGTGTTGGATAGTGATAGCAATATAGTTTCCCACAAAACGGGTCACCAGCCAAAGCCCAGAGAGCTTCTTTGTCCTGACTAACCATGGGTGATTATGGATGGTTCCAGTACAGAGGATGAGATGATTAGAACTTTCCAAAAAGTCAGATGGGAATATTTCTCTAAGTCTCCTTAAATGAGCCTAATAATAAGCTAACTATATTGCATGAATGATCCTGGACTTTATCCACAGGATGCCTTTATATAAATTATATAAATACAATAATATACAATACAATAAGCATTTATTAAGTGCCTACTATGTATTAGGCACTGTCCTAAGCACTTTACAAATATTATATAATATTCATGGTCACTTCATTGACTCTAACTGCTACTCTTCATTGAGAGTCTCTTGCCTCTCTTGCATCTATTCCAACCCCTTCTCTTTACAGATGATGATATATACATTTGTACACATATATACAAAATGTATGTAAGACAATTTTTGACGGGAAGGCACTTGACATTGGGGAGGGAGACTAAGGCTTCATGTAGAAGATCACACTTAATCTGAGTTTTAAAGAAAAGTAGGGATTTTAAGAAAGGGATGTGTGAAGGTAACATATTCCAGGCCTGTTATTAAATGCCAAACCAAGGATTTTCTATTTGATCCTAGAGGTAATAGGGAGCCACTGCAATTTAATTAAGAAAATGATGTGGTCAGAACTATAGGGAAATCATATGTGGAGGATGGATTAAAGTATGCAGAAATCTGAGGTGGGAATAACAGGAGGCTGTTGGAATAGTCCAAGTGAGAAATGCTAAACTCAGGGCTTATTAAACTTTTTCCACTTGAGACCACCTTTAAAAGTTTCAGCAATATTCGTTAGCATAGCACACACAATGCAAACTGCACGTGCTTTGTGTTCAGAACTAAGGCTATAGTAAAGTTGTGTGATGCAACATGAGCAAGCACTTCCAGAAGCACCTTGGATTCATTTAGCTTTTGATTTTGAATTAACTTTTGGTTATTGCACATTCAGAAACCTTTTACTATTGCCAAATTTTTTGTGACCCCATTTGGAGTTGTGACCACAGTTTTGAAGTGCTGAAAGAAAGAAAGGAACAGATGCAAGAAATATCATAGAAGTAGAAATTTGGCAACTGATTGGGGGGTGGAGGGGTGAGGAGTTAAGGATAACACTGATGTTGCAGATGTGGGTTACTAGGATAGTGGTGACAGAGAAAGAGAAGGCTGCAATAGAGTTGGGTTTGTGGAAAAGATACGGAGTTCCATTTTAAACATGTTGAATGTCCAGTTCAAAATATCCAATTATTGTTGTATTGTTGTTCGTTTGTGTCTGTGACCCAATTTGGGGTTTTCTTGGCAAAGATACTGGAATGGTTTGCCATTTTCTTTTCCAGTTCATTTTACTGATAAGGAAACTGAGGCAAAGTTGAGTTACTTGGACAGGGTCACATAGCTAGTAAGTGGCTGATGCCAAATCTGAACTCGGGAAGATGAGTCTTCTAGACTCTAGGCCCTATGCTTTATCCACTGTGCCACCTACCTGCCCTAAACATATCCAACTGGCAGTTTATAATGGAAGAGGAGAGAGTCTATGACAGAGCCGATCCACAATTAAAAAGATATAGATGATAATGCAGCAAGAGAGTCTGAGGAAAAAAGTGGTCAGACAAGTAAGAAGAGAATAGGAGGGAACAGAGTCAAGAACAGAGAGAATATCCAAGAAGGGGGATATTTAGCCAGGTCAATTACTGCAGTGAGATTTAGAAGGACTAGGGCTGGGAAAAGGGTGGGAGACTGTATAATGAAGATACCATTGGTTTCTTTGGAGAGAGTCATTTCAGTTAAGTGATAAATTCAGAAGTCATGTTGCAAAGGGTTAAGAAATAAGTAGAAAGAAAGAAAAAGAAAGAAAGAAAGAAAGAAAGAAAGAAAGAAAGAAAGAAAGAAAGAAAGAAAGAAAGAAAGAAAGAAAGAAAGAAAGAAAGAAAAAGAAAGAAAGAGAGAAAAGTGGAAGTAGTGGCAATTTGTGGAGACAGGTTTTTCTAGAAATTTGACTGAGAAAGGAAGAACAGATACCGGATGACAGCTTGGGAAGACAGTAGAGTCTAGAGAGGGTTTTCACAGTCTTTTAACCTTTCTATGTCTGCAGCAACTCTCTTGTACTTCTGCTTATAAAATTATAAATTATATTATTAATTATTATATATTATGAATCCTTGGATGTTTTTGTATTTGATAGAATCATAGGCTATGAATCTGAAAGAGACCTCGGATATCATGTGAAGACTCTGGCTATGTTTATTTAATAAAATTAATACAAATATTGGCTTAAAAAACAGATAAACTGGGGCAGTTAGGTGGTGCAGTGAATAAAGCACCAGCCCTGGAGTCAGGAGTCCCTGAGTTCAAATCTGGCCTCAGACACATAACACACACACACACACACACACAAAAACCTAGCTGTGTGACCTTGGGCAAGTCACTTAACCCGGATTGCCCTCCAAAAAGCAAAAAAAAAAAAAAGGTAGAGAAAAAAACCAGATAAACTGGATTTTTCCCCCTCTCTACATTTAAACTATTGAATTGGATAAAGCCAGCTGTGTTAGAAATAAGTCAATGAGATGAGATTCAACTAAGGAGACTTCACTATTACATGATTCATTCAGGAGCTGCACATAAGTACATTCTTTGTTTTCCTCATAACAAAAATGTCCTAATAGCATGCAAACATATTACCACTTAGTTTTTTATTAATAATAGTTTCTATATAGACAGCAGCCCTTTTAAGTGTGATATATATTTTATATGAGTGTCTTGTAAATAGTATAATAAGTGCTCAAACCATTAAAGAATGCACGATTGCTAAGTCAGCCTTGCAAATGAGTATAAACAACTTACCAGCCCATAGAAAATTTTTTATCACTTCACCACCCACCAGGAGGTTCACAGGTAATAAAAAGAATGAAATCAATATTTTTTTTATTTGGTATAAATTGCTACTTCCCATGACCTGGTGGGCAGGTGCCTTCTCATCAGCTAGCTAAGAATATGTTGGCTCAAAGGATGTCACAGGGAGAAAGCATGCAATATCCCTTTCTAGCAATATCCAGAGCTATTCTGGATATCAATATGTTAACAAGAATATGTAAAAAAAAATGCCAGGCCCTCAGTATCAGTGCAGTACATTAATATGAAAGATTTGAGAGAGGTAGTCGGGGTAATCATTAGATCTGGTCTTGGAGCCAGAAAAATCTGAGTTCAGGTCCTACACATATTTATTCTTGACCAATGCTTTAACCTCTCAGTACTATAGGCAATTCTCTAAGATTATAAATTGTACAGCAAGTGCAATCTTCCACGGTATGAGGAATTTTCTTATCAGAAGTTCCCTATATCAATGAATCCCAGGTATCATTTAAAAAGGAAGAAGGTAAGGAAGGACTTAATTTTAATAAAATCCTAAATTATTTCTTTTCCAAAGTTTCAAATTCTTTTAACGTTTTGACTCTTGCAAATATTCTTTGTCAAAGTTTATAGAATGGTACCTTGTGGCTATCAGCTAGAATCCTGCCAGATGCAAACAAAAACAGTAGGAATCCCAGGTGCTTGGGTTAGAACTCTGCAGTAAATAATATCTCACAAGTATCATGTATATTGCAAGAAAGTGTTGATGCCTCCCAATCATCATCCCTAACCATTGTCTTTTATCCATGAAAGGAGAGGATGGGCCTGTTAGAAACACCATTCTCAGAGAGAGATTTACAACCAAGATCCTTGGCACACAGTCATTAATTATTTGCCACATAATGCCCTTCCTAGTGCCATCAGTGCCCTTAACACCTGCCTCTGTTTTTCCCATGGCTCCTACAATACCCTTTCCCGTTCCTTGTCCTCAGATGCTCAGTCCTACTGTAACCATGCTATTAGCTCTGGAACCCTGTAATTCTTATAAAACATTTGGCAGTCTCATCTTACTTCTCAGCAAAGATATAATAACTGGGCTGTGGTAAGGTCTTGTAATACTCAGTCATCTTTATTTGGATATGTGCTATTAAGAATTATCACAAATAATTGAATTCTCAACTGCACCTATTAAAAAAGGAATAAAGCACATTTTGTTAGGCAGACGTCTAGAATGTATCTCAGACATTGTTGTGCATGAAAGATTCAGTCTAATGTTATATAGAGAGTTGATTTTAACGTCTTTTTCATGATGCAAAAAAGTAGCTTTATTTTGTAATATTTTTCTGCCTTCCTTCCTGTCTTCCCTTCTTTCTTTCCTTCCTCCCTTTTTCTTTCCTTCTCTCTCTCTTTTCTCACTGGCACTTAAAATGTAATATTCCATCACTATACGTAGGTAAAGCTACTTTAATGAACTCTATCTGGAATTACATAGTTTTCTGAAAGAAAAATGTACTAATTTTTGTGTCTGTCTGAAATAAAGCTAATGACAATGATCACAAAAGCAACCCAGAGTAGAAACAAGCAAAATACAAAAAAGAAGTTGGAGTGAACACTGATCTGGGACCTGCACTTTCACCAATTGACAAATGGGACTGTGAATCCCTTTGCCTTTTCTTCCTGAGCCTTACAAAGCAGTGAGAATGCTTCCTGCATTCTTCTCTGCTTCAGGGTCCTAACCTACCCAGGCCCAGACATAAGTGGAATGAGTAATCAAACCTGCTATGCCACCAAGAGAAGACGTGGAGGCTTCAGGGACTATGAAATCGGCAACATTTCTAAAAAGAGACAAAATCAGGGTGGCTATGTGGTGCAGTGAATAGAGCACCCACCCTGGAGTCAGGAGGACCTGAGTTCAAATCTGGCCTGGGACTCTCAACACTTACTAGCCGTGTAACCTTGGGCAAGTCGCTTGCCCAATTGCCTTGCCTTCCCCCCTCCAAAAAGAAAAAAAAAGTGACAGAATCAATTTGGGGCTTTCTCCTTGCTACCCTGATCTAATAGGGAGCATTACTACTACCTCTTGGATCTCAGGGAAAACTCTTAAATCAGGGCATACATAAGGAAGAGGCAACCCTGGCCTAATGGAAAGTGCTGTAACAATTCATGTATCATAGACTTAAGAGCTGAGGAATGCTTAGAGGTCCCTTCATTTTAGAGAGGAGGAAACGGAGACAAAGAAAGATTAAATCACTTGCCCAACATCACACAAGTAGAGAGCAGAAGAGCCAGGATTGAAACCCAGATCTTTGGAATACAAATCCAAGCACTCTTCCCACTGCATTATGCTGTTGTTCCCACATGTCAAGTTTCAACATGTGCTTCTACTACCGTACAAATCTAAAATCTCTTAAAAAAAAATAGATTATACAAGATGTCTGCTGGCTCTTAACTAAGGCAGAAATAATTTATTTTGGGATATAATTTATATATATATATATATATATATACACATATATATAATTTATATATTTGGGAAATAATTTGTTTATTAGTTTTCCATAGTTCCTGAAGTACAATTGCATTCCTGAAAGACTTACCAAGCACAAGATTTGTCCTACCAGAACATTAGGAAAGAGGCACTGGCTAAACTAGCTCAATCTGAAAAGGTTAGGAATAAGGAAAAGGTATTTCCCCCTTACCCTCTGTCACCCCAGACCTCTGATTCTGTCCACTTTCAGCACTGGACAAATTCTTACGATGCCAGAACAACAGGGGCAACTTATCCATTATTTAAAAAGTGGATCACAGAACCATCGTCTAAGTTTGGAAAGGAACTTAGTAGTGAAAGAATCCGGCTCTCTCATTTTACAGAAGGAGGGAAGGGCTTGGAGCCAGGAATTCAAGTTTAAATTTTTCCTCAGGCAATTACTGACTATGAGATTGTTGGCAAGTCATTTAATCACTCCCAGCCTCAGTTTCCCCATCTGTAAAATGGGGCTAATAATAGTACCTACCCCTTAGGGTTGTTCAGAGGATTAAATGAGATAATGTATGTAAATCAGTTTATAAACCTTAAAGGGGTATATAAGCTAGCTATTATTATTTCATTTGGATTTATGTTACATGAAAAGAAATCTCATGATGTTTTTGTTCTTTTTTTTTAAGCTCAAGATCTTCCTTCAATTGCTCACAATATTCTGTGCCTTCTTTTTCTCTCTTTTTTGCATCTTCCAAGACAGCTTCACTTGAGGTATTCTACCACCTAAAACCAGGTAGTTTCAGAGTAATTCATCTTTCCCTACAAGATCTAACCATCCTCCAGCTTCCCTCATCACAGCTTGTGCTACCTTTACTCTGTGGAGATCATGCACTCACACTTCACTCTCTAATTCCACACCAAGCTCTCTGCCTTTTTTTCTTCCTTTATCACTGATGAAGGAACAGAACTAGGTGGTCTCTAAGGTCTCTTTGACATCTGACACTTTATAAATCTTTGATTCATTTTTAAGCATTCTTTTGCTTCGATTCAATTCAATAAGCATTTGAACAAGGGCTTACAAAACGTAAAACACTGTCCTAAGTCCTGATCCAGTAAACCTTGTAAGGTCTCTCAATTTGTTTTCAACATATTCATGATACAATGGAATGGGTGTTGGATTGGGGACATTTATTCAAATCCAAGCTCTTCCATTTGCTAGCTCTATGAACATTTCAAACATTTGAGCCTCAGTTTCTTTTTTTTTCTTTTTTCTTTTGGAGGGCAATTGGGGTTAAGTGACTTGCCCAAGGTCACACAGTAAGTATTAAGTGTCTGAGGCTGGATTTGAACTCAGGTCCTCCTGACTCCAGGGTGGGTGCACTATTCACTGCATCCTGCACTGATGCCTTTGTATATACTGTGATTTGTATCTGAAATGGTCTCATGCAACTCTTTAGCCCTTCATTTCATTCCTTAAAGATGCCATCTTCACTATGAAGTTTTCACAAACCCTCTTCCTTCCTAATCTCTCAAAATAGTCTATTCACATTTCTCCTATAGACATATTATAACCCATACTGCAGTGATTTTGGTATTTGTTTGGAAGTTCTGTAAGGATAAGGACCATGTTTTTAAATATTTATACTGCCAATATCTAATATAATAAATTGTAAACAGTAGGTAGTTATTACTTTTTTTTTAGATTTGAACTTGTCCTTTTTTCTTTCACTTTAATACTATGTTTATTCTGTTTTAAAATGTTTCATTGATGCTTTTTGTCTTTATGTTACAGACATTTACAACTTACTTCTGGTCTGAACCCTCTCTGGTGAAAAAGAAAAGCAAGTAAGCAAAAATTTCTAATAAGAAAACCTTGTGTTATTTAACATATGATGATTAGTCCTAGCAGTCTCCCCTCCCTCTGCAATGAAAAATGAGTCATGCTTCTCCAGGAACTTCCCTGGTTTTCCCATTCCTCAGAATTCATTCCTTCTAGTGATCTTTTCACTTAGGTCATTATATTTGTGTTTATTTTTCCCTTGGTTTTATTTACTTCCCACTTAATCAGTTTATACACATCATCCTATGTTTCTCTGAATTCCTTGTATTCAGCATTTTAAAACAACGATTCTGTTTTCTTCTTATGACTTTTTACAATGGATGTTCTATAGTTATTATTGTCTGAGCCCCTGGAGAACTCTGTTGAGACCCCTTGCTTATAACATAATATCACCACTCCTATCCTGTTAAGAGAACAATGTCCCCAGGATGGTTCTAGCTTTAGCCAGGTTTTCACTGTTAACTGTGACACTGTTTCTACCACTGACCTAACCTCTCTTTCATGGTATCTCCATAATGATAGCTGTGTCTGAACACATCATGATCCCAGTAATATTAGGCGCCTAAGAAACACCTAGATAGACAGATAGGCTTCCCACATGACCTGAGGCAAATCACTTGACCTCCTAGTTCCTCCATTTCTTTATCTCAGAAATGGAGATGCTGATAATGGTTTGTAAAGTACTTTGAGATAGTTATTTACTTTGTGTAAGTGCAAATTATCTATAATTAAGAGTAACAATAACCCAAGTTACTTTCCTTATTGTTACTATTCTATTTGCTGCTCAGGAATGGCTAACCTATTTTGATTATTTGTTTAGTACAGAGAACTCACTCTGATGTTTACATAGTTTTTATTCAAACTTTCTCCTGTTTAAATTACAGTTGGCAAGAAGGATGGTTTTGAAATAAAGAACCTTAACAAGAAAGAAAACAAAACCATACTTCAGAATTCTACCACTTTCATTGCTAGCTCTAGTTGGTCCTCTTCAAAAAAGAATGAACAAGTGATATAAGCATCATAAGGGGTGATGACTGGTAGCTTTTCTGGTGTGCCACAAATATGCCTGGACTAATTCTACAATAGACTTTTCCCTATGCAAAAGAAGGCAGAAACTCTATTTAGAAGTTAAAAAAGAAAATCAAATAAAGACAAGAAAGTCCTGATTTTCCCAATCCAATCAAGAAAGTTAAAGTACACAAGCAATGACATACCAAAATATTTTCTATTTGGGGCAGGGCAGTTTTAGCCTGGGGTACTAAGGTGACACAAGGAGACTTAAGATAGCTCTAAATATCAAACTGGGAAAATCTTGTGGAACTGATGCCTCCTCCTCTTCAACACCTTCCTTTAGACTTCTCTGCCTCTCCCTCTTTTTCTCAAGCTAACTAATAAAGCACCCGCCCATTCCAGGTCCAATTCTGCAAGGAATTTTGGTCCCTGTAATACTGCCAATTCTAAAAGATATAGGTTTCCATCCTATGCAAATGTAAAGAATTGCTTAAAAATGTAAAGAATTATTTTTTTAAACCTATCAGTTTGAGAGATGGTTGCATTAACCAAAAGATTAAAGTAGGAAATGCAACCTGAAAGCCAACAAACAAATATTCTAAATGAAACAGGGTGCACATTTCAGCATCACTTTCGAACTGCCGAGCTCATAGAAACTGTAGCAAGGCGAAGCATTAGAGCTACAGACTAGAGGGAAGACAGACGGCAAGCATGCATAAAATAATCACAGCGTCATGTTCCAGAATTCAAAGCAGGCAGAAACATGTTGCCGTTGTGGGAAGGCTTTCTGTAGCCCTTCTGAATATACGTTCAAAGATGAGTATTTCAAGAGATGTAATAGAAAAGGGAAAATCCAAAGATTTTGTTACTCAAGGAAGGGTACAGAGAGAGGATTCCCCTGAGGACTGGAAACTAAATAAAAATATGCATGCTGTCGCTGCAGATAATAGAGACTCAGGCTGTGAGAGTGGGGCAGCCAGTTTAGAGATACAGTATTCAGCATATTCAGCATGGGCGAGAGTGATAGAAAAATAATCTGGTTAACACCCTGGGTAGAGGGAGAGATTCTACAGATGCAGCTGGATACAGGATCAGCAATGTCCATCATCTTGTCAGGAAATATCCCTCAAAAGTGTAAAATTGATGGAGACACAGACCAGCTAAAGACTTATATGGGGGGGAGGGGAAGAGAGACATAGGATCTCCTTAGGAGTGATGCAAACAAATGTAAATAAAGATATAGACAGATAAATGGATGGCTGGATGAATAAATGAATCAATGAATGATGATAACCACCAGTACTATATAACTAATCCATATGCACCCATGAAAGCAGGCCCCAGACATTTTTTTCCCCCTACTGTGGCTACCTCCTTAAAATTCAGCTAGGATTGCACTCTGAGCATATTTCACTCACCCCCACTGACCAACAGCCCAACAGCTGAACAGCTAAGCAGCTTTTGAACATGAACCTGAAAGATAGGAGAGTGGAAGATACTGAGAGAAAAGGTAGGGCAAGCTAGAGTTGACTGAAAATGCATACCACAGGTCCATTGGGCACACAGGCTACATATATTATAGAAAAAAAAAAAAAAGATTAATCCAAAGAACTAAAGGTCACTTTTGGTGGACTCAGGAATAGAGAGCCCCACTTTTTCTTCCTTTAGTGAGGTGATGGAGTGCCGTCATTTAATTTTGTAGCAGATCTTTGACTTTTTAAATGGTCACTCTGGTGGCCTGATGGGAAGACTAAATTGGTTTAAAAAAAAAACCCCTAAACATACTGTTAGGTTGACCAGAGTACCTTATCTTTAAGTCTATGTCGAAAAGGTTTAGAGTGCCTTCTAAGCCTTTCAAGATGCCTGTGAAGTACCTGATTTTACTTGACCAAATATTTTCATTCCACACAATTTTAAATCCCCATAGTTGCTTTCCTGTGCTTTAAATGTCTTTATGCCAACTTTAATTTTCATCTCCTCAGCAGAATGTGATAACAGAATGAGGCATTCTAAACAACTCTTTCAAGGTTCTGAGAATTTTGTCACTTTGGAAAAGCTTCTCAGATCATCATTACCTGGCCTACTAAGCAATGACTGTGTACATAATCCTGGCGTAGAACTTGCTGTAGTTTGGAGGGAA
Source organism: Pseudocheirus occidentalis (assembly GCA_028646575.1). Classification (NCBI taxonomy): domain Eukaryota; kingdom Metazoa; phylum Chordata; class Mammalia; order Diprotodontia; family Pseudocheiridae; genus Pseudocheirus; species Pseudocheirus occidentalis. The sequence continues at coordinate 93,481,106 of CM053600.1, forward strand.
GTTCATGATGGGGAGAAAATCAGTACTTTTCATTTTCGTAGGACAGGCAATAGTCTTAGGGCTCATTTGAAATGTGTTAGAGTTCAATAATTAAGCCACTAAATGTAGCCTTGTACCAAGGATGCTCCTTAAAATTCAGGAAGTATTTAGCTCTGGTATCAGAGTTATGGAATAACATGGAAAAGAAATTTTGTTTATGTCGATGGACTCTTGCGCCTAGGTGGGAGAGTAGGGAATTGGAAAGTAGGTAAAAACTCATTGATACGGCATATGCTCTCATTCAAATGTAGTTTTCTAATACATAGTGGATGCTTGGATGATATGGCTTAGTAAATCAGCATTCTCCAAAATGAATCAGAACCTTTAGGCATTGGAAATAAACTAGCAGACACTCTGAGGGCAAGAACAGCCCCAGGGATCAGATGTTAAATTACTGTTTTCAACCTAGGTCTGAGCATTCATTTATGTGGGCAAAACACACACAAAAAAAGAGGTATTTGGGAATTGTCACACCGACCACAATGAAGTAGTCATATTTTGTTACTCAGACACTGAGGGAATTTATGTTAAAGAGTAATTAAGAGATAATGCCTTCACAACGATGTCTTATCTGCAGAGGGCTTCCCTCTCCCCATCCTATCTTTTTTGATCTTCATATTAGATCTTTGAGAACTTTTCAGGGACTACATATTCTAGAATCATAGAATAGTAGCTCTATTATTAGGCAACTAAATGGTTCAGTGAATAGGACCTGAAAGACCTGAGTTCAAATCCTGCCTCATATATTAAAATAGCTCTGTGACCCTAGGCAAATTACTTAACTTCTTTTTGCTTCCATTTCCTCATCTCTCTCTATATATATCAATAATGGAGGTAATAATAACACCTACCTCCCAAGATTTGTGTGAGAACAAAATGGAATAATATGTATAAAGCACTTTGTACACCTTAATATAAATACATATTATGTAAATGTAAATATAAGTGCTTAATGATGATGATGATGATGATGATGATGGTAGTAGTAGCTGGAGGTTCCTATCTCAAAAAAAGCATCTAATCTGACTAAAGGTGAAAATGGGCAGTGGGGGAGTGGTTATAGGAAGACAGGCAACCTGCTGGATTTCTAGTATAATTCTGAATTGGTTGTATTCTAGAAAACATTTGAAATATTCTAGAAAAATCACTAAGCCATACATATCTTCTGACTCAGTGATCCCACTACCAGGCATATGGCCAAGGAGGTCAAGATAGAGGGGAAAGGTCATATAAATAAGAAATATATTTCTAATAGCACTTTTGTGCATGCTGGCTCATTGGGAAATGGCTGAACAAATTGTGGTGGAAAGTAACATCTAACATTTACATAGTGCTTACTATGTGCTAGGCGCTATGCTTCAGGCTTTACAATTATTTATTTCATTTGACCCTCACAACAACCTTGCGAGGTAGGTGCTATTATTACCATCGTTTTACAGAAGAGGAACCTGAAGCAAACACAGGTTAAGTGACTTACTCAGGGTAACACAGCTAATATAGTCTGAGGTTTGAATTTGAACTCAGGTCTTCCTGACTCCCCAACTAGAACTCTATTCACTGAGCCACCTAGTAATGGTACAGCATTATCAGAAGGAAAAAAATAAAATAAAAAACTCAGAGAAATGTAGAAAGATTTGTTTGAAATGAATGTAAAGCAAAATCAGCAGAACCGAAAGACCAACTTACACAGTGATCACAGGATAAAGGACAACACAGAAAAATATCAGCAAAAACTATTCGTTTGTTGATATTTGTCAAGCTCATAATAAAAACAATCTTTTTTAAAAAAGAAAAACATCAGAATTTTGATCAATGGAATAACTAATCTTGACTTTAGAATACTACTAGTAAAATATGTTTCCCTCCCCTTGGTAGAGAAGTGGTTAACTACAGGTGCAGAATGTGGCATAGGTTGTCAGATATGGACAAATGTGTTGGTTCGTTTTATTTTAATTATACTTTGTTACAATGGAAAGCTCCTTGTTGGGAGAAGGGGTGTCATTGGATAAGCATAACAGCAATGGGGAAAAAAAAACATTTACTCAAAAAAAATAAATGAAAAAAGTCATCTGGTCCAGGACCTAGCCTTTGGGTAATTAATTGCAACATAACCATTTCAGATTGCTTAAAAATGGCTAGAGAAGATTTGGTCAACCCCTTTCAGAAAGTCCTTCACGTCTAGCTCAAATTTCTTACTTCTTCCATTTCTTATTACTCTTGCCTCTGATAGGATGAAAAACTACTGGGTAACATCTTGTGCATAATAAGCCTTCATATACTTCAAAGTCATTATTAGTTTATCTACCTCTCTTGACCATTTCACCTTTGACCTCAACGACAGGGTGAGTTGCTTGAATCCTTGTAAGAACGCCAGTTAGCTTGGAGAACTCTTTGGGGAGTAAAAAACTGAACTGGATGATTTGGTGGGTTGCACACAAATTCATTGCCTCCACTTCTGAATAACAAAGAGCAAAGTCAGTACATAAATATCAATGTACTTTGTGCATCCCCTACCAACATGAACTAATGTCCTGTCCTCCAGAAGACCATATGCCTCAAACCTGATGTCACTTCCCTTCTTTGCCTTTATGCCACTCTTCCAGGGACCCTTCTTTTCCTCTGTCAAGATCTGAACATAACCGTAATTTATAGATACAGTTTTGAAATGTTATTTTCTTTGTAGAAACTTCTAGATTTTTCCTTTCCCATTCAAAAGCTTGAGAAACTACCTCAATCCTGCTAACCATAGACATGCTCCTGATTTCTTTTTCGGTATAGACAGGCAGTGCACAACCACTGTCCCCTGCACAAGGTGTTCAGTCAGCTGCTGCTTCTTCTGCCTCTAGGGAGCCTTAATGTACTTGGATTCCCTCTGCAGAGTTCCTGATATGCTCCCAATCTCCTCTATATGGACTCCTGACAAGGCCCCAATCCTTTTCTGCTGAATGCCGATGACACAATCCTTCCCTTATATAGTCCCTTTAATCTTTTCCCAGTCTGTGTGGCTGATAGATGCTCTAGACTTGCTCTGCTTCTACAAGGGTCAGAAGTGTTTTGCTAGGATACTGTTGTGGAGTGGTTTTAAAAACAAACTATGGTATTACATTAGAAATGGCACCACTTAATACGATGAAGAAGACTCTGTCCATTGTCCATTTTCCCAAATCAGAGTTAAACTAACATAAGATGATACATAAACATTCAGCAATAAGTATGTACAATATATAGATTTGTTTCTATTTTATTTCTGGTATAATGAATAGTTATAGTAAAGAAATATAATCTCTATTCTGGTGAATAAAACTCTCGTACTTAATTATATTAGTATTCTTAACAATGTGCACTTTCCTAAGTACCTAACATAGGAAAAATGTTTTAATCATTAAAAATATTTAATTTAATAATTAATATTGAATGAAGACCTGAAGTCTGTTTTAATTCTCTGGTACTTATAAGAAATCATCAGTATTCTGATACCTCAAAATACTCCAGTGAATAGAAGAACAGAATGATGGGCATATATTTGAATTGAACATAAGACTCAAATCACACTGTTTAATATTTAAATGAAGTTTTACATTTGTTAAATATTCATTTGTCTATCCTGTCATATGTATACATTTCTAAATGTATCTGTTTTTTAATATGTTTTCAGATAGTAAAATAGCAAACAATGCTCATAGCCTACTGACATACATCTTCCTCAGGCAAAGAGTTACTTTTAAAAAACAACTGTTCAAAGAAAAAAGTTGGCTTGGGCATTTAAAAAGTAAAGACAAGGGAATATTATCCCTGCTTTGCTCTTTTGAAGTTACCCTATAATTCAGTACTTAAAACTGAAAAATATGCCAGTTTGTGGATAATACTAGGACCTTGGCCTTTGAGTAATTTGGAAAAAGTTAATAAAATAAAGTGATATCTTTTCAACTTAGCAATATAGCTTTGAAATGAGTAGATATTCAAAATATGTTCAGCACAAAACCCATAAAAAATTTTGACCCTTTGACCTACTAAGGGATATATTACTGACTTGGACTTATGATGCTGTACAGCTAAGCATTGAGCTAAGCATGGCTTCCTTCAGTGTATATACATACAATGCCTGGTACTTGAATCATTTGTAGATTTCAAAGATCATTACTGATGTCATAGATCAGCTCAATTTCAATGATACTATCACTGCCAATTGGAGAAATGACTTGTATTTGAAATATGTTAAATACTGTTATGTAATCTAGCATTGCTTAGCAATAAAATAAAATCCACTTTTAAAAATGCCTAAAATCTTACCCTTATTAAATGGCTTGGTCATGTTTATAAATTAACAAAAGGAATAGGACACTGTTGTGCTTTGGAAAAAATTAACACAAGACATAGAACTCAGAGCGGGTAGTTATTATGTTTCTAATTAGACTCACCAAGAAAAAACTGAACTCCTTTTGCATTTGACTTATGCAAAATAATATTTGACTATTAGTTATGATTTGTATATAAGGTGTTGGGCATTCTGACAAAAAGTTTCTTAAGTTTCTGGACTCCTGGAGGAACTAGCCTCCCAGTCGCCAGAACTATTGCCCTGAAATAACAGACCTGACTAGTTTAGTATTTTGGAACAAGTAGGGTACAGTGTAGAATTTCAGTCTCAGCCTTCGGCTTTTGGCCTGCACAACTGACTTTTGTATCTTGCACTCAGGGACTCAGAACCGAGACCCTGTGCTTTGTGTACCCTCTTCTTAAGTTTCTTAAAGTTACAACAAAAGGCCATCTCCAAAAATCTGCATTCTAGCTGCTGAATTGACTTCCCTGTCCACGATCGCAATGATCTTTAGTTCCTGCTAGTGTAATTGCTGAGCTCTCTTTTTCTCCTGAGGATAATTTTGTATTGGTATGAGGTTCGGCTGTGAATGATCTGGGCGAAGGGGAGGGGGATTTTACTGTAAATGGAGTAGCTTTGTCCTAGGATACGCAAAATGTCTAGAGAGCGTTAGCTGTTTGCAGACACTCTTTCGGGCTCCAGCTGAATTTGACAGAACCGATAGAAAATGTACGACATGCAGAATGTCACAAGAGAATAATTTTAAACACGGGACAATCAGGAACGCGACTGCAGAAGGCGTCCTCGGCAAC
>CM053600.1:93486371-93499470 GCA_028646575.1 Pseudocheirus occidentalis
GGGGGGGGGAAGAGAGGGAAAGAGAAAGAGAGAGAGAGAGTGTCTACACTCCAATTACTTAGGACATTTATGTCCTCTAGCCCTGGGAGCTGCGTGCCCTCCCGTCCCCTTCCCCATTCCTGATGTCTCCTCAAATCCCACCTGGGTGCCTGAACCTAGATGTACTCCACCTCCCCAGGTGCTGAGGTGGAGGGAAGGAGAAGGGGTCGGAAGTCCGGGTGGGGAAATGGAGGGATGATGCACTTAATGCATTAAATTCTACAATAACGTGGGAATGGAGGGGAAGGGGTCAGGGAATGGGAAGAAGAGGAGGGACAATGTGTCCAGCCCCCATCTCCGTACTTGGATGTAGGAGGGAAAAGGAGCAAATGTTCCTTTGCCTTCTTCAAACTCCGGGAAGAGTCCCTGAAGCAACATCAGCTGAAGCTGTGTATAGCGTTGTGTGTATGAGACAAGAGCCCTTGGCTTTACACCACTCCCACCTCCCGTGGGGGAAGGGCTGAAGGATGGGAAGGGGTTGGTGGGGAGCTGGGAAACCCTTTCGGGAATTTAGTAGTGGCACTCAAAAGATCCAAAAGAAGGGGTGACACCCCTATGTAGGCTGCAGGATAGTGGGAAGGAGAGGGATAAGAGAAGAGGAGAAATCAGGCTATACTATCTGGATAGCTGTGCCCCTCTTTCTTCCTTTCCTGTCACCCCTCTCCTGCTCACCCCTCTGCTGAGTAATCACCCACCCGGGCCCGCAGCTGCGGCAGCCACAGCGGGGCTGGGGACTGGGGGTGGGGAAGAAGAGCGGGGAGCGCGGGGAGAGGAGGAAAAGGGGTGGGCTGCGTGGAGTCCAGATCCTAAGCGGGCGGGACAGAGTGCTGTGGGAAGGTGGGGGTAAGGGGGGGATGGGTGGGGCGCTGCCTGATCTCTCCTGCCAAGTACCTATTAGGAAAAGTAATTAGAGGGGTCCCGGGCTGTTTTCACCACAACCCTACACTTTCTTCGACTGAACAATGCGAAAAGGCAATGTCATCAGTCTGGAGTGAAAATGTCTGTAAGCAACCGGCTAAATAACAGAGATCTCTGCTCCCATCCCACCCTGCCTCCAGAAAGCTGAGACAAACACAAACAAGGCAGCGCAGCGACCCTCACCGCAGCCCTGGCCTTGGGCGCCCAGCTGCAGCTGCCTGGGGCTCCCTGCCCCAAGCTGCTTCACACTCTCACTCCTAGAAGTGGCTGCTGAAACCCTAATTGCCAAGGAGACTTGGAGCTGCTTTTCTAACCTGAGTAACCTCTCGCCTTTCTTGGCCTCTGTTGTTGATGACCAGGGTAGGTGTGAAAATAGGAAGTGTTTCCACCGGGACCTCCCCCCCCCCCCATCCCCATTCTAAGAGGTATGTCAAGGTCTGGGATGGGTAGAGAAAGAGACCTGTTGAAAAGTAACAGCAGCTTGAAAGACAATCCAATATTCACAGCAAAAAACCTCCCCCAGTATTATATTTTTAAAATGCCATAAACACTGCATTGCAGCAAGATTGCTGCCTCCTTAAATGTGCCAATAATTTCCATCTCACACAAAGAAATTCCTTTAACTGGAGATTTCAATGTAAAGCAATTCAAATGAGTAAGACCACTTTATTGCTCTTCGAAAATTCGCATGCATTTATTCTGCTTAAAATTTGATATAGGGCATTTTTTTGTATTCCCATTTATCGCTTGCCAAGAAATAATTAAGAATAGGAGCTAGAAGATTAATTTTAAATAAAAAATCTTCTCAAATGAAAATGTCAGGTCATAAAAATTCCTTTTAAATCATAACAGCATATAAATCTTTGAAATTAACCATGTAATTACAATGTCTATCAACTTTTACCTTGAGCTTTGAGCCTCTCTTTTTAATCTTCCATTCTTTTTTAATGAATAGCTATTTTGAAATTAAAAAGTACTGTTCATTACACATGCCCCACTATAATAGGGTTTTTATCATATTTGCTCTATGTAAAAATACTTGCTACTTTGTAATTATTCACACGCCGATCCTTTCCTATATTGAGTAGAAAATAAAAAATGAAATAGAAGTCAAAGGTGCTTTAGAGCTGAATGATTTACACAATTCATTAAGGACGGTGATTTTTCAGTTAGCATCAGATTAAATGGTTACTTACTCTCAAATAGCCCTTGGGGAGTTGAATTGCTGGGTAGCAAACAGATTAAAGTTTGCATTGAAAGAAAAATTGAATTCAGAGGTAATCAATAGCATAATAGGGGCAGTGAGTGGTGCCTGCTGCCTGAAATGAAATTACCATATTTTTAATCTTAATTTTCCACTCTGTTTATCTGACAGTGTGGATGTGCAATCCAAACAGATAATGAGAGAGTGGGATATTGACACTGCTGTCCTCTGGAGTGCTTGTTTTCAGTGATTAAATGCTGTGATCTGTGATTACTTTGTGCAGAGATGTCAGGGCTGCTGGCCAGAACTATGGGAGGGACACTAACTCAGCAGCTGTAGCTCTTGGGTCTCTCAGGTCCTAATGTCTGAAATTCATTTTCTCCCAGCTATATTGAAAAATAAAGATTACCTATTTATGTATATACTTCTGCCGCACAAATTACAATAATTAATCCCATTATTATTGTTGTCCTGATTCAAAAACATTTAATTAGATCAATATGTAGTGAACCTTCTCTGTAAGTGCTGTATTAATGAGCCAACAAACTTGCGAGAAGATGTGAGTTATTCTAAGCATACATTAGGAAAGTTTGCAAGTAGAAAGTATTATTGTTAAAGCAGTTGTTGCCGTAAGAAAGCAAGCAAGGGTGTATTGTTTGAAAAAAGACACAGTTATAGTAACCTTCATTGCATACACAACAGGAATCATTTAAAATGCAGAGAAGTAAGTCTAGGTTATAGAAAGAGGTTAAGACTTGGAGGCAAAATGGGACTTTTTGGCTAATGATTGCATGTATTTAAATATTTATACAAATTAGTGTCAAGAACCAGGGTTATGTAGAAGTCTGGCTATGAAAAACATAAGGCATCATAGATTATTCAGCAAAGTCAATAAAATGTTTCCAATCCTTCATAACCTAAATTGTGCCTGGACTGTTGAAAACAAAATTGTTTTTTTAAATTAAGAGCAGGTACTAGAGTCATTACCCTAAATATTATTTTAAAACAAAATTTACGTTGCTTCACAAAAGATAAAAATAATGGGAACATTGTTACACTATCAATGCTTTTGATCCATCATGGAAGCAGATTTACAATGGATGATAACTATCTCCCATCATACTAACAATTGTCCCCCACAGCTTTTACTTGAATTGTGATTAGTCTGTGAGAGAGTGGAGTTCCATAATTGTATGTAGATCATTAACTTATCCTCTATAGATGTACAGAAAAAAAAAGCTTAGGGAGAGAAAGAATATATAGTAGGCATGTGATAATGGATTATTTTATGTTATTTATTTCTACAAGTTGGAGAGTAATTACAGTACATGTGTGGTGTTGCCATGACTTATTCAATCACTCCTTAAATAATTTCAAATAAAGGTAATATCTCACTCCTGAAATTGATGTATTCTGTTTCTAATACACCTAATAACATTCTCTTTTTCTCCATCATCTCTTTCATGCTCTACTTTGGCAGAAAATGAAGCCCTGGGTTAAATACTCAGGAATAAACGGCCCAAAATAACTTTCTGGAAAAGGTGAATGGAACATCACTCTGCTATAAATTCAAGTTGGTTAAATCCCCTAACATCTATTAGTATCCTTCACCAACCCCCATGGGTTCCCCAGATGGTAAATTGGTTGAAGTTTTAGAGGTTAATAAAGAAAACATTTTAACCCCTGAATTGCCACTGGCAGCTTGCTGTTGTATGTTTTTTGATGGGGTAAAATAAAGTAGAAAAAAAAAATCAACACCTGAGAAAGAAAAGAATTGATTGTGTTGCTTGATTTGGGGATCTGGAAGTTGCCTACATTCAGTGTGGTTTTCAACAGGCAGCTAACAAAACTTGGAAAGCCACAATTATTTAAGTAGAGAATTAAATCTTTGCTTTAAAACAAACTAGAGACACCTTTAAGTAAAGCTAAGAATAGATTTTTTAAAAATTGACAAAAAATGAACAGAAACTATAAGACATCTTTTAAATAGACCTTTAAAAAGAAACATTTTTTTAAATCTTAAGGTAAAAGCAACAGCATTTCCCTGAACTGTACTCACACATGTTCATCAAAACTGACACTTAGGTCTTGCTTAGTATTATATATTGAGTTCAGCACCTCCTCCCTACGCCCCTATTCCTATATATAAGCATAAACCCTTGATCAACCTTGCATATATACATGTGGTTATGAATATGATAAAATCCTCTTGGTTTGTGATAATTTGATATGACAGTATTTTGTAAATTACTTTAAATGAAGGTGACATCAGAACCAATGAATGTAATTAAATAATAGAGTACCAATGAGTCTGCATTGTATTATTGAAGCAATCTTCAGAAATTTGCTTGGGGAAATAGCAAGAGCAGTATCAGTCAGATTAGGAGAGTTTGAACTGATTTTTTTCACATGGAGTTTTATTACCACTTTGGTAATGTATTCAATATTCAGAAAAATCCATGAACTTGAATATAAACTGCATACAGCACAGTCTTCATTACAAGCACGTGCTTTTTCTTGATAACTCTTACATTGTGTTTCTGGGAAAAAAATTTTATTGCTACTTAAAAATGCTGATTCTTAGAATACTAGAGTATGTCTGATAAATAGCCATTGACATGAAAAGTGGTTAAAGTACTATTTGAAGTTTTTTCCTATCTCCTGTCTACCTCTATAATTCAACTGAAACCTGGGTTTTCTAAGACTACAAAAGCCCTCCCTACCCTTATACCTGAAGTCACCATAGTAAGTTTATTGAGCTTTAGAGCACACAAAGAGAGAGAAAAAATCCAAACCAATCTCTTTCCTTTTACTTTCTAAATCCTGACATGGTCCATCACCTTTTAAAAATAGTGAGCTGGACTTCCCCTAAAAAGAGAAAAGAAACAAAATCTAATGCAAAACAAAGGAAGGAGGAGAATCTAATCTCTAAATAAGGAGCCGTCTTTCTGGAAGCTTAAGAAGAGTGAAGTTTCACACTGATGTCATCTTATTCTGAAACTGTGAACCCTAAAAGAGGTGAACCGAAAAATGTCAATGCCACATCCACTTTAGTCTGCTATTCCCTAAATGCTTGGTTTATTTAGGGTGGCTCTGAATTTTTATATCCAGTAGGGCTGCCAGAAGTCAAATCAGTCATAGAAAATTCAGTTCCACTCAGTAAACATACATTCAATGTTTATTTAACTTATTCAATATGCAAAGATTTCAACTAAATAAGGTACTGAGTAGGACACATAGATAGTTAAGTAAGATTGAGGCCCTGCCCTCAAGTAAGTTGTACTCTAGTAAAATAAATTATTTACTCCTGGTTGGCATTGTCTTCATCCTATTTTTTTAAATGCCCTGAGAAAATCTAAGTAGTTTTATAAAAAATTGTACAGTCATGAATTCCTACAGGTCATGAAATCTTTCTCAAGGCCTACTGGGTTTTCTTTTCTGGATGTGAAATTCAGTTTGGGGATGGTACAAGAAAAGTTCATCTTTCACAGTAAAATTTTGTGTTCAAAATATAAAAAATAAAAAGGACAGAGTGACTTAATTAAACCAATTTGAAATCTTGAAGTATTTTTATGATTTCATTTTTTTGCCTTAAAAACTGGAGGTGAGGTGATACATTTTGTTTGTTTTTTAAAGGAGAAACAATTTTTCTAGCACTGGGAACTGGATTGAGAACTGGAAAATGAACTACATAAAAATAAAAAGCAAACCAAGAGTTCCTAGATTAGGGTGCAAGTACTAACCAGATAATGTATTATTTAAAATACATTTAAAAATAATACTATTGGGGTGGCTAGGTGGCATAGTGAATAGAGCACCAGCCCTGGAGTCAGGCGGACCTGAGTTCAAATCGAGCCTCAGATACTTAACACAAAAACTAGCTGTGTGACCTTGGGCAAGTCACTTAACCCCAACTGCCCTCCAAAAAGCAAAAAGAAAAAAAATTAAAAAAAAAATAATACTATTACATTAGTAAGTATTGAGTATTACTAATTATTGAGCTCAGCAGGAGCTCAAGTATTAGAAATACATTTTAAAACAGTATTATTTACAATATGTTATGTAAATTTTCCCAATTTACAAATTTTCACAATCATTTTGATAATAATAATAATAATAATCACCTATGGTACTGAGACTATACATTTGAAAAAAAATACTCCTGGAATCAGATGATCCTCAGGTTCTTACAACTCCCTGATTTTGAGTGATATATCTTTTAAAAGTTAATTTGCACATAGCATAAGGCTATGCCCATGGTAACCTTTTTAAAATGTTTGCTGAATTTGCATTTGCATTACCCTGTCACGCTTCTTCGTATACTGAAGTGGTTACTTGATAAATAAAACCATCTTGCAAATGAACTGTGTGATATAGTCTTGATTACCTCACCAGTATTCTTAGCCACAACATTGTTCTTTTATGAAAGGTTCTAGCTCTGGCTTTGCCACTAGCTTTCTAGGTGGGCCTTAGTTAATGGAAGGGGTGAGATTAGATAGTTTCAGAGAATCAAGGCTAGAAGTGGCCTTAAGATATCAGTAAGTCAATTTTACAGATGTGGAAACTGAGGTTCAGAAAATTGAGTGATTTGCTCAAGGCCACATAGGTTCAAAGTAGTAGAGGACATACATGAACCTAGGTCTTATAAAGCCAAATCCAGAACTCTTTCCAACGTGCTGCGATGACTTTTCATTAGCTTTCAAATTTCCTTTTGTCTCTCATTCTATGACATTTATCTTCAATCTAAAATACTGAAAACTCAGGATCTAAATTGTAACTCAGGGTTTTAAGTTAGAATTCTTTGGAAACTAAGAACAACGGAGAAATAATTCACCAAAGCTGCACAGACTTTAGTTTCGTATAGGCAAATCATACTAAAGTTAAAAATAATTTTTTAATAAAAACATTTTAAAATGTTTACTTAATGTTGCCATGCCCATGTTTTAATAGATGTTTTCCAAGTTTTAATTTCTGTGATTAAATCTTCCATGGATATTTGTTTCATTATGTGCTTTGAAAGCTGTGAAATCTGTGCAATTATAAGGTATTATTATGTCCTTTTTGTGGCTTGAAGGCCCATTTCTAGGGGTGTACTGGAGCCAGCTCTAACTGGCTTGTGAAAGCCCACTGTTAAATTTTCAGTGGGAACAAATATTTATATCTCAGATATCTGCAACTGCTAATAATCAGGGTTTGTTTTAATGTTCTGTTGATTGTCTAGACTTAAAGTGTTAATATTGCAAATTAAACTTAAAAGTTTACATTCACACCTATTAAACCTGTGTTGTTGCAGAAATAATCCCTGAGCTCAGCAGGAACAATAGAAGATTCAGAGAATAAAGTCATCATCAGACTGGAGGCTCAGTGACTAGAAGATGTTGTTGTGTTTGTCCTTTGTTTTCTAAGAGGACCAATGGCTTCAGGAAAACGATGACACGACTTGCAAGTGACTTTGATTTGAGTGAGGGAGGGCTGTGCAAGGTCACCAGCCTCACTTTATCCTGCAGAGCCATCTGGGTGCAGTGGTCAGATACTCATCAGGATGACTGGAGATGACCCAGGATGCAATGGGAGACACCGGCCCTTTTAAGCTAAGGCCTTTTCAGGTACTCAGTTAGAGTCAGGTAAAACCCATTCAGTAAATAGTCCTCTTTAAGAAATGAGTCCCTTTAATTAGAAAAATGAAAAAAAAAAATCAAACGGTGAAGGGAGGACCCTCAGGCTTGCTGTTCCAAAGAGAAACAGATGATAACAAGAATAAATACTAATGATAACATAGAGCAAGGTCCCAGAATCAGGAAATTTGAGTTCAAATTCTGCCGCAGACACCTACTAGCAGTGTGACCCTGGGTAAATCACTTGACTGCTGCCTGCCCCAGTTTCCTCATATGTTAACGGGTGATAATAAAAACACCTACCTTCCAGGGTTGTTGTGAAAATCAGATGAGATAATAATTATAAAGTGCCTGGTACGTGGTAAGAGCCAGCTAAAGGTGAGCAATTATTATTGCAAATAATAACAGGCATTTATATAGCGCTTTAAGGTTTGTAAACTACTTTACGTTCATTATCTCATTTGAACCTCACAACACCCCTGGCCATTTCATAAAATCACAGAAAGGATCCCAGAAATAATCTAGTTCAATTGCTTCATTTTACCAGTGAACAGACAGAGGTGGAGAAAGATGAAGGGATTTGCCTGCAGTCACATAACAAGGACCTGGTGCAGCTGGAACTCAGAGGCCCTTTTTAAACTCCAAGCCCATCATGTTTTTTTTACTCTGTCTTCCTTCTGCCAGGAAGACCACTAAGAAGTTCATTTATAACAGAGGAATTTTCATTTAAGAAGACTGAGTGATAAGGAAAACACAGTGTGACCTAATTATATTGGTAGATTAAATATTTCTGGAGGATTTATTAAAAAATAAAATTATTGTCTATGGACTAGACCCAGGGTTGGGCTGGTAAATATTTAACAGTAAGATCTCTGTGACATAGTTTTAACTAGAATCGGCATCATTAATATTTTTCTCTTTCATTTTTTAGGTCCTTCTAGACTGCAGGCCTACACAACCTGCGAGCCACTTTGCCCAGTGGCCAATTGCACTATGCCAAAGGATTTCAGGCTGGTCCACAAAAAATGTAGAGGAAAATATCCTTATATTTTTCAAGGGCCAGCCTGAAATCCTTTGGTGTGCCCTAAGTGGCCCACAGGCCACAGGTTGTACAGGCTTGATCTAGAGTCTAACCAGGCGTGGGGAACCTGGGCCCTCGAGACTACCTGTTGCCTTCTGGGTCCTAGGGTGCAGCCTTTTGACTGAGTCCAAGTTTTACAAAACAAATCCTCTCATTAAGGGGATTTGTTCTGTGAAGTTTGGATTCAGTCAAAGGACCACACTTGAGGACCTAGAGCGGTGGTTCTCAACCTGTGGGTCAGGACCTCTTTGGGGGTCAAATGACCCTTTCACAGGGGTCACAGGGGTCCCTTAAGAACATCGAAAAACACATATTTTCAGTGGTCTTAGGAGCCGAGACACCGCTCACCTCTCTGTCTCCAGGCCTGTTCTCCCACATGCAGATCTGCCCACATACAAGTATTAAAGGGCCACTGGCATTAGGAAGGTTGAGAACCACTGACCTAGACAAACATGTGTGGCCTCAAGGCCGAAGGTTCCCCATCCCTGCAACAAAAGACAAAACAATCAATTGAACCTTGATTTTGAGCATGTGTTGTTGCTGATTTCTTTCATTTCATTTCACAATCAAAAAGTAAATAATGGAGCTGGCACAACCCTGCCTAGACCCCTCCCCTTCAATATTCACCTGTTGTCTGTAGGTACAAATTAAGGTGGAGTAGGAAGGGATATTCACCTATTTGGCTACAAAAGGTGCCAGGAAGATCTTCATTTCAATGCTGTGACTAGATATGTATTGAGCACCTTGGAAATCTTGCTAATATTTTTTCTTTTTCTTTTTTTTTTGTCTTTTTGGAGGGGGAAGGCAGGGCATTTGGGGTTCAGTGACTTGCCCAAGGTCACACAACTAGTAAGTGTTAAGTGTCTGAGGCCGGATTTGAACTCAGATCCTCCTGACTCCAGTGCCAGTGCTCTATTCACTGCACCACCTTCTTGCCCCAGTATTTTGCAATCCCTTTAATAAAAGGATTTTTTTCTGTGAAGTTTGGACTCAGTCAAAAAGCTGTACTGGAGGACCTAGAGGATCACATGTGGCCTTGTGGCCACATGTTCCCCACCCCTGGTCTAATCAATCAGGGCAATTGTTAACAAATATTTGTGGGAAATGTTCTTTTCCTGTAGTCAATATCTGTGCCAAGGGTGCTCAGACATGACTGCTTTGGAGGGTCAAAGATTACTTAGCCTTCCCATGCCTACTGACTCTGGAGAAATAAAATTTCAAAGTTTCTGGCTGTTATTATTTTCATTAATTTTTAAACAGTGAATTTGCTTTTTAAAAATGTATCCAAATCACCTGTAGAAAACATTTCAAACAAAACAACAAAAAAGTCAAAATGAATTTAGTTACAAAGTTGGAAGGCAGATGCCTACTCTGCCACTTATTGTGTGAGCTTTTCTTGAGCCTCAGTCTTGTCATCTGTAAAATGGGGATGTTGAAACTAGCTGATCTTTAAAGCCCTTTCCAGATTTGGTATGTGGGCCTGATAGGGACTGGCTTTAGGCCTTTAACATTCTATGATGCATGTGATGACTGCCCATGTTTTGGGTGGCCTATGTAAAAAGAGGAATTTTATTTTAGACACAAGATATTTCCTCTCCATGAACTCAGTTAAAGTCAACAAACATTTATTAAGCATCTTCTATTCAATTTAGTTCAGCAAGCATTCATTAAGCTTGACTTTGTGGAAGGCATTATGTGAGGCACAAATGGAAGGAATGAATATTCATTCTGCTGCGCTAGGCACCAGGGAAGATGAATAAAAAACAAAAAATAGCATAGTTCTTGACTTTAGGGAGTTTATTATCAAGTAGAAAGGACACAGCATGTATACAAATGACTATTATAAGTTGCAATAACCATTCCTGGGACAGATTGAATGAGGAACGAGAGATTCAAGTATCATTTCTAACTGTGTGTATTAGAGGAATCATGGAGGAAGTAGCACTGAACTGGGGGTCCTGAAGGAGGAGACAGGTTTCAGTAGTGTAGGCATATGTTACTGTCAGACCTATGTCTTAAAGCATGCTGAACATTTTTAATTTTATGCCTTAAATACTTTTTTCATACTGTCCCCAATACCTAAAATGCTCTTCCCGTTTTCTCCAACTTTTGAAATCCTTCAGGACCTTCAAGGCTCAATTCAAATGCCTGATGCTCAGGATCACAGATTTAAAACTTCTAGGAATCTTAGAGGTTACCCAGTCCAACAACTTCATTTGACAGATAAGGACACTGAGGTCCAGAGAGTTAAGTGATTTCCCCAAGCTGACACAGGTAGAAAATAGAAAAGGTAGAATTTGAACCCAGGTACTGTGAAGCCAGATACAGCATTCTTTCCATTGTACGATGGTACCTCCCAACACCAGCTCAAAGTGAATCAACTCAATAATTCACTCAAAAAAATTATTAAGCAACTACTATGTATCTGGGCACTGTGCTAAGTGCCAGAGATACAGAAAGAGGCAAAAGACATTCCTTGCCCTCAAGGAGCTTACGGTCTAATGGGGAAGAGTGATCTTCTCATCCCTGGAACTCTCATAAAACCCTGGTATACTCCTTCTATCCTTTAATTTTCTTCAATGGAAAAAATACAATTCCATTTTATATTGTATGTGTACATGTTTCATCTCTCCTACTGCATTATAAAGATCTTCTTGGGAGGGACTTAGACCTACTTACCTCTATCTCTTTCAGCACCCAGGACAACGATTTGCCCATAGTGGTGTTTAATAGATGTTTGTTGAATTTGTTGGTTTAATTAGAAAGCACACTATAATACTTCAGAAGGTTCATAGTTTTCTTTATGTAGGTGCTCCTGCCACAGATGCTCTTCATAAATTGCATGGAAGACAAAAATCTTCACCCAGTAAATGAACTTTGAGTGACAAATCTCTCTACATATACCTAGGCTAGTTGAGACAACAGATACAAAGTCCTTTACTGGGTCCTCCTCTAAGACTTGTGTGGTAGAACTTTCTGGAACTTCAGCTTCACTATTTTACCCTGTGGGAAGCCAGGACTTCTCACCATGATGAAACATCAGAATGAGCTGCTTGGTGAAACTGGATAGCTTCAATAATCATCATAAGCCATTCTACAAAGCTATTAGGACCTTCAGATCAAAAGAAAGTTTCTATTTACCGAAGAAACATTACAGATAGTAGTGGGAAAAAGAAGGTTAAGCTCTATAGATATCCCTGATGAGAAAGGGAATACTAGAGGCATCTTCTCATAAAGTCTGCCCTTTGTATCTGCCACTATTTCCTGAGCAGACTTATTAGGGCTGTAGCTGCCCCTTTGTCTTACAATCAATTTCCTTTCGAATTTTGGTGTCTAAGGCAAAGGTGTGATTTTAATATATTTCTGGGAGAATCAGTTTTCAAGAATATACAGTATCAACCTTTAAAAAAATCTATACACATAACTTGATTTTTTTTTTCCTAGAGTAAAAGGATGTTTATGCTATTCATCTTTCTTCTGTAGTCCAAGCTGGAGTCCTCTCTGGATTCTCTAGTTAGGATTCAAATCAGGTAGCATGATCAGTGAATTTCCGGGCTGCAATAACCATTGGCACTGGCTAATGTTTGTTATTTCGATCTTCAGGGGTGATGAGTGAAAGAGAAGGTGGCAGAGATCACTCACACTGCTGAGGATGTGAATTTCTTCAGAAAGCTTCTGTTTCTATTACTTGTGCTTTGCTTACATCATAACAGTGATTTGCACCAAGGAAAATTGAAAGAGAGAAACAATACAGCCCATGGAAACATCCACACAGGAAAAGGGCTTGAGCTTTTACTAAAATATTTACTAAGGGAGAATTATACCCCCTAACTTTGTCAGTTCAAATAAAAAACTCCCAGTGCTCAGAAACGAGAGAGCAGGCAGTATCCAGGGCTTTATTTTTCCTTTTAAAAAAAAATGAAAGGTACTGAAAATTCACTGAAAAGAATAGATTTTATCATCCTGATTTTCCCCCCTTCAGATTAGAGTGAATTGCCCCCTTTGAGGGCCATTTATTACAATGCTACTGCTATGCTGTGTAAATATCTCCAGTAAATTTAGAACATAAATATCTTTCAAACGATCTGACCAGGCTCATCTCTCAGCAAGTCCCTTTCTCATTTTCTGACTTTTTCCCAACTATTTTCTTCCATCTCTAAAAGGTCTTCCTTCCTTCCTTCCTTCCTTCCTTCCTTCCTTCCTTCCTTCCTTCCTTCCTTCCTTCCTTCCTTCCTTCCTTCC
>CM053600.1:93499970-93515729 GCA_028646575.1 Pseudocheirus occidentalis
AAAAAAAAAAAAAAAAAAAAAAAAAGGAAGGGGGAGGCTTCACTGTTAGCTGATGCTGTGTTCCCCAGGACTGAGAATCTGTTACTGTGTTGTGAGACCAATTTGTTTTTCTCACGGCTTTTCACTGTCTGACATCAAAACAAAACAAAATAAAATCAAAGCCAGGAAATGAGGGGGGGAAAAAAAGAGAAAGAGACAATAATTTAAAATGTCACCAAGTGTAACTTTTGGATTAAAAACAATGTAATAAATTTGATCAGGCTGAAATTTATTACTTAAGGTTTGATGTTTTAGTCTTCTTTGCTATGAATGAGAGATTACTTGGAGCTTGGATAGAGAGGTGGTCTCAGAAGAATATTTGGGTTTGAATCCTACCTGCAACAAATAAATACCGGCTGTATGACCCTGGTCCAGTAACTTAACTTTTCTGTGCCCTGGGCCTTAGAAGGTGCTGACCTACTTTGATAGAGGAAATTCTGAATTCAATGAAATTGAGAACTGTATCTGTCAACGTCTTACATAAATAGTTAATGACTTCCTACTTAGCCTAGGACTGTGCTAGGTGCTATAGGGAAAATTTACAGTATCACCGAGGAGGCAAAAGTAATTAATACAAAGTAAATGCTAAGCTAGAAGAACTCCGTCTAAGTACTCGCTCTAATTCAGAGAAAAGGGAGATAGTAATCTGATTTACAGTACTTTGGGGAAGGCTTTGTGAAAGAAGTGCTGGGCCAGAAAAGATGGGTAAAATGGAAGAAATATCAATTCTTTTTTTTTTCCCTTGAGGGAATAGGAGTCAAGTGACTTGCTCAGAGTCACATCTCCATAAATGTCTGAGGTCACATTTGAATTCGGCCCCTCCTGACTCCAAGGCCAGTGCTCAAACCACTGTACCACCTAGCTGCCAGCAAGTAGTCCATTCCTGATAGGATAAACAGTAACAACAAAGGACATTGCAAGTGGGATCGTGCATGGTATGAGGTGTGAGAACAAAAAAGACACCTAGAGCAGAGGGGATAGTTAGAAAAGTAAAAAATAAGTTTGGGTAATGATTTATATTTATGTAACTGTGACATGCTACAAAATACTTTATAAATGTTATTCCACTAATCAGCTTGAAACAATTTCTTAATATATCTGGTAAGGGAAAGTGTTATCCCTTTTTTTTTACTTTTTAAATTTTTTAAAATTTTTTTTGGGGGGAGAGGCAGGGCAATTAGGGTTAAGTGACTTGCCCAAGGTTACACAGCTAGTTTTGTGTTAAGTGTCTGAGGCTGGATTTGAACTCAGGTCCTCCTGACTCCAGAGCCGGCGCTCTATTCACTGCTCCACCTAGCTGCCCCTATCCCTTTTTAGAGATGAGAAAACTGAGGTTCAGCTAATCTGATGTACTCAAGGTCACCTAGCTAGTGAATGGCAGAGAGGATTTTCATCCAGATCTTAGGACTCTAAATCTGGTGAGTCTTCCCTTGAGTCATGTTGAGTATGGCCAGCTTACATAGAAACATGAATGCTGTTAGTAGAATTTGGACTTGATCGGGAGGCATTCATTCTTTCATCCCGTGATTAAATCAGCATAGAGCACCTACTGCATGCTAAGAAAGTACCAAGCTAGACACTGAAGGCCATAGCATACAGTAATGAATAAGCTTTACCTCTACCCTCAAGCACAGTACAACCTATGGGGGAAATCTGATGAGGTAGTGGATTATAAATGACTGTGATATGATAGGATTTCCCAGAAAAGAGAGCTTATATCTGGTTTCAGGGATAAAATGTGAGCAAGGTGGTCTATAAGCTGGTCCTTGAAGGAGAGGTAGGATTTTAATAGGTGGGGATAGTAGAAAGGGCATTTGAGTTATGGGTAATGGCATTAGAAAATACGGTGCCTGAGGGCATTTAGGGAACTTATAGATTGTTCTGCTTGGCTAAAAATAACTGAAATTTATATAGTGCTTTAAGATTTGCAAAGCATTTTACATATTTAATTTGATTTGAGTCTCATAACAACTCTGAATATAAGGACTATAGTTACAACTAGTCTCATTTTTACAAATCAAGAAATTGAAACTCAGAGAAGTTAACTAACTTGTCCATGGGCACACAGCTAGTAAACGTTAGGGGTGCACATTGTCTCTTTTTTTAGAGGCACTGGGGGTTAAAGGACTTGCCCAGGGTGAAACAGCTAGTAAGTATCCAAGGCTGGATTTGAACTCAGATCCTTCTGACTCCACTGCTAGTGCTCCATCCACTGTGCCACCTAGCTGCTCCCATGTTTTAAAAAAGAAGGTTTTTTTGTGTGTGTGTCATAAACCCCTTTAGCAGTCTGGAAGAGCAGCCTATGGACCCCTTCTTTGAATGTTTTAAATGTATAAAATAAAACACATAGAATTATTTTATTTTATTTTTTTGCTTTTTGGAGGTCAGTTGGGGTTAAGTGACTTGCCCAAGGTCACACAGCTAGTTTTTGTGTTAAGTGTCTGAGGCCAGATTTGAACTCAGGTCCTCCTGACTCCAGGGCTGGCGCTCTATTCACTGCGCCACCTAGCCACCCCTAAAACACATAGAATTATAAAGGAAAAACAATTATAATGAAAATATATTTATTTTAAAAACAAGTTCGTAGACTCCAGGTTAAGAACACCTGCTCTTAGAAGGTAGCCTAAGGGAATTACAAGAGATAAGACTTGGAAGGTTGATTGTTGCCATAGTCTGGAGTGTCTTGATTGCTGTTGTTGTCATTCGTCCTTTGTTCTTGAAGAGGACCAATGACATTAAGATGGTGGTGTCTTGACTCTTCCAAATTGGATTTAAGTGAGGCAGAGCTGCGCAGAGTCATCAGCCTCACTCTCTCTCCCAGGGTCACTGAAGTCCAGTGACAAGACTTAGGTCAGGAAGCCTGGCGATGGCCCCCAGGTGCAGTGGGAGATCTTGGTCTTTTTAAAACTAAAGTCTTTCCCAGGTCTCAGTTTGCTTGAGTTAACACCTGTTCTGGAATGAAAGGCTAAGTAATAATTAAGGCAAAAGATGGCCTAGTTTGACTTCACAAAATAATTGACTAGACTGAGGAGTTTAGATTTTCTTCAGGGAGTCATTGAAGATTCTCAAGCAGAGGACAGATTTGATTAGAGCTTTTCTTGGGAAGATTACTCTGTGATGTAGTGGAATTGTATTGGTTTGTGAATTGGGAACCTTGGTAAAAAGTTACTGCAACAGGCCAGGTAAGAGATGATGAGAGTATATGATCTTGGTTGTTAACACTGAAAATGGAAGAGAAAGGGGAAAATACTTAACAGGCTGACCAACAAAACTCTTGTATTGATCATATATAGTAGGTAAAAGAAAAGGAATGTTAAACAAATTGGACTGATCCCCTGAAGCATGAATGACTGGAATTAACTGTGATGTCATTAACAGAAACAAAGAAGTTAGGAAGAGTTATTATTTAGGGAAGAGAAAGGAAGAGGCTATATTTAAGTTTAGGTCCTAGTAGGACAACTGTGTGAAGCTGCCCAGGAAGCGACTGGAAATGTGGCCTGGCACTCAGGAGAGAGATCAGAGAGGCTAAAGACCTCAATATGGAAATCATTGGTCTAGAGGTTGAAGTCATGGGCATGGATCAATTCCAAAGGGAGAAAATTAAAAGACTGAAAAACAAAAAAAGAATATTGAGAGCAGGAGAAAAGAAAGAAGAACTAGCAAAGGACCCAGAGATAGGGAAATGTGAATAGTAGACAGATCTAGTCAGTCAGTTCATCAACAAATCCTACCTAAAATTCCACCTTCTATAGGAAGCCTTCCCTAACTCTCTTAATTCCATGCTGTTTTTAAAAATTATTCACAATTTATCCTGTATATAGTTTGCTTTGTTTATATTTGGTGAGGGCCTAGCTTTTGCTTTTTTTGTATTCTCAGTGTTTAGCACAGTGCCTAGCATGTAGTAGGTGCTTAATAAATGTGAATTGCATGGATTAATGAATTAATCAAGTGTCTGTCATTTGCCTGCCAGGTACTGTGTGAGGTGCTGGGGATGTAACCACAAAAAATGAAACGGTCCCTGCTCTCCCAGAGTTTAAGTTCTAATAGAAGAAAGAAAACAAACATAAATACAAAATAAATATGAAGAGAATGAATACAAGGAATTAGGGAGAGAGGGAACTAGCAGTGGAGAGTGCTAGGAAAGGCTTCATGTAGAAAAGAATGCTTCATTTTTGAAGAAGAGGGAGAAACAAACAATGAGGACACATATCATGGAATGAGAAGGAGGAGGAGTTAGAGGAGAAGCAGGAAGAGGAAGAGGAGGAGAGGGTGGGTCAATAGTATCCAGTGTCATAGAAAAGGCAAGGCTGAAAACTGAAGAGGATTTGGTGAATATGTCCATTAATGACTTTTGAGAGAATAGATTCAGTAGCCTAGGACAAGGGAAAGTCAAACTTTAGGAGATTTGAGAGTGAATGGGTATAGGAAATGATGAGCAAGATGCTCTTGGAAAAACCTGAGAAGACTTACATGAACTGATGCAAAGTGAAATGAGTAGAACTAAGAGAACATTGTACACAGTAACAGCAATATTGTAAGATGATTAGCTGTGGATGACTTTAGCTATTCTCAGCAATGCAATGATCAGCGACTCAGAAGGACTTACGATGAAAAATGCTGAACATACCCAGAGAAAGAAATAATAGATCTTAATATAAACTGAAGCATACTTTTAAAAATTTTCTTTATTTTCCTTAGGGTTTTCCTTGGACTATGTTTTCTTTCACAACATGACTAATATGGAAGTGTGTTTTACATCACCACACAAACACAACCTTCATCAAAGTGCTTGTCTTCTTAGCGAGTGTGGTGGGGAAAGAGAGAAAGAATTTGGAACTCGGAAATTTAAGAACAAATGTTGAAATTGTTTTTATTTGTAATTGGGGAAAAGCAAAATACTAAATAAAGCTAACATCAAAATTTTAAAAAGAGTGAATGGGTGGTAAAGTGGGCTACTCTCCGGGTGATAAATATTGACTACTCATTTGAAGGCATGATAGCAAAGAGAAAAAAGGTGAATCATTTGGGGAGGGGGTGGCAGCATCTAGGAATTTTTTTAGGACAGAGGAGACATACATACATATATATGTGTATGTTTGTGTGTGTGTATATATGTATATATGTGTATATGTATGTGTATGGATATACGTATAGATACAGATATAGACATAGGCAGTTAGGTAGCAAAGTGAATAGCACCCTGGGCTTGGAATCAGGAAGATCTAAGTTCAAACTCTGACCTCAGACACTTATTAGCTGTGTGACTTTGGACAAGTCACTTAACCCTATTTGCCTCAGTTTTCTCATCTGTTAAACAAGCTAGAGAAGGGAATGACCATTCCTGTATCCTTGCCAAGAACCTCTCCTCACCAAAAAAAGTTAGGAAGACTTAGACATGACTGAAAATGGCTGAACAACAACAATGACAATGTATGTTTTTATACGGAGACAATTAGATGACCTGTGGATAGAACACTGGACCTGGAGTCAGGAAGACCTGAGTTCAAATGTGTCCTTAGGCACTAACTATTGTGAAGAACAAGAGATATTATTTGTAAACCTTAAAGCACCATGTAAATGCTAGCTACTATTATTGTTGTTGTTGGAGGAGAAGGATCCAGAGGAAAGATAGTTTGAAAATTCAAAAGGAAGAAGGGATACTTAATAGAGCAACAGTAGGAATTATGAAAAAAATGAGAAAGAAAGAAAAGATGGATGAGTTAGCCTTAGGTAGAGGGAAGGAACAATTTCCTCCAAGGTAGAAGTCAAAGATCAAATGATGAAGATACAGAAAATTACTAAGGGAAAGAGAAGGACAATGTAAAGTCTCTATAAAGTAAATGGTGCAGTCACCTGCTGAAAGCGAGAAATGGGAGTAAGGAGAGCACCTGGAGGGTAGTGGTGGAGATTTGGAACAGGTGTTGTGGGGAATGTGATAAGGAGTTAACAAATGATGATAAAAAAAAATTGCTAAATAGCTTTGAGGGCTCAGCTGAAATTAAATGGCAGACCAAATCAGAATAATTTCACATCTTTTTCCAGGAATACTCTGCAGTTTAGAGGTGGTAACAGAAAACCCGACAGGAGATGCTGGGTGTGGCAGAAAGAAAAAGAGCTCGGGATTCTCTGGGACTTAGGTGAATGGGGTGTAGCGGGGGAAGGGAGGCATTTTTAAAAGAATTGATCGTGAGAGTCATTGTAGTTTTTTGAGCAGGACAGTGGCCTTGTTAGTTAGAAAGGAATATTTAAAGAAGAGCGGTGTAGAGGAAAAAAAAAAAGACTGGACAGAGAATTGACTGCTGGGAGCCTGTTACAATAGTCTACCGGGGTGGGGAACCTGCAGCCAGTTTTATTAAGAGGATTTGTTCTGTGAAATTTGATTCAGGGAAAGGGCCTCACTTGAGGACCTGGAGGGCCACATATGACCTCGAGACTGCAGGTTCTGGACCCCTGGCTCTAGACATAAGGTGATAAGAGCCTAGAGTGGGAGCAGTGAGAATAGGAAAAGTCTGGATGAGAGATTTCAGAAAGAAAAAAACCAAAACGGATCTTTCTGTATTTGAAATGTAGTTGACAGATTTACAGAGCAACTCCCAGCCCTGCAATAAGATAGACAACAACAAAAACAACTCATATTTACATCATACTTACAGGTTTACAATGCAATAGACCTGAGAAAGTAGGTAGTACTAGTGTTACCATACTCATCTTCTAGATGAGAGAAGTAAAGCTTGTAAAGTGACTGGCCCCAGGTCACTTCCGTGATAAGGGTAGGAAGCAGGATTTTATCCCAGGTGCCTTGGCTTCAAGTCTAGTGCTGTCCATCATGGAGGTATTGACTTCTTTAAAATTAATCAGGAAAGTAACTTCACATGGAAGAGGATGATGTTACTATAACTAAATCAAACTCAACTCAATAAGAAATGAAATAATATTTGATAATCACGCCAGGAGTGCTTTACTTTGGTGCTTTGAGGGACTCTGATTTTATCTGTATGGATACTCCTTCCCCTCCATACACTTTCTCATCTTGTGGGGTCCCTGTTTCTGTCTTTCTGGAAGTCTTTTTTGTAAAGGATCTATTCACCGGACTGAGGGTCTTCTTTTAATATTTATGATTATAGGATCATAGATACTGATTTGGAAAGAACCTTAGGGATCCTTCCCTTTCATCTCACAGATGAAGAAAATGAGACGCAGAGAGATTGTGACTTGGCCAAGGTCACATAGGTAACAAGTGGAAGTCAGGATTATAAGCAATGGAAAGCATGCATGGTGATAATAAGCAACCTGTAACATACTGCCAATAATTGTTCGTGCTTAAGAAATGGTGCAGGACATTTTTGAGAACAGGTATAATAGGAAATGGAAGTAGATGAACTATCTTATTCTGTCTCCCCCAGTTCCCTTCCCTACCCCTTCTCAACCCAGTTTGTTGCCCATTAATTTGCATGGGTGATATGCAGTTTTTCATCCTCTTTGTTTTCCCAGTGTGAATGATTAGATCTGTCTTCTTCAAATTGCTGTGGTTTTCAATGAGGAGACTTTGAGATGTTACCAGGACTCAATTGCAATTCCATTGCAATTAATGGAAGAGAAATATTCATCAGGAGGCAATTCTTCTTTTGTTTGAACTCACATCCTCCATAACAGTGGTGAATAAGCGAACATATATCTCCTTATTTTATGTCTCACTTGATGGTCATACTCAAAAAATCCCATTAAGCTTAGGAATTTAGTAGAAATTGGTTGGGGTTTTTTTTGTTCAGTTGCTGATAATCTCAATAATTAATTGCTGATAATCTCATTTTTTTCATTGAGCATCTATCACCAGCACTTTTAGGTTGTGCTTATAAGGGATGAATCAATGAACTAAGACATCTCAGGACCCACAGCCCAAGAATCTTGTGAATAGCAATACTTCTAGCTCAGTATCCATAGTCCTCATCCTGGGATGCAATCCCCATTGAAATGCAGCCTGAGAACTGCTCCTGCCTCCAGCCATGGATGTTGAAGACCCAGAAAAAAAGTTCTTGCCACCAAAGTCGTTGGCAAGGTTAAATGGTTTGACATTAGAAATGGAAATGATTTTATCAGTGGAAATTATATTAGAGAAGAAACATTCCCAGGAATGTGTTGAAACCAGCTCTAGCCAACTTGGAAGAGAGCTCATTGCTAAATTTTTTGGGGGGGGTGGCAGTTGGGGTTAAGTGACTTGCCCAAGGTCACACGGCTAGTTTGTGTGTGAAGCATCTGAGGCCCCATTTGAATTCAGGTCCTCCTGACTCCAGGGCGGGTGCTCTATTCACTGTACCACCTAGCCACCCTCATTGCTAAATTTTTAGTGTGAACATTTACACTTCAGAAATCAGAAATGGCTACAAATCAGGACTCAATTTATGGTTTTATTCATTCTCTAGATAAGAAAGTATTAATAACAAAGATTAAATTTAAAAGTTTATGCTTCCTTTTTTGTTTTAGAATATGGTTGTTAAACATTTACTAGCACATTCTATGAATATCACTTGATCTTATCAGGAATACAGTAGAAGGTTCTGGGAAGTTACTACCAGACTGCATGCTAATAATAATAATAACAATAGAAATAATAGGTAATAACATATAATCATAAAAAGTGACATTTCTACCACTTTTTAATGTTTCCAAAAGTGATTTTTATCCAGTCTCCCAGTTGAACCTTACAACACCTCTGGTCATCACCCCCTGCTTTGCTGCTGCTCCCTAGGGACCATGGGACCCTTTTATCTGATATGCAGATAAAATCTTCCATATATGTCTGTATATGTTGTCTTTCCCATTACAACCTGAGCTCCTAGAAATCAGTGATTGTCTTGCATTTCTGTTTGTAACTTCCCTAGGCTTAGCACAACATTTTGGATATAGTAAGTGCTTAATTAATGCCTTTTTCATTCATTCGAGAATCAACTCAAACTAGAAGTTTTAATTCATGCTGTTTGCTTATTAATTCAACAAGTATTTATTAAGTATTTACTACATACAAGGCACCATTCTGGGTTCTGGGGATACAAAACCAGTTCCTGCCCTCCAGGAGTTTACATTCTATTGAAATATACAACAATGAAAATTTCCAGCATACAAATAGTCAGAATTGGTTGACTAATTTAAACCAGAACCAAGAGTTCAGATTATGTCTTGTCACCCCATGTGGACAAAGCCTTTTCCTCATTTGCTTACAACATGTGTAGCCTTCTGTGACCATTAAACATCTTCTATAGGTTTTAAAGGCAATGAGTTGCCACTATGGGTTCCTGGGCCTTCCTGAGCCCCCATCCCTCTGCCATGCTTATATTATGGTTTAAAAAGACATAATTCTCTCCAAATGGATAAATTATCCTTCATTTCTAAAACCAGAGCAAACTATCATAATTTAATAAATACTTTATCTGCTAGTGTTGAATAACCAAAACCCCCCCCCAAAAAACAAAAAAACCCAACCAACCCCTTCTGAGAGTCAGTTGGGATATTGCTGATAAACATTTGGTGGAGGGGGAAGGCAGGGGAATTCTATCATTAGTATGTTCCCCTCCCTCTGTTTATGTACCTAAATTGATTTCCAATATTTGAAATTTAAACAATAAAAGAAACCTTAGTTTTCAACTCTGCAGATAAGAGAGACAATATATGCTGCCTCCCCATTGATTCACTCTTCTATTTTCATAGATTCACTCTCTTGAAAGAATCATTAAACACAAGAGAGAATGATTTTTTCCCATTGATTAGATGACATGCAGCTCTGACAATCATAGTTTTTATATCAAAGTTATTAATTATGTCATTATTATAATTTTCAGACACAAGGATAAATCATTCAGGTTCTGACTGTATGTTGCATAAATAAATGTCTCTTTTACCAGAAGTAGATCCAGGATCAGCAATAACAAATTCAAAGGACAGGAGCTTAGTTTATAAATCACCCCAAGCAAAAGAAAACTTCCGCTGACTAGTTACTCGATTATCTCTAAAAATGTGGATTCCTCCGAATTGCCATTATTTCTATACTGCGACAACCCAGAGGATCATTGCTAACTGCAAGCACAGAGGAAAGATGCCTGGCCATTGTTCATTTAAATTCTATTCTCATTCTCCCAAGAATTTCACTGCTTAATGTTAATAAATTACAGCCGAGTAAAACCAGGCTTAATTTGGGTCTCCCCAAAGGCTTTGCTGAACTACGTTTTCCATATTGACTGAGGGTTCTGTGTGCTTGTTTAATTCTTAGTAACTTTTTTTCCCTGGTAGTGATTGCCAAGAAATTAATTATGACAAGCAGGGAAGTGACTGTATATTTTTAGCCTGGTTGCTGCTGACTACACAATCCCAGCTTCCAAGTGGAGGCTTGTGTATTCAAACCAACAGATCATTTGCCCAAGAACTCACTTCCCACGAAAGCCAGTGTTTCAACAGGTCTAGAGGTCTCCAGTCCCGTTCTTCCCTTAGCAGATTTTAGGGAGTTTCACAATAACTACAGCTGTTACCTTGGGAGCCTAGGCCAGATTATGCCTGACATTTGACAGATGCCAGTAAAAGGCTCAGCTTCCTTTTCAGGGTGGGGAGAGTGGAGGGCTAGAGCATTTGTGAAGTGAATGACTGATGTTTAAATGTCAAAGTGGTCCTGCTGAATCAATAAGCACAGCCTATTTGTACAATAACAAAGTCTACGTGTGAAAGGTCCACTCCAGCTACCCTACAGTGCAAATGCAGGGGTTTTTTTTTTCTTCTCTATTTTCAATAATGGAAAAACCGTTAAGATATTACTGTTTACATATCTTTGTCAAGTGTTGAGTGATTAAATATTGAAGATTAATTTTACTGATTGGATATGAAATTACTTAGTTTAGATATTCTTTCCAACCAAAAATAATAAATAGGGACTTTCAGCTTAAGTGTACAGTTACAACTGCAAGGATCCTTTAATCAGGCTCTGTGTGCTTTTCAGACAACCGATGGCTTTGACATTCCAGTACATATACTATATGTTATTTATTTGGGGCAAAAGCAGAAAGAACAAATGTGCACTGCCCTGTATAGAAGAATATGCAGTATATTAGAGGAAAAAAATTGGCTGGGTTGCTCATTAGGCCAAACTAATATTAAAAATAAACTAGCCTTTTTATATATTACATAAGCTAGCCTATTATATATTTCTATTCTTCTCAGAGTAGTTAGAACTCATTCTCTTTCTTTTCTTTCTCTTTTTTCTTACATTTAGAATAATTTTGGTGTTCACCTATGTAAAACACACACACACACACACACACACACACACACACACACACACAGTCTTAGTCTTTGCAAATGCCCAGGAAGGAGGAAGTGCTCATTGATGATGTATCTGCTATTTTAAACTCTCAATCACCCTTAAAGCAATAGTAGCCTTTCCCTAGCTCTTGGTTGACTCTGTGAAGGCTAAGGTTTTACTTATAAATAGGGGGCAGCTAGATGGGTTGGTGGGTAGTGGAGCACTGGGCCTGGAGTCAGGAAGACATGAGTTCAAATCCAGCCTCAGACACTCACTAGCTGTGTGACACTAGGCAAGTAACTTTCTTTATCTTAATCCAGTGGAGAAGGAAATGGCAAACTATTTCAGTATCTTTGCCAAGAAACACCTATGAGGAGTCAGACATGACTCAATAACAGCAACTTATAAACAGGGCTCCATTTGGTGGGATTATTTCCCTAAGCGGACATAGAATCAGAGTTGCAAGTAGTCCAACCAGGGATAATAGCAGGGACAATAATAATTATTATTACAATAGTTAACATTTATCTTCTACTTAATACGTGCCTGGCACCATGCTATGTGCTTTACACTCATTAGTACATTTGATCCATTTTAATGTATAACATTTCTGACTCATGATCATCTAGTCTCTGCTACAACACTTTCAGTGTTGGGAAACTCACCACTTTCCGAGGCAGCCCACTCCATTTTTGGACAGCTCTGGTGGAGGGAGACCACATCACAGGTCATAGCTTTAGTGGTAGAAGGGATCTTACATGTTATAGAGATCTCACCTTTATATGGTGCTTTCCTCATATATATATGAGCTTATACCCATTGGTCCCAGTTTTACTCCATGGGGCTAAGCAGAAGAATTCTAATCCCTCTATTTGAATTCCCTTTTCACCCGGCAATGCTTCAGATATTTTAAGACAGCTGTCGTGGGTCAATTTAGTGGGAAGAAAGAAACAAAGCAGAGGACTGGGAGAGGAGAAGAGTGAGGATGGGACTGTGCCATAGAGTCCTCTGGGCTTTGTTTCTGCATAGACTGGGAGAGCAGAGAGGGGTAAGTGTAAGTCTGAGGCAGGCAGAAAGGGCTCCATTCTACGTGGCTGGACCAGGGAATGGTAAAAAGAGAAAGGAAAGCAGATAAAATGGCAGGTGAGGCTTCTCTGGAGAACACTGGCCCATGTAATTCCTCAGTGTAAGGGCAGAAGAAACACAAACCTTGTCAGTTTGATGGGACAGCCTGCTGGCTGCAGTTTGGCTCTCAGGTATATTCCTTTTGTATATCTTTTTATGATCTGATGATTGTCCTCTCCCTCCCCCCCCATAAAAATGAAAGGAGTTAGGGGTGTGTGTGTGTGTGTGTGTGTGTGTGTGTGTGTGTGTGTGAGAGAGAGAGAGAGAGAGAGGGAGAGAGAGAGAGAATGAGAGTGAGAGAAAGGGAGAGAGAGGTGTACTGTTATACCAGTCATTACCTGAGAGCTAGGAACATTGGCAGGATGATAGATTAAGAACTGAAAGTCACCTTAAACTCCATTTTGTCCAATCCCTTTATTTTATAGATGAAGAGAGCTTTAGGTGACTTGCCCAAGGTCACCCAAGTAGTGAGTGACTGTAAAGAAAAACCAGGGGGAAGATGTGTCCCATCTGAGCATGTTCTCTGAACCCCATTCCTAAAAGTATCATATCCCTTTATTAGTTGGTTAGCTGTTCGTTATGGTCCAGAGTCTCCCTGTCACCTCCAGGATCAAATAAAAAATCCTCTGTCTGGCATTCAAAGTCTTTCATAATCTAGTCCATTTCTACCTTCAGAGTCTTCTAATGCTTCTAATACTCTACCACAGACTCTCTGCAAGGCATCTCCCTGCTCTGGGCACTTCCTCTGGCTGGGCTCCATACCTGGAATGCTCTCCCTCCTCATCTCCACTGCCAGACTTTCCTGGCTGCCTTCAAATCTCAGATGAAACCCCATCTTCTCCAGGGACCTTCTCCTGATCCCTCTTAACTCTAGCACCTACTTTCTGTTAGTTATTTCTAATGTATGTAACCTGTTTGGATATCATTGTTTGCATGTTGTTTCACCCATTAGACTGAGGTCTCTGAGAGTAGGAACTCTATTTTACCTCTCTATCTCCAGAGCTTAACACCCTGCCCCAGGCAGATATTGGGCACTTAATAAAGGCTTGTTGATTGACTGATTGTGTTGAAGTGTTTGCTTTCTCTACTCAACAGCCCCCTGCCCAAACCAGCCCTTATAACCAAGTGAGAAATCAGACAATTCCCTCTAGGTTTTGTCTCCGTGTGTGTCCTGCCCTGGACGGTGTCTAGAATATGCAGAGTCCCTTGACCTTCAAACTGTTGTGGCCTTTGAGTGAGCTGAACCAGTGGAGATGTCCCAGGAGGATTCAGCAGTACTTGAGATGGTTAGCAGATCTATTTATTCCATTGAATATCTGTTTTGTTTCTCTTCTGACCTTTGATTTTATCAGAGTAGGGAGCTAAGGAAACTTTTCCCCATTTGCAGACCAGACATTTATAGTCTTGTTAAGTTACCTGGAGTAAGTTACCATTGAATCTGTCCTTTGCTCATGTTACAAAGCTAGCACGGGTTAGCTGTAAAACTTGAACCAAGACCCACCTATCTCTAACACTGACCCATTATCCTCTGTAACTCTCTGCCTCTACAAAAACTATGGTTATTAGTTATAGGACGTTATTTAGAAATTATTACAATCGATAATTTTAAAAACTATTCAAGGTGATAAGTAGAGTACCAGTTCTAGAGTTAGGAGGATCTGAGTTCAAATGCAGCCTCAGACACTTGACACATTTACTAGCTGTGTGACCTTGGGCAAGTCATTTAACCTCAATTGCCTTACCTTCTCCCCTCTAAAAAAAAAATTCAAGGTGCCCCAGATCTTGTAAGACACGCTGCTTCTTTATCAGTCTTATATCTGATTACACAAATAGTGTATGTATCCACTAGACTAAGTTGCATCAGTACAAGGGCTGAATGTTATCTTGATTTTGTATATCCTCCAGGACACAGTTGGCACTTAATAAATGTTTGTGGTTTCTATTGCTGTCTTTTCCTTTACAAGACTGTGAGTTCCATGGGGTAAGGGTGGAGGGGCAAATCTGAGTCTTACTTACCTTTTATTTCTTCCAGAATTCAGCCATTATTCAATTTAGTAGTAGATTTAATAAATATAGTGAGAGGCAGGCAGGATTTGGTCAGAACATCCCTGATCAGTTTCCCCTCATTCCTAGCACAGTTAATGAAATCATAGAGAGGGCAGGTAACAAAGACAAGCAGGTTGGTTCATATGTTAAAGGAAATGCAAATAAGTCTAACCCTGCCAAACCTTCCTTTACAGTACTATGGTTGTTGATGAGGTACAAGCTCCGGGAACCCCCTTCAACTCTGATTAAGGCTTCAATCAGGCATTTGATGAGGCATTTGCCTGAGGCCATAAGCCTTTCATTGTGGCTGGTCCAAACTTCTGTTACTAGCCTAGCCCTCCTTTGTCCAGCTACCTCCCACCCTTAATCTCTTATCACTGGAGTCTGACCTCATTTGACTTCTCCTGAACACCCTCCCCAAACTCCTCCCCTAGAGAACCCCTAGATTCCTCCTACAACCTTTCTGTATATAAGTCCCTGTGGGCTAGTGGTTAGGATTCAACCCTCTTACCACCACGGCCTGGGGTCAATTTCCGGTCAGGGAACCAAAAAATGATGATGAGGTATAGGATTAGTGGTGCTGGAGACCCCAAAATAT
Source organism: Pseudocheirus occidentalis (assembly GCA_028646575.1). Classification (NCBI taxonomy): domain Eukaryota; kingdom Metazoa; phylum Chordata; class Mammalia; order Diprotodontia; family Pseudocheiridae; genus Pseudocheirus; species Pseudocheirus occidentalis. The sequence continues at coordinate 93,515,060 of CM053600.1, forward strand.
CAACATGCCAGGTCCTGCCAGATGAATTCGACTCGTGTCTTCTCTCAGCCAAAGAAAAGCAAAGTTTATTAGATTCACCATATTGGGTAGACTCTTAAGGAGCCTCAGTATCTATGATGCTTGTATTGGACAAGTGGGTCAGAATAATCTGACACAGTGAGTCTGCACTAGATAATTCTATGGTGCTCTCACATCTTAGGGAGGCAAGATGGGGTCTTGTAGAGAGTTTGTGGGAGGAATCTAGAGGAGGTCAAGGGGAGGAGTTTGGGGAGGGTCTTCAGAAGGAGGCAAATGAGATGAGAGATTAAGGGCCGGAGGTAGGTAGAGGCTACCTGGAGATAAGATAATGGAGGGTTTCAGAGAATCAAGGGTGGGAGGTAGCTGGACAAAGGAGCGCTAGGCCAGTAACAGAGGTTTGAGCCAGCCACAATGAAAGGCTTATGGCTGCAGGCAAATGCTTCATCAAATGGGAAGATTCAGTCAGGGGTTTCCCAGAGCCTGTACCTCATCAGTTATTATACACAGTTCTTTCTTCCTCTACTTACTTCAGTTTGTATCAGTTCAAATAAATCTTCCTCAGTTTCTGCTGCGGCTAGCAAGTCTGGGCCTAGTTATCAGCGGAGTGAAAAAGAGAGAGAGAGAGAGAGAGAGAGAGAGAGAGAGAGAGAGA
>CM053600.1:93515829-93529575 GCA_028646575.1 Pseudocheirus occidentalis
CTTGGTCTCAATCTTTCTCTACCCCAGCCCAAAGCCAATCACTCCTTAAGCTCTTTATTCTAGGATCATGTCCAGAGGCACAAACAGGGTGTTACAATCAAGACTTGCAAATTAACTCAGTACTTTCTTTAGATATTCATGAAATCAATGAGAGCATTCACCCAACAAGATTTTACTCTCCTTGCATATCAGCCTAAGGACCTTTGTAGAACTGGGGAGCTAATGTTATCAAGGCCCCTGAAAGTCATGGCCTAAAACAAGTGTCCCTGAGTCTTTCCCTCTTGTCCTTTCTTACAGTACAATACTATTCCATTATCTTCATTGGCCAGGATTCCTTCAGTCATTCTCCAATTGATGTGATGGGGTACAAGCTCTGGGAACCCCCTTGAACTCTTCTTGAATCTTCCCACTTGATGAAGCATTTGCCTGAAGCCATAAACTTTCATTATCACTAGGCCCAAATATCTATTACTCTTAACCTAGCCTAGCCCATTGTCCAGCTACTTCCCACCCTTGATCCTATCAAAATATCTATACTAAAATATGTTACCCTTAAACTAGCCTAGCCCTCCATTGTTATCTCCTGGTAGCCTTCAATTATTTCCCACCCTTAATCCCATTCCTGGAGTCTGACCAATTAGGAGAGGTAAATGCAACTAGCTTAGATCCTCCTTAGACTCCCCCTCAAGACCCTCCCCAAACCCCTTCTGTAGGCCACTTCTAGATCCCTCCCACAGTCTTTTTTTTTTTTTTTCTTTTTGGAGGGCAGTTGGGATTAAGTGACTTGCTCAAGGTCACATGGCTAGTTTTTGTGTTAAGTGTCTGAGGCCAGATTTGAACTCAGGTCCTCCTGACTCCAGGGCTGGCGCTCTGTGGGGCACTGTGCCACCTAGCTGCCCCCCACAGTCTTTCTATATATAAGATTCATCTTGCCTCCAGGAAAGTGGTGAGATTCAATCTAGCTCAAACTCACTCTGTGTCAGATTATTCTGGCCTGCTCATCAATACAAGTGGCACAAATACTTAGGCTCCTTAAGAGTCTACCCATTATGGTGAATTTTTAATAAACTTTGCTTTACTTTGGCTGAGAGAAGTCTTGAGTCGAATTCATTTGACCAGACCCAGTGTGTCAATATTTTGGGATTTTGAGCACCTCTAAACCTCAACAGATGGATACCCATTTTATTTCTAATTTATCTGATATAATAATGTTTACTATAAATATTTTCATGCTTATTGTTCCTTTCTTTTCTTTGATCTCTTTAGGGGTATATGCCTAGGAATGCTAACTCTTCCCTTACTTATAAAATATTTATTGAGTTGAATTATGTAAGTATATTATTTAACTATTCAAATAGTTCTCATTTTACATTTGCTTGGTCATCATGTCTTCTTCAGCTTGTTGGAACTCAAAAGAAACAAGTATTATAGTATCACAAAATTTCAGAGTTGAATGACATCTCAGAGATTGACTAGTCCAACTCATATTGGAACAGGAATCCTCTCAACCACATTGTCAACAAGTAGCAGACATCAAGCCCTCTCTTGAAGACTTTTAGTGCAAAGGAACTTACTACCTCCAAAGGCAACCATGAATCAACTAGATTTCAGCAGCCCTAGGATAAAACTAGTGAATTCTGCAGTTACAAGTAGTTGAGGAGAATGGGTTCATGGAAGTTTAGGAGTATTGGAGTTGCAGGAAGGAGATGTACTAAAAGTATAACCATAACTCAGTGGGTAAGGTGGAGGGGGAAAGGGGGATGAGGAACCAATTAGGAGAGGTAAATGCAACTAGCTTAGAAATTCTCTTGCAAAGTGGAATTCTAAAAAAAAAAAAAGAAAAACTGATTTAGCAAGTAAACAAGAAAAACTAAGCAAGGATAAGGAAAATAAGAAAGAGGAAAAAAGGGATGAAATTTATACAAGAAGGCATTAGACGTTGGAGAGAGAAGGAGTGAAGTAGTGAGGAAGAAAGATACAATGAAAGGGCATGGAGTAAAGTGATTACAAAATTTGCCAATGATGGGTATTGGCAACCAGCAAAAGGGAGAAGAAACCCGGCTCTGTCTCAGGACTGCCCCCCTAATACAGAACACATTAGGTCCTCTGAAATATACAACCTTGCCCTCAAGTTAAGCTCCACAAAGCATATGAAAACTAGTGAGGCAAAAACATCTTCAAGTTTTTGGGGTTTTTTTCCCTGACGCTCAAAATTAACTTGATTCGGTCCACATCACAAATGCTAAAGTGAAATGGTCAATCCGTTTTGAAATATCAAGTGAGGAAAAACTGAGCTGTGTTCCAAATTCAGTCCAAAATGGTACTAGATTTCCACCCCACTCCCACATTTTCACGTTTAATTCTCACATTTCACATTTAACTAAGCAACATCAATAGACACAGTGACCCAATTTCACAATGTATGAATCATTCTAAATCGGAATTATCTGTTCTCTGGGACAAAAACTGACCATTTAAATTTTGTTGTGGTTGTTCAGTCATGTCTGACTGTTTTCTTGGCAAAGATAATGAAGTAGTTTTCCATCTCCTTTTCCAGCTCATTTTACAGATGAGGAAACTGAGGCAAACAGGGGTTAGTGACTTGCCTAGAGTCACACAGCTAATAAGTATATGAGGCCACTTTGAACTTGGGAAGATGAATCTTCCCGACTCCAGGGCTGGTACTCCTTCCACTGTACCATTTAGCTGCCCCCAGGTAAATTATAATCTCTCCAGAGTCCATCTTTCTTCTACTGTTCTTTACGTTTACATGATTATAGTCATTAGGTATACTGAACAATTAGATGACACAGTACATAGAACGCTGGAGTCGGGATAGATGGAAACCTGAGTTCAAGTTCTGCCTCAGACATTTACTAGCTGTGTAGGTAGGGAGTAATTGGTGTAATTATCAACAGGCAAAGCACTTTGTAAACCTTAAAGCATTATCAAAGCGCTAGCTATTTTTATTGTTCTTTTGGTTCTGCTAACTTCACTCCGTATCAGTTCATATAAACCTTCCCTAGTATCTCTTAATTCTTCACATTTATCTTTTTATAGCACAATAACATTCCATTACATTAATTAACATCTTCCAACCTGAGTTTCCTCATCTGTAAAATGAGAGTCTGTGTTCCTATTGGTAAAATAAGACTTGAAAGTTAAGTTGGAAGCAGATTATAGCGGGCTTGGGCCAAGCTAAAGAGATTATATATTATTCTATAGGCACTGGGGAGCCATTGAAGATGCTTTAGGAGAGAAATGACATGATTAGACTTCATTAAGAAGATTACTTTGGCAGTAGAAGATGAATTGGAGGAGGAAGAGAGAAAAAACTAAAAGACTGCAACTGTATAGAAAAATGCATTCACTAACACTCTTCTCCATTCATTTGAGGTTTGTTCTACAAAAAAAACATGGTCAGACTAACTAAGATCCTTTCCTAAAGTGAAGAATGCCTGTGTTCTGGGTGGCCTATAGTAGGCTGTTGAGAAGTGGAGTGAAACTTTGTCTAGGATCCCTCCCACCCCCAATTTGGAAGGAAGGATAAATTGGCCAGTGGCCAGGCTGAAGTTTATCTTTGTTGAGCAATGCCCTTCTTAAGAGATAATGCAAATTAATAGTGAAAACAACATTCCTGGATGAGAACAAAGGGTTTTCCAGCACCCTCACTTCAGAAGCACCGGCTTATTTACAAACAATTGATATGCTAATTACAAATCGTTCTTATCTATTGCTAAGGACTCCTGCTAGGCAACACTTAGTTGGCCTAGTTCTAATTACTAGTGCATGCACTAGAAAGAAGTAAGGTTGTCTTCTTTTTTAAAGTTCTAATTCATTCTTTTCTTGGTCTTGTCTCCAGCTAGTTTGAATTAGTGATGATTTGTTTCATCTTATTTGTGGGCTTTTCACTCTTAACAAAGGCCTGGGAACACTTTCCTTGCTTTCATGCATTACCTAGAAGTCTCATGGGAGCATAGATTTAGATCTGCAAGAGATATCCGTGTTTTCTCTAGTCAAACCTGTCAGCAGTTCCAAAGCAATCAGGGAAATGACTTTATATTTCTTTTGTTTATGACTTTTATTTGCTTAATTTTCGGGCATATTTTCCCCTGGTAGAATATAAGCTTCTTGAAGGAAGAGATTGTTTTCATTTTTGCTTTTGTGCCTCCTTCACCTAGTACATTTCTTGTCACATAGCAGGCTCTCAATGTTTAGTAAATTGAATTGAAATGGAAACCTAGAGAGGTGAAATGATTTGAAGCCAAAATCAAATTTTCTGAATGCAGAAAGACCAGTGCTTTTTTCCATTATACCTCCTTTTTTTTTTTTTTTTTTTTTTATAAACCAAGTCTACTATTTTATCTTTACTTGGAATGAAGGTCAATTAAGAATGAAGTGATTTTTAGTCAGTTGGTCCCAGCCGTAATTCAATCCATGATCTTTCATTTTCAAATGTCAGTGAGGGACTGACCTACTTGGTTTTCAGAGTTTTTTGGTCTTTTTGGAGGGGGGAAGGCAGAGCATTTGGCGTTGACTTGCCCAGGGTCACACAGCTAGTAAGTGCTGAACTCAGGTCAGCTTGACTCCAGGGCCAGTGCCACCTAGCTGCCCCTGACCCTACTTGTAAAAAACATGTACTTCCGGTCCTCCTGCAATCTTACACTTAAATATTCAGCAGAAAGTTTGGATAAGTCACTCAGCCTCTTAAGATCTGAATTTTCTCATATGTAAAGTGACATGGTTGATGATATTTTAAAGTTCCGCCTAACTCTTAACATTTTGTGATTTTATGTGGTTTGATGCTAAAACCATTGGATTGGGACTGAGCATATCTGGGTTTAGATCCAGTGGTCACTAAAATTGCTGTATGACCTTGCTTCACCTCTGGTCCTCAGTTTCTCATCCGTGAAAGAAGAGGAATGAACTAAAGTGACCTCTAAGCTCCTTCCAGCTCTGACACCCGATCTTCTGTGATTCTGTTAAATTTCTATTAAAGCTGAGTCTCTGTAGTGGTAAATGGACCCAGCTAGAATCTAAGATCTGATCTGATCTAGTGATGACTACCGGATGGCTACCTTAGCCTTGACTTTTTATTTTTTTGGAATGAGTCAAAATTTTATGCTTTGATGATGTGAACTATAAAGCTGGGGTGAATAGATAAATACAGTTATATTCCTTCATGTAACCCTTGAAAGTACTGGGTTATTCCAAGGTAGAAAGCTGGGGCAGCCTGACCAGACTGAGTCAGAAATGTTCTTTCATATGTGTTCCAAGTGGCCCAAATTGCTACTTTTCTAGGCTACATTAGAACCAGTGACTAATGGGTTTAGTCTCATTCCAACCCTGCTGGGCTTTTGCTTCACTCCTCTCTGTGGCTGACCTAGTCTCATTTTATAGGTTCATAAATGATATGCCATATTGTAAGCATCATAGTTCATTGTATTCAAAGTTAAGAGTGTATGGAGAACTGTTTCAAATTGTGATTGTTTATAGGAAGGACTATGCACTGCTTTCAAATGAATTATTCTAAATTACTACTGTATCCTAACAATTATTTTTCTGTAATAAAACCCTAAATCTTTAACAAGCCTTTAATATAGCTCATTATGTTCCCTCCTACCAAAGGCAAAACCTTTTCATGCATACACTAATGGTTAGTTGGAAAACCAAAGTGAGAGATACTACATGCTACAAAGTACACTGATAAATTCAGATTCAATTTTTTTTTCTTTAAAGGGTTCCTCAGAGAGAGGCTGAATGGTGGACCCTTGTTGGGCATGTCATAGAAAGGATTACTGGCCAAGTATAGGTTGGGTCAGATTAATTTAGCTTTTCCATTCCATTTCTCTTTGCCCATGTAGATTTAAGTGAAAAGGACATTAAAAGTAGATATCTATTTGATTGTGTGTTCATATTATTGCTGTTGTTGTTTACACATAGACTCTTTCCCCCCTCTTCCTCTGTTGGAACAAGGAGAAAACATTTCTGAATTTGTATCCATAGTAAAAATTGAAGACTCATAAGAAGTAGGGGAAAATTTTTAGAGTATGGTCCAAATCAACCCTTGGTCTTTTGGGTGCTATTGAAGATCTCCAGTGAGGAAGAATGAAGGAAAAGCATATTTGGGTACTAGTTTATTGGTGTACTTTGTAGCATGTACAATAATCTGTCACACTGCTTTTCCAATTAATTGTTATTGTATGAAAGAAAGGTAGGAGAGAATGTGAGATATATTTTTTTCAGCATGAATTGTTAAATTTATACACAGCTACAAAAATCATTCCCACTGTGAAATGTTATTTGAATGTCAAGATGTTAAATTATTAACAAGATTTTTAATCTTGTTAATTAATTACTATTACTTACAAGTCTGAACCAAAGTAGAAAAAAAAACCCAAACAATAACAGCAAACTTTTAGATACATGAGGGCAAATAAAACCATAACTGTTTCTTACTGAAACAGGTATGATTGAGAGCAAATACTTTTTTTCCCTAAAGTATCTGGATATCCATTTTAATGAATATCTTAATACATTAAATTATTTAAGTAAAACTATGCATACCCTTTGATCCAGCAATAGTACTGTATCCCAAAGAAATTAAAAAAAAAAAAAGAAAAGAAAAGGACCTACTTGTATAAAAATATTTATAGCAGTTCTTTTTGTGGTGACTAAGAACTGGAAATCTAGTGGATGCCCATCCATTGGAGAATGGCTGAACAAGCTGTGGTATATAATTGTGACGGAATATTATTGTGCTATAAATGACAAACAGAAAGCTTGGAAAGACTTACATGAACTGATGCAAAGTGAAGTAAGAAGAACCAGGAGAACATTGTGCATAGTAATAATAATATTGTATGAAGAACTGTGAATGACTGCTTTTCTCAGCAATACAACAGTCTAAGACAATTCCAAAGGACTCATGATAATTAATATGTGCTATCCACTTCCAGAGAAAGAACTGATGTTGTCTGAATACAGACTGAAGCATACTGTTTTTCATTTTATTTCCTTTTTTTTTCATTTATCTTCTTGTACAAGATGAATAACATGGAAATGTTTTACATGATTTCACATGTATAAACTATGTTGGATTGCTCACCACCTCATGGAGGGGAGGGCAGGGTGGGAGGTTAGAGACAGAATTTGGAACTCAAAACTTAAAAAAAGTCTGCAAAATTCTTTTAACATGTAATTGGGGGAAAATATTATTTAAAAAAAAGACACAAAACACTTTAAAAAAGAGAGAGAGATGACAGAGTCAGCATAAAAAAGTCTTGACAGGATAAAATAACAGGCTACATCTTATAGGATAAAATGTGAAACCCTATGCTAGGTTAAAAAAAATCACCTGCTTACATATGGAACCAAATAAAAGCTCATATACATATATATATATATATTCATTCATTCATTCATTCATTCATTTTTATATATTTATTTGCTTGGTAATTTATTTATTTGTTTTTAAAGATAAAAGGTTTGGGCAAACCGGCCTGTAGGCTCTAAAACTCTTTCTTAGCTTGCCCTCTATGATCCTCATACAATCTGTTGTGTCTTTACAATCAATATAATACACTATTCTGATTGATTCAATCAACTCACATTTTTAAAAGTTGTCAGTGTCACTGTATTAAGTGCTGGGAATACAAAGAAAGGCAAATATAGTCCTTGCTCAAAGTCAAATTAAACTAAATTTAGGCTCTTTTTGAAAAAAAAAACTAAGTTGATTGTTTTGTTTGTGAGGACATTTCTAAAGAGAGTCCATACTGCAGAAGGATAGGTAGAGTCCCTATAGCCTCAGAACTGGTGCATGGGAAGGCTATTGATCAGTAAAAAGTGAGGTTCTGGATACAGCCAAGGATGAGCTTAACTCTAATTCCCTTACCACTGGTGTCTCTTGCTTTGCCATTTCATAAATCTTTCCTGATAGAAAAGTCTATAGCACACACAAAAGAAAAAAGAATCAGAAACAAACCAGTTCCTGTCATCTCTGTTGATTTTTCACTTAGTAGACTTCTTTATGGATTAAAAAACTTTTTTTTTTTCTGCGTCTTGTAAAGCACTGTTCATTGAAGCTTGGCCAATAGATGGTATCATTCTTTCCAGAGTCTATGCTATGGGAGGCCTATGGAAGCATATCTGCTCAAGGCATTCATGCAAATTATTACTTACTGCCCTATATGCTCATAAATTAATAGCTTCTCTGTGGATGAAAAACAGAAATTAGACAACCATTAAGGTTGAACAATGTATAAAGAATATTAAATATTAATATATGAAATGAAAAAATATTGCAAGAGATATCAGTAGATATGCCAAAAGCATAACAAGGCAAACCTAAGAATGCAAATAATAAAAACATGTTTTCAGCTAGATATTCTGGATGGTTTAGTATTCAAATTAAAGTTTGTTTTTCCTTTTCAGGAAAAACAAAACAAAGTATTTACTGTTGTTGTCATATTGTATGAGAGTTCATTTTCATACCCAGAACAAAAACAAATTTGTTAGAAAAAAATGCCAAGGCTTTTTTGTTGATGTACTTTAAAGAAACATTTCTTTGTAATATTAAAAATAAGTCCTCTGAATATTTAGAAAATATTTTTTATCAGCTGGCAATGGATTTTCCAAAACAACTGGAATCAATCAATAATTATAAAGCTAGCATGTGAATTTTAATGACTTATGCTGGCAGCCACTATAAAATTGGAATGGAAATTGGTTGAAGAATATACTTGATGACAGCTTGGAAAAGAACAGACTATTGCTCTCCAGGATGAGTGGACATGGTCGCTGGTCTTTAGCAATAAGGATGTTGAAGAAAAAAGCCTTCTCGACTAGCTATATTCCCTATGTACTATGTATATGTTTTCGTTCAGTTTAAATGGTTATAAAAGACTCCTGGACTGTGTCTACCTAAAAACCTACAATGGGCAAAGCTACCAATTTGCTAAATTAATCCCATAGGAAGGACACCATATAACATTTCTGCTTTCGGGCAGTGTACAGGAAAAAAATACTGGGATCCCAGAGAAATGAATTTTGTTTACATCTCTGCCATTAACTAATTGTGTAATCTTTGACTAATCATTTAACTTTTCTGTGAACCAAGTTCCTTTAAGGAATTACTTTTTATTCTAATCTTGACAAAAACCAAATGAAACTAACATTTCCATATACAAATATACCTGAAAAAGGGGATTAAATGTGAAACCTCAAATAACTTTTTATTACATATAGTTTTTTTCTTTTTAAAGATAAAGAGATATCCATTTATAAGTGTATATACACATAGGTTATAAATATATGTGATATATATATATAATACACACATATATCTCTTATGTTAAATATGTAACTTTCGAAGCTATCTTGGTTGTAAGATAGTCAATAAACACTTATAAGCACCTATTATGTGCCAGAAACTATGCTAAGTACTTGTAGTGCCATTGCAATATTTACAGCACCAACCATAACTATAAATAGTCCCATATAGCAACTGATCACAAAATATAACAGAATCTCCATATAGAAGACAGAAGCAAAGCATTTATTTGAACACCAGAAAACTGAATCCTAAAACCAGTAAGCTGATTCTATCATAGTAGCAAAGAACTTAACAAGCCATAACAACACTGTGAGCCCCAGCATCCTTTAGTCTTCCTACAAACCAATATTAGATCAATATTTACTCATGAACCTCTCTATCTCCTTGCCTGAGCATCCTCTCTTTCCCATCTATCTAGCTCTGACTTCCAGCTTCCTGTGGGCTTCGCTCCACTTTTTAGCATACTCCCTCCATGACAGGCTCCATGTGATTGCATTCAGCCTATTAGGGGGCAGGGAAGGTCTTCAAATAAAGGAAGGTCTTCAAATTCCCCTTAGGCTTATTAAGGGGCAGTGAAGATCTTCAAATTCCCATCCCCATTATAGTGCTAGAGATACAAAGAAAGATAAAAGATAGTCCCTGCACCCAAAGAACTCTTGGTCTAATGGGGGAGGGAAGAGGGAATAACATTCAAATAACTACATACAAACAAGCTATATACAGGATAAATAGAAAATAATTGACAAAAGGAAGACACAGAATCAAGGTGCATCAAGAAAGTCTTCCTAAAGAAGGTGGAATTTTAGCTGGGACCTGAAGAAAGTCAAGATGTAGAGATGAGGCAAGAGAGCATTCCAGGTATGAGGGACGAGACAACCAGTGAAATGCAGAGTCAGGGGATGGAGTGTCTTGTTGGAGGCCAAGCACAGAGGCCAGTGTCACAGGACCAAAGAATATATAGAAGGGTGTGACGTCTAAAAAGAATGGAAAGGGGTGTGTGTGTGTGTGTGTGTATGTGTGTGTAAATTTTGGAGGGATCTGAATGCCAGAGGGTTTAATATTTGATCCCAGTGATAAAGGGGAGCCACTGGAGTTTATTGAACAAAGGGGTGACATGGTCAGGTCTCCATTTTAGGAAGATCACTTGAATGGCGGAATGGAAGATGCACTGGAGTGAGGTGGTAAGAATATCAACCAAAAGGCTATTATAATAGTCCAGGCATGAGGTGATGAGGGCCCAACCCAAGGTGGAGGCAAAATCGGAGGGGAGAAGGTAATATATAAAAGGGATATAATAAAGGTCAAGGCCTTGGCAATAGATTGAACATTGTGGGGTTGAGAGAGAGTGAGGAATCAAGAATGACACCTAGATTGTGAGCCTGGGTGACAAGGGGGACATGCTGCAATGGCCTTCCTTCCTTCTTTCCTTGTTTCTTTCCTTCCTCCTTCCTTTTTTTCTTTTTCTCTTTCTTTCTCTCTTTCTTTCTCTCTTTCTTTCTTTCTCTCTTTCCTTCTTTCTTTCTCTCTCTTTCTTTCCTTCCTTCCTTCCTTCCTTCCTTCCTCCTTCCTTCCTTTTTCCTCTTTCTTTTTTCTTTCTTCCTTTGTTCTTCCTTTGTTCTTTCTTTCTTTCCTTCCTTCCTTCCTTCCTTCCTTCCTTCCTTCTTTCTTTCTTTTTTACTGGGAGGGAAAACCCTATTATTTGGCCTCCTCTATCTCACACCTTTCCTCAATGGAAAAAAAAAGAAAAAAAAAAACAACCAAATTCAGTCAGGTATGCCCAAAGTTACTCACGTGTATTGTGGATGTTATAATATTTGTCCTCCTTGCCCAGGGTGGTTTTGAGAAGATGCCTAGGATCATAGATTTAGAACTCAAAAGCACTTTAGAGGTCATCTAGTTGGTTTTACTGATGATGCAGCAGAGACCAAAAGGAATGAAGTACCCAGGGTTATAAGGGAACTAAAAAATAGAACCACAATTTGAACCCAGGTCCTCTTACTCTGCTTCTCCTGCTCTTTTCACTATATACCAAGTTGCCTCATCAGACAATGTTGCAGATGTAAAACCTCTTATAAATTTTAAGGGCTGTATATGTCAGCTCTTATTGTTATGGTATTATTACAATAATTACAATTATTAAAATTTTTAAAGGCCGTGAAATAACTTTGAATAGCTTAATGTTAAGTCAGTGTTACTAATCTGAACCATCCCCATCACTGGAAGTATGTTATTAGCAAGCTAAGATATTACTTTGTAAATAACCTTTGTACAGAAGGCTTTAGCTGGTTCCTTCAGTATCTATAAGGGGACTTAGCAACTAGAGTCAGTGATTTGTAGGGGCTGCCTTGTCTTTACATTGCTGGTGGCCTGGGAAGGTATGCACACAATAGTTAATTCGACAAGCAACTATTAAATGCCTTCTACATACAAGGTGTTAGTCGAGCTTCAGGGGATACGATGACCAAGACTTTCTAAGATTGTAAATTGCTGGAGAAGATACTAGTGGATCTGCAATGGTGGAGGGAACTCTCATCTGAGAGTTCTCTATAACAAAGAAATTAAAATTACAGACTTGGTCTGTATCCTTATGCTTCTCAAAGACCCTTTCCCTGTTTGGGAGAGTGGCTAGGCATCAAAAATGAAGATTCTTGAGCTATTGACACACACCTGCATTTTTTTGCTTTGTTTTCATTTCACTTTGATTTGCATTCTAATGTCATATTTACTTCTGTGCCATAAGCTTTTGTTTCTTCTGGGATTTCTTTTTCTTTTGAGCAACCTCATCTTCTGGTTTAGGAACAGTTTGTTCCTTTTCAGTAAGTATCATATCAATATGTCAAGGAGAACTCATGTATGGGTTGATTCGACCATGAGTCCTGTGAAGTTGCATTTTGGGAGCCTTGTTAACCTGGATATGCTCAATGAAAAGAGAATCCACATCCAAACCCTTTAGTTCTGTGTTACTCTCTGCATTTTTAAGCATATGCAGCAAGAATTCAAGGCTCTTTTTGGACTACTGACCCTGCATCCAACCCCATTGCTTAGCCCGGGCACACCTGCCAACTCCACCATTATATTGATAGAAGGGAATATATAGTTTCTTCAATGTGACATTTTTCAAATAGTTGGTAGCTTTTCAGATATGCATGCCCTTGATAGCTTGGGCTGTTTTACAGGTGTTCTTGAAGTAGACTCAGAGATTTGAACCCCCTGACTTCATGATTTTGTGGGGTTCTCTGGATCAAGTACCTCACCATTTTAAATGATTAGTTAGGACGGCTCAAGGGAAGAGTCACATGTACTTTTAAGAAAAGTTTCAGATCAGAACCTTCAGACTTTGTCCTCAAAAAAACTCAGAAATGATTCTAGAATAAAGGGAGATGCTGGGGGAATACCTTACATGCTTGCAAATTTTCCAGAGACTACAAAAAATGGGCATAGTGAGATCAAAGCTTTTTGGAGTTCTTGGAGTTTTAACACTGTGATCTAAGGTGAGTCACATAAACTTTTCTAAGTCTTAGTTTCTTTTTTTTTTTTTTTGCTTTTTTTTTTTTTTGGAGGGGGGAAGGCAGGGCAATTGGGGTTAAGTATCTTGCCCAAGGTCACATGGCTATTAAGTGTGTAAAGTGTCTGAGATCGGATTTGAACTCAGGCCCTTCTGACTTAAGGGCTGGTGAAGCCCTGTGCCACTATTATTATCTATTCACTGCGCCACCTTAGTTTCTTAATATGTGAAAAAGGGCCAACGATATTTGCAGCATCTTCTTCCCAGGGTTGCTATAAAGAATGTGCTTTGTAAACCTTGAAACACTATATAAAATGTAATTCATTATTCTTTGTTTCATAAAACATGGTATTTAACTGACCCAAAGATACTTCTTTTTCATCTGGTCTCATTTTTTAGGGTACAGTGAAATGCTCACTGTTCTTGGAGTCAGAAAGCCTACGTTCAACTCTTTTTTTTTGTTGTTTTAAATTTATTTTTTATTTGTTTTCTTGTTTGCATTATTCATTTTCATTACAGTTTTGAACTACAAATTTTCTCCCCGTCTTGCCCCTGCCCCAACCCTAAAACAGCAATCCCACTGTAAAGGCCCTCCCCTGCTCTACTCTCTTATTTTCTGGTAGGGCAGGGAGAGTCTCCCTATCCCAGCCCCTGTATATCTTAATTCCTAGTTGCAGGTATTGCAGAACTTTAAATTCTAGATTCTTTTGATTCCTCCCTTGTCACCCACCCCCACTGGAAGGACAATCAATTCAATACAGGCTGTGGATGTGTGATTATACAGGACATCTTCATAGTGGACATATTGTGGCAGTGATCATCTGTCTGTCCTTCCTATTCCTCCCCCCTTCCCCATTCTGTTCTCCACCCTGTCCCTTTCCTAAAGTGTGTGCTTCCAGCATCCCTC
>CM053600.1:93530075-93560104 GCA_028646575.1 Pseudocheirus occidentalis
TGCTGTCCAGTTAATTAATTGGTTGGTTTTTTTAGCTCTGTGAAACTTTGCTTCCAAGGTGGGGAAGCTCTGTTCCAAATTGCTAGGGTTTTCCCAACTGCCAGAGCTGTTAGGGGGGTGTTGCAAGTCCCCCCAGCTTTGGCTTGCTGAAAGTGCACCCCAGGACCACCATCTGGATCCAGGCCGTTCAACGCAAGAGCACTTGGCCCTGATATATGGATCGATTCAGCCCCCCTGCTGAGTTCACAGGCCAGGGGCTCTGAAGCAGCCTGTTGGGGGCCAACAGTTCCAGCAGTTCCCTTCCGCCCCCCTTCCTTGCCCTGGGGGCAGATAGGCCAAACTGCTTTACAACCCCCAAATTAATTTTCAAAGTTTCACTTTCACTCACCAGCTGGATTTGAAGTTCCCCTCAGGCAGGTGCTTTAGATTTTCTTTGAAGTAGACTCACTGCCTGGCCAAGGTGGGTTTTCGGCTAGGCTGCGGGTTTTCGGCTCAGTGGTCTCTGCTCTGGTGCGAGATGCCTCTCTCCTGTCCCCCTTCCTCACGTCTTGGCAGATGTGGAGGTGCTGGAGGCTGTAGATGCTCGGCTCAGCTCATCCCAGGTCCTTCCCACCACCCCAGGCCTGGCTGCGGTCTCAGCTTCAGGCTGTTCCAGCCTCCGCTCAGGCTGCCAAGATGAGCCCCTGCTGCCGAGATGAGCCCCTGCTGCCAAGCTGCCTTCAGCGAGAGATGTGTTCTCTGTATTTTTGTGAGTCTGAGAGTACTAGACTTTGACTGGGCTCATATTTTATGGGTGTGTAGGGTGACGGTGTGGGAGCTGCGGGACCTTGCTGCTTCTACACCGCCATCCCTAGGTTCAACTCTTGCCCCTGAAATTCATTACCAGGGTGACCTTGGTCAAATCACTTAACCTCTATGAACTTCCATGTCCTCACCTGTAAAAATCAGAGGCTCCGATTAGATGGCTTCTGAAGTCACTTCTAGCTCTAAATCTGTGATCCCATGAACGTTCATAAATGGGTAGACTTAGAACAAGTGAATTCCAAAAAGAGAAAGTTCACTTTTGCATGTATCAAGCTTTACAAAGCTTCTCTTTCCAATGATCTTTTGAGGCAGATAGCACAATTATCACCCCTTTTTACAGATGAAAAAACTGAGGTTCCTAGAAGTTAAGTGAGCTTCTACAGTATATAGTGTCAGAACTGACACTTCAATAAAGACTTGGGTCTTGTTTTCTCTATCCTGCTACAGGCTGCACCTGCAGTGATTCCATATCCTCTTGAAAATCTTACAGTTGCTTAATGTTCAACCATTAATAAGCATTTTTTAAGTGCAAGTCACTTAACCCCTCAATCTTCCAGTAAGGATGCCAAAGATAGGCAGAGCCGTATTATGGAGGGCCTTGAATGCCAGGCCAAGAATTTGAACCTGAATTGGTAGCAGAAGGGACTGATTGCAGATACTCTTTGTTGTTTGTTTGACACTGACCTGAAACGTTTCCTAAAAGTACATGTACTTCAGTAGGTCAAGGATCTTCCTTTTTGATGTCTAGTCACTCTCCCAAATGGGAAAAATGTGGTTGTGAGGCATAAGAATAGAGATAAGAACTGAACCTGTGATTTCTTTGTTATAGGGACCTCTCAGATGTGAAAACTAACTCCCTCCACCATCACAAATCCACTAGTGTCTTCCCCAGCAATTTGCAATCTTAGATAGCTCCCTGGAAAATTGAGAATTTAAGTGACTTGCCCAGAGTAACACAACTATTTTTAAGTGGGTCTAGAATCTAGGTCCTCTTGGCCCTGAGGTTAGCTGGTTAGCAATTATGCCAGGTTGGATTAAAATTTATTTTACTTTGAAGATTTAGGAGGAAACTTTCATGCGCTCCTTTGAGGTGTTCTGAGACGAATTCAGGGTATCTTAAAAATGGGCATAGAAAATATTAACCTAGGGGAAGCTAGGTAGGTGGCCCTGGAGTCAAGAGAACCTGAGTTCAAACCCGGCCTCAGACACTTAACACTTTCTAGCTGTGTGACCTTGGGCAAGTCACTTAACCTCAATTGCCCTGCCTTCTCCCTCCAAAAAAAAAGAAAAAAATATTAATCTAATTAACTTTGAGGGGACTAAGCTCAATGACAGCAATGATAACAGATCTTCTTCAGGTTGCCCTAGAATGCCCCCAAAGCATCCTGTTGTCAAGGGACCATTTGGAGCCTGGTCTCTTGCACCTGAAATTCAAATTCCATTATTTGCAAATTGGAATGTCCCAGAGTTGCTGTCAGACAACCAGGGTAGCTTTGTGGGTGCAGTGAGGCCACTGCATCATGTTAGCTATGCTTCATCTACCTGCCACCAGCAAGGAAACTGGGCAGAGATGGTTCAGCACAGAGTAAAAGTGAGAATAATGTTAAAAAAACAAAAACAAAACCTACCCCAAACTGGAGAGTTATGCTAAATAAACTTCCCTAAGCATTTGAACTGTTGTTGAAAAAAAAAACCAACCCCAGTGACAACTAACAGTTCAAATGGCCATGGAAGTCATTATCCATGGATTTAGTTATGTCAAAGCAGACTGTCACAGCTGCTCTGAACAACTGTGAGATCTCTCAACACGCACAACGGGAGCAATTCTGTACAACAACATTCTTTAGGGAGGCACAAGGAGGCAAATTTCCATTCATCTTCCTGTCACTTATTCTGTTTGAATCTCTTAGTCAACTTTTTAAAAGAATTGCCCATTCAGAGAATGCTTCTAGTCCTAAATGAGAGGAAATGGGAATTAGGAAGAAGAGCTGTAAGAAAGAAGACTCCATTGCCCAGAGTCTATGGGGTCAATTTGTGAAGCAGGAGCTAAATGGTTTCTCTCTGGAACCATTTGGTGCTTTCTAAGAAGGGCATATATGTGTATGTGTGTGCTTAATAAGAGGGAGAAAGGACGGCTTGGGAAGATGTGGAATAATTAAGGAGGGAGAACTTGAAAAGTTGTTTGGGGTGGATGAATTCTCTTCCCAATGTGGGTAACCCCTTAATGGGTCTTTACTTAAACAAAAGGTCGATTTCATTAATTTAGTTAAGTAAAATTAAAAGTGAAATCTGAACTGATCTGGGTTGCTTTGCTAAATTTATAATTCAGTTCAGTCACAATGTTCCTAGAAAGACTGAGGAGAGTGTATAAATGATGGCATGAAGAGGCAGAGCTGTGAAGAGAAGAAGATTCAGTCTGCCCACTTATAGCTGTTAAATAGAAAATACCAGTTTACCACCATGATTCGTTTACTCGATATCCCAGTCTGTTCCATCAGCATTGAGACTTAATGGAAGGTTTCTTGGAAGTACCAGACAGTCCAGCAAAGCACAAAGTCATAGCTCTTTATCATTGTAAATTTCTACTCATAAATAGGAAGATCCAAGGCCTAAAAAGAGATATCTTTGGGTAAGTGTAGATTAGAAGTGGGCAATGAGAGAAGAGTACAACTAGGGAGATCCCTAGGCCTCAGACCTGATGGTTTTTAGGACAGGAAGAAAAGAAGGCTGAAGAAGGTGGGTCAGAGAGGGTCCAGAGATGCACTTTGGATGGTGTATCGTAACAGAACCAGAAGCGCAGCCCCTACTCACTGGTTATGCCCACCTGTATTTGACACCCATGTAAGGTGATGAGCCAGACCTTAGATCCGTATATGAGTATTTAAGATTCTGTCAAATACCACTA
The DNA here is from genome assembly GCA_028646575.1 of Pseudocheirus occidentalis. NCBI lineage: Eukaryota > Metazoa > Chordata > Mammalia > Diprotodontia > Pseudocheiridae > Pseudocheirus > Pseudocheirus occidentalis. The sequence continues at coordinate 93,533,785 of CM053600.1, forward strand.
TGACAGCAGCTATGTCAGTCTTTCCCTTAGAGTCTGAGAACTAAAAGACAAATTAGGGAAAATGTAGTGCAATCATCTAATTTTCTAGTCAAGGAAACCAAGACACAGGAAGGGTAGAGGGATTTGCCCACAGTTACTCATTTAGTTAAGTAGCAAAACTGAAGGCTAGGGCATAAACATTGCACTTCTTGTGGATGACCCGTCACCACACCAGCCTCCATAGAAGGAAGCGGTAGTTCAAGGGAATCAGAGGACTTGAATTGAAATCTGACCTCTGCCATTTATAACCTTGAGCCTTGAGCAAATCATCTGACTTCTCTGGGACTCAGTGCCTTTATTTGTAAAATGAAGGAGTAGGAATAGATGGCCTTTGAGACCCCCTCTAGTGCTAAATCTATAATGAGGGGGTGTTGGGGGTGGGGAGACTGAGTGTTGAAGTTAAATTCAAGTGGTACCCCAAGGTTCAGAGTACTGAACATTTAAAAAAAACAAATCAAGGAAGTTGCTGTTGTATACAGCAGTGAGTGGGTAACTTGGATCCAAAGGGTTTGGGGATCCCCCTCCCCTTAGTTGAAATGAGCTTGGCTCTCTTGCCTAACTGATGCTTTATTAAATAGCCCCTTCTTTAAAATACAAGTGAAAACACAGATACAAATTAATGCAAGAAGAGGGCCCCAATTGTCCATTTGTGTTGCATTACAAACTGCTTAGCAAAAGCCACTCAGCATGCTTCAATCATTCCATTTTCCCTTTCCTTTTCACTCATTACATTCATTATTGGTCACAAAAGACTGCTCACAAAACAGCTAGTGATTTTAATTTAATGCATCCTTTCTAAACCTGTAGGGAAATTAAAGGAGGGAGCAACCTGGGGAGGAATGGGACATGGGAAATGGGGCTGGGCACATCTGAGGCTTTAAATGCTAATACCCCAACATTTCCCAAATATTCAGCCAGGACTGACCCTAGACAGATTGGGAGGGCTGGAATCATTAGCTTGCAAATTGAGTCAAATTGATACAAGGCCTTTTTTCACTATTGCCTCCTGAGCTATTTGATCCAGGCTCGTGAGTGACCTCTCAATCTGACCAGTCCAATGTTCCCAACCTATAACTAGACCCCAGAAGTGACTTGCCAAGCATCCAAAGCAATCACTCCACCAGGCAACTTTATTATTATTTTTCTTGGCTTCACGTCAGGAAATCTCGCGGTATTGAGTTAAAACATTTGCTTGCGGACGTTAGCAAGCATCCTCATGGAGCAGTAGAAATTGAATCTGACTGAGTACAGATGGTTGGATCTATGAATGACTCTCTCCCCCTCCCTAACAAAATGGTCATTTCAGGTCAGGTCAAAAGGAGCACAGAGGAAGAGAAAGCCACACTGATCCGGCGACTGGCAAGAAGGCATGCTTTTAATCTAGTCACAGGATGCAAGTCTAGTCACTTTAACTTCCTAAAGAATATATCCCCTTAATAGTGTGACAGGAGAGATAGCAAGGAAAATTAGAGTCCGATAATTAATAGCCCAGATAAAAAGGCTCTATTCTTTGGGCCTAAATAATTTCCCTTCCCACTCTCACTGCCACGGAATTCCTGCCCTTTATTTGCTGCCATTTGTGCAGGCCCAATTGTTTTAGAGTGGGTCATCCTCTCAGAGTCTTTGTTTCTTCTCTATCCTGCTGTACACTCCATAAATTTCTCTTCTTCATTTCCTCTCTTCTAATGACCGTAAACCTATTTTTTTTTCTAACTTCATCATCACAATAAGGCCCGAGGCCCATGATTATCCTACTCACCTTCCAATTCACCAATATCCCTGGTGTTTTGCATAGAATTCAGGACAATGCTGCGGGCTGAAGCCTCACTAGCAATTTGTACAATGCCATACCATTCTGCCGATTCCTGAGGCATTCTTCTCTTGATTGGAGTCTGGTATCCAGTTTGCTTTCTTCAGATACTGAGCTTTATTCCCAGGGTCAGAGAATTCAGAGTGAAATTTGTTTCAGAGTAAGATGAGAATATTAAAGAACCCCCCCCCCCCCGCCCCCAACAAAAACTGCCTTCTTGTTAGCAGACCCAAGACAGAAGCTTCTTTTCTTTCCTCTAACCCATCTTCCCAGGGGAATATTCTCAGCAGGTGAACAGAAAAATCTTTTTTTCTTCTTCTAAATTGTGGTTCATACACACAACTATAATTTCAGTACTTCTCATCACCTCTTGCTTAGACTATTGAAGCTGTATCCTAATTGGTGTCCCCCACTTTCTAATTCATCGTCCACACACCTCCAAGCATGGGTCTGACCAAGCATTTGCCTTGACCCAGAAGCTTCAGTGGCTACCTACTAACTTTAGGCTAAAATTAAAACTTCTCTCTGGCATTTATTGACTCCAAGCTATCTTTTTAGGTGGATTTCATATTACTCCCTCCATTAATCAGTAAGTATTTATTAAGCAGGCAGCTAGATGGTTCAGTGGATAGAAAGCTAGGCCTATAGTCCAGAAGATTCATCTTCCCGAGTTCAAATCTGGCCTTGGACACTTACTAGCTTTGTGACCCTGGGCAAATCACTTCATTCTGTTTTCCTCAGTTTCCTCATCTGTAAAATGAACTAGAAAGGGAAATGGCAAAAAGTATCATTGCCAAGAAGACCCCAGTGGGGTCCCAAAGACTCAGACACAATGGGACAACAATAACATTTATCAAGTACTTAAGATAGAACTACAAAGGATGAAACAATCCCTATTTGCAATGAATTTATATTCTAACGAATGAGACAAGAAGAACCCAAAAATAAATACAACGCAGATATAAAGTGAATAAAAATGCAAAATAGTTAAATACAAGGAAGTTTGGGGAAGGCACTAGTAATTGGGGATGAGGATTAGAGAAAGACTTTATGTAGAAGGTGGTGTTTGAGATATCTCTTAATGTGTGGTATACAGTAGGTCTTTCTCAAGGACAGACCATTGGGGAATACTTACAATTCAGGGGTGTGCTATAGATGATACATCAGCTCTTGGGATCCTACTTTACTTCAAGTGAGCTTAGATTAAGGAGTAAAGGCTTCAGAGAAGAGAGATGTGTGTCTGGAAAGGAAAAGGTGGTGAATAGTGTCAAATGCTGCAAATACGTGGAGATAGATTAGAACTAAGAAAACACTATCAGATTTGACAAGAGATTATTGATAAATGTGAATATAGCAGTTTCAGTTGAGGGATTAGGTCTAAAGCCAGATTGAAAAGGGTTAAAGATGAATGAGAAGAGAGAGGAAGTATCTGAGGAGGGAGGAAAGATGTGAGATCATAGCTTGAGAGGGCAGTAGGGGTCTAGTGAAGTTTTTTTTTTTTTTAAATATAGGGAGACCAACATGTTTGAGGGCAGTAGGGGAGGGATCAGTAAAGAGGGAGTGGTTACAGATTTTAGAAAGGAAGGATGAGTGAAGGTGCAGTCTGTTGGACAAGATGGCCCTGGCTCTGAGCAAGCGTCTTTGTGGATGGGTTGGTCTTGGCAAGGAGAAAAGCCAGCCCTTTTCAGAGATGAGGGTGGGGGAAAGGAGAAGAGTGTGGGAGACAATGTCAACGGGGTTTGAGATAAAGAGACTGGAAGAAGAGGGGAGTAGATGTGATCTACATTTCAACTATTTTGGCTGGTTAAAATTCAATCCCTAAGTTCATTTTGATCACCTGATAATGGCAAGCGTATATAAGTCTTTCAGATGTTCAAAGCGCTTTACAAATGTTATCTCATCTTATCCTAACAACCCTGGGAGGTAGATGCCATTATTATATCACATTTTACAGTTGAGGAAACGGAGGCAGACAGAGGTTAAGTGAATTGCTTAAGTGACATAGTAAGTGTCCGAGGCCGGATTTGAATTCGAGTCTTTCTGAACTGTTTCTTTGTCTGGCTTTTGGTCTGTTGCTGTGTGTCTCTGACAGTGCCTGTCACTTTGTCTTTCTTCTCTCTCCTTCCTTCCCTTCATGCCCTACTCTTAGCTTCAGCCCAGGTATCAGCAGATGAGACAAGGCTGCAGAGTGGAAGGAGGGGATAGAATGTTGGTGATGAAGTAAGAGGAGGAGGAGGGGGAGAGGGTGATGTCCGACCTTCTCGGTGCTAATGAAGTCCAGTGAAATAGGTCATCCCCTCCTCTACCTTCCTGACTTTGGTCGCTTCGCTTGGCTCCATTCACTGCTTGTCTACTCTGCCACACAGGAATAGGGTCAGGGTCCGAGGACCTGCCTCTTGTCAGCACATTTGGTGATGACAGAGTTGATAGCCCCCCAGCAGTATTTGGACAAAATGCAGAAAGTAAGGGGAGTACTCAAATGAATGCAGGAACATTTCCAGTTCAAATATAGAATATGCAAGATGTGTTCATTGACCCTGGGTAAATCATTTCTGGGGGGCTCTTCTGGTTTTTTTTGTGTGTGTGTTTTTGTGTGTGTGTGTGTGTGTTTTGTTTTTGGTTTTTTTTTTTTTTTTGCTTTTTGGAGGGGGGAAGGCAGAACAGTTGGGGTTAAGTGACTTGCCCAAGGTCATATGGCTAGTAAGTGTTAAGTGTCTGAGTCTGGCTGTGAACTCAGGTCCTCCTGACTCCAGGGCCAGTGCTCTCTATTCACTCCACCACCTAGCCACCCCTGGGGACTCTTCATGTCTGAAATGGAGATGACAATAATTTACTATCCTAGGACCATGAATTTAGAGCTAGAAGAGACCTTTTAGTCTATTCATTTTATGGAAGAAGGAATTGAGAGATGAAGTGCTTTGCCCAGGGTCACACAGCTAATAAGTGGCTAGAATAGAATTTGAACCCAGATCTTCCTGAGCCTAACAGATGATCTATCTACTACTCTTTATTGTTGAGTTGTTTCAGTCGTGTCCAACTCTCCATGACCCCATTTGGGGTTTTCTTTGCAAAGATACTGGAGTAGTTTGCCATTTCCTTCTGCATCTCATTTTACAGATGAGGAACTGAAACAAATAGGATTAAGTGACTTGCCCACGGTCACATAGTTAGTAAGTGTCCAAGACTAGATTTGAACTTTGGATGATGAGTCTTCCTGATTATAGGGCAAGGACTCTTCACTACACCACCTAGTTGCCCATCTACTACTCTATATTGCTGCTAATCCTAGTATGTTTCTGGGAGCAGAATTATTGCTTAAAATTAAATCATAGGTAATAGTTTTTTTTAACTTACTATAAATTATCTGCAGCAGAGTTTTACATTTGAGACTTAAATGAGTTTATGGTTAATGATAATTTCTGGTATTTTAATTTTTATTTCTCCCTGTGGTGGGATTTGTTAACAAAGAACTTAAATAGTGCAAAGGGCTTGGTCTTTAATGGTTATCCAACAGTGGTCTGCTCATATTCATAACTGTATGACCTTTTTAGAAGAGGGTCCTGATTAGTTAAAGGTGGCATCAGATACACTGTTTGGTTCAATTCCAAAGGTTGAACAATTTGCTTAAGCCATTTTCATTTTAAAAAATGAAAAATTATGTTCTTTTAAAATTGGTTTTCAATTTTGTTTCCTTATATAGTTTTCCTTTTTATTTAACTACATAGTTAAATCCAGGATTGTTTATGTTACAGTCATCTCTCAGCATCCATATTAATTTTCAATGACATTATAAATATTTAATGATAGATATTTGGCATACAATCACAAATGTGAAAATTAGAAACCAAAATAAAGTTGAATAATTATTGGAACTACTTGAGGACTTAATTAAGGAGGCTGGGGGATTAGAAATCAAATTTAAACGGGGCCAAGAGGCAAAATGGAGAGCTTCAAACGTTTCTAGAATTAAATATCACTTTTCAATGAAATAATTATAATAATTTGAGTAAATTTGCCAGTATCCTTGCTCCCCCTCACTCTAGAAAGACATCATTTACTCAGTGGAAAACTCAGATCCAAACTCTTGAGTTTTCCACCAGTCTGAATTCTACCACAGTATCAGAATCATCAGATGCAGGGACCAGAGAGATTTTTCCCCCCAGGGGCCAGAGCAGAATTGTTTCCTACAAAAGACCTGCCCGTATTTTCTTTGGTCTGTTTTTACATATTTTGAGTGATGAAACCTCTACCACCTCCCTTGAGAATCTGCTTCATAATGTAATAGTTTTCAGGCAGGGCCTCGAATCTATGCACCCCTTTCCCCTTCCCCCTAGGCTCTGGTTGGTTAGGGGGTAAAAGTTAAAGGTTTTTAGAACAGCAGCTTGGTAAGAATATTAGGGAGGGAGGCCTTGAAATAAAAAAAAAAAATTATTATTAAGCACAAAGTCGAACATTTGGAGAGCAATTTCTGTGACTTCCTGATAGTCATGATACAAAGTCTGGAGAACAATAATTTTCTAAAAGATTCGATTTAATTATTGTAGAATTAGGGTGTGTCAGTATAGAGAGAAAGCAGAAAACTTGGGAAGCCCAGGCTCATAGGGGTGACTCCAGGCTTCACGTGGGGTTACCTCAGTGTAAAGAGTGCTAAGCACGTAGTAGGCTCTCAATGAATATTTATTTGGTGACAGAATGAATAAATGGTCATACTTCTAGGTAAGTCTTATTTCCTTAATTCCCCAAACAGTCTTTGCCCCTGGAGGGCCTTTGCCCCTGTGAGGATCAGTTGAGATAATGTTTGCAAAATATTTGTAGTAATATTTGTAAAAAAGTTTAAATTTCTTTTTAAAATGTTCTTCCTCTTATGTTATGAACTTAGTAATGCTAAGTTAACATTTATAAAGCACTTGAAAGCCCTTCACATATGTTCTCTCATTCGATCTTTACAATGGCTCTGTGAGGTAAGCATTATTATTATTCCCATATCACAGATGAGCATTGAACTACTACTGTGGAGTCACTGACGAAAGGGGGCTTCTTGTGTTCTGTGGCCGCACTACCGACCAAAAACTAACGCTGCCTCACGGCATTTGCCAAAAGACGTGGCTGGTTTGATTCTTCGGAGATGCTCCCTTAAAAGGGAGGAATTTTGGTGGTCTCAGACCCTGCCCCGCCGCTCCTTGGCAATACGGGCTGGAAATGTGAAATGTAGATTGTAGAGCAAAGAGCGCAGGACGCCTCTCTCTGTGTATGGCTTCCTCCCTGATCCCGGAGGTTCTGCCATAGTTAGAGAAGCGACATGAAGGAGTCCTGAATTTGGTTTAACATTCAAACTCAGCTCCTGCCCGTGTGAACTTGGAAAAGTCATTTGAGGTTTCTGGGTCTCCATTTCTTCTTCTGTCAAATAAAGAGGTTAAATTAGAGGACCTCTGGAGTCCTTCCTGTTCTAAATACTGTAATCTTACAAACAGCGGTGGTTGAAAGGCAAGGAAGAGAGGCAGCAGCGGGCGCGTCAGCTGCTCGTGTCACCGTGGGCAGGGCTCCAGGCGTGGAGTCGGGAAGACCTGAGTCCAAACCCGGCCACAGACATTTACTAGCTGCGTGATCCTTGATGAGTCACTTAACCTTTGTTTGCCTTGGTTTTTTTTCATCTGTAAAATGGGGATAATAATAGTAACCCTCTCAGTGTTGTGAGGATGAATTGAGATAATTTTTGTAAAATTTCTTTTAAAAATGTTCTTCCTCTTATGTTATGAATTTAGTAATGTTAACATTTACAAAGCACTTTAAAACCCTTTACATATATTCTCTTGTTTGAGCTTCACAATAGCTCTATGAAGTAAGAATTGTTATTATCCCCATTTCACAGATTAGGAAACTGAATCTAAGAAAGGTTGAGTGATTTGGCCTAGGATCAACAATCAAAAAAGAGGCTTGAACATGAAACTAAGAACTTGTGTTATATACAGTTTGGGGATTTTTTTAAAGTGTATATTAAATGTAACAAGGCAGTGACAAAATTGCCCTGTTTGTGTCCCCTTCTGAACTTTTTCTTCTGTGTATTTTTAAATAGTTTATTTATCCTTCCTTCCTTCCTTCCTTCCTTCCTTCCTTCCTTCCTTCCTTCCTTCCTTCCTTCCTTCCTTCTTTCCTTCCTTCCTTCCTTCCTTCCTCACTTCTTTCTTTCTCTCTCTCTTTCTTTCTTTCTTTCCTTCTTAATTTCTTTCTTAATTTCTTTCTTTCCTTCTTTCTTTCCTTCCTTCCTTCCTTCCTTTCTACCTTCCTTCCTCTCTCACTTCTTTCTTTCTTTCTTTCTTTTTCTTTCTTTCCTTCTTTCTTTCCTTCTTTCTTTCTTAATTTCTTTCTCTTTCCTTCTTTCATTTTTAATTTCTTTCTTAATTTCTTTCTTTCCTTCTTTCTTTCCTCCTTTCTTTCTTTCCTTCCTTCCTTCCTTCCTTCCTCTCTTCTCTCTCTGTCTCTCTCTCTGTCTCTCTCTCCCCCCTTATCTTTTTCATCTCTTTCTCTTTCTTTCTTTGGGGGTGGGAAAGGATGGGGAAAATGATAACTGACTTCAAGTATTTGAAGGTCTCTCACATGGAAGAGTGATTAAACTTGTTCTGTTATGCCCTAGAGGGCAGATTTAGGACCTGTGTATGGAAGTTGCAAATCAATGAATTTAGGTTTGATGTCAGGAAAGAACTTTCTAGCAATTAAATAATTAGAGCTGTCCTCCCTCTTACCCCCCTCCCCCAAGCCCCAAACCAGAGTGGACTGCTTTGAGAGTTGATGGGTTTCTTTTCATTAGAGATCTTCAAGGAGAGGCCAGACAGTGACTTTTCAGGTGTGTTATAGTGGGGATTTCCTTTGTGTGTGTAAATACACACTAATACATTGCTTGGCACACACTAAATGTTTAATAAATGCTTGTTGACTGCTGACTAGATGCCACAGAGGTCCTTTACAATGCTTCCATTTTGGAGATGGGTGCAGGCTGACCATACTTCATTCCCCTCCTGGATGTGTTTCTGACTCTACAAACTTCACTGTCATTCCCTGGCACTGATACTGTCCCCTGCTTCCCCTTGCTTTTTGACTTTTATGCCACATTAGAATATACATTATTTGAGTGTAGGGACTGCCTTTATTTTTGCTTATATATACATACATATACACATGCATATACATATTATATGTGTGCATATATATACATATATATGTATATATAAAATCTCCTTAATGTTTAGAACAGTGTCTGGCATGTATTAAGTGCTTAATAAATGTTTGTGCTCTGTTGCCTCTGAAATTCTGTGATTCCATGACTTGCCTAGAGTCACATAGTTAGCAAGTGTTAGGGCTTAAATTTGAACTCAGGGCTTTTAGTACCAAGACCCACACTCTTTTCACTGTGGATGTATTAGACATAGCACTTGTAGAGCAGTTAGAACTAGGTCAGTCGTTAAAAACATCAAGGTCATTCATTGCATTCTGGGCCATCTCTAGCTGTTTTGCCTTTTCTCTCGCCACTGGATTTTGATGACTCTGGAAAGAGAGAGTAAGGCTGACACTTTGTGTAACTCTGCCTCACTTAACTCTAATTCAGGAGCAAGTCAAAACATCACCAGTGATGTCATTGGTTCTCTTCAAAAATGAAGGATGAGGGGGTGGCTAGGTGATGCAGCGACTGGAGTCAGGAGTTCAAATCCAAATCCAGCCTCAGACACTTAACACAAAAAAGCTAGCCGTCTGACCTCGGGCAAGTCACTTAACTCCGATTGCTCTGCCTTTCCCCCTCCAAAAAGCAAAAAAATAAAAAAAATAAAAAAAAAGAAGGATAAGCAATTACCACCTAGGATCATAGATTTAGAATAGAAATGGACTTTAGATATGAACTAATCTAACCATCTCATTTTTGGATGAAATAACTGAGACTTTAGACTTCTAAAGGTTGAGTAACTTTCCAAGAGTCACACAGGTAATAAGTCTCAGAGGCACAATCAGAACCTAGGTCTTTCCAGTCCAGTTCTTTTGATCCTTCACTTATAGAATGCCATTCTTCTAGCAGAGTGCTATGTCAATGGTCAGTAGTCAGTGGTCATTTGAGGATAGAATTAAATTTAATTGAATTGACCCTATCTGTCTCTTTACTCTAACTACCCTACACTGGACACAGATCAGCCTGGATATGAGAAAGAAAAAAGGGATGAGTACTTTCCCCCTGTTTGGCATAATTTCACACCATAAAACAGTACTCTTGTCTAGTCTCTATTTCATAGGCATGATGTGAGGAAAAAGTCACATATTTGCAAATCGACTTTGAAAGTAAGAGTATCAATCCATTCTCTGCAAAAGTAAGGGATGATGGACATATAATATTATATATATATTATCAGAAATGGTTTATGTGTTGGTTTGTTGAACTTGCTTTTTTCCTCTTTTCTATTTTCTTTGTTACAGTGATGGCTCTTATGGTAGGAGAGAGGGGAGGGAAATACCTGGAAATTTGGGATAAATTTGGAAGTTGGCAATATAAAATAAAAGATGTAAACTTTAAAAAAGAAAAGAAGCACCCATTTCTAATGTGTTTGCACAACAAAAGAAAGTAAAGAAAGAAAAGAAGAATGTAGGGACCTCAGATAAATATGATAGTATTTTTAAAACTTTATTTCTTAGAATGATCTTGTTTGGAACCAAAATATATATGTAGGGATATGGGTAGGTGTATGTGGGGAGATATATATATATATATATATATAGGGTCAGATACCAGGTCTTTCTGGCATTGAGATTGGCTCTCTACCAAATGCTAAATAATATTAATAATATAGCAAATACAATATGAATCATTAAACTTTTTTCCTGCCTTTTGTTGTTGTTTGTCCTTCATTCTCTAAGAGAAGTATGACATCAGGAAGGTGATGTCATGACTTGCAAGTGAGTTGGATTTAAGTGAGGGAGGGCTGTGCAAGGTCACCAGCCTCATTCTCCCCTCTGGAGCCATCTGGGTCCAGTGGCAAGATATTGATCAAGACGACTAGAGATGACCTCAAATGCATTGGGAGACCTCGGCTTTTTTAAACTAAGCTCTTTTCTAGGTCTCAATTCGAATGAAGCAATGCCCATTCAATGATGAAGGCTAGGTAAGAAATGAGGCAAAGAATGACCTCTTTTACTTAGTTAAAAAAAATCTCAGAGAAGAAAATCCTCAGGGTTTCTGGCCCAAAGAGAAATAATTGCTATATACTGTCACTCTGAGCCATCAGAGCCCAATGATCAAGTGATCAAAATTTATATCCCATTGGGTAAAGTACCTGCAGGTAAGGGTATGATTCCCTATGTAGACAGAGTGAGAGAGGGAGGGAGAAGAGAGAGGGAAGAAAGGATTGTAGATTTAAAGGTAAAAGGTACCTCAAAATCCATTCAGTTCCCTACTTTAGCCCCAACATTCTATAGATGTAGATTGAGGCCCAGAGAGAGTGAATGAAATCCTCTTACTCCAAACCCAGCATTCTAATTAAGAAGCTTTTCTTTACTCCACATTAAGGTATTGGGGGAGGGGTTATACAGTGGGATGGCTGTTTTGGGGTGGTGGGTAGGGGAAAGATGGGGAGAAAATCTGTAACTCAAAATCTTGTGGAAATGAATGATGTAAACTAAAAATAAACAAAAATTAATTAAGGAAAAAAAAGAAACCCTACAGAAAGGAAGATGTGGGCTTGGAGTAAAGAAAAGCTTCCTAATTAGAATGCTGGGTTTGAAGAAAGAGGATTTCATTCAATCTCTCTGGGCCTCAATTTCTATATCTATAAAGTGGTAGGGGCAAGGTAGGGAACTCAATAGATTTTGAGGTACCTTTTACCTTTGAATCCATGATCCTATGACCTGCAGTCAAATCTCTACCCTATAACACTATCTTTATGACCACTTAATGTGCCTGGGCCTCAGTTCCCTCATTCGTAAAATGAGGGACTTAGACTAGTGTCCCTTTGAGTCCCAAGATTCTGTGACATTATGTTGCCTCCTGATGTTAAATTAGATTTTTCCATTAGGAAGCAAATCTTTCATTTTAAGAGGCTGATGGATATGGCTTTTTTAAAAGAAAAGGAAAGGAAAAGATTTCAGTTAGTTAAATTTAGAGCACTGGAAAGGTCCAATCCAAGAATGCCTGCAGTGGTTGCCTTTGATTATGAATTAGACATATTTTCATTCACTTTTTGCTCTTTGCTCTTTGTATTTCTGGTTCTTCTGAGGCAGGCAAACACATGTCAATAGGCCTGGTGGTTTAGGAATATCCCTCCCCTTTTAAAAATGATCTGTTGAGTTGTATCACTGCCAATTTAAACTGTCCTCATGCTTGCTGACACATTTTCTGTAAATGATTGTGCAAGAAATGTTGAGTTTTTTTCACTGGTTTTCCTCATCCATCACCAGCCCAGCCTTCTTCAACTCTTTGTTACAACCCCACCTTTTCTTCTTTCTGAAGTTGTCACTGGAAGAAGCAGAAAGGATCCTCAGTTCCCAAAGTAAATGATCCTAAATATTGCCTTCTTAAAGCAATGCATGCAGGTGGGGGTGGGGGGGTAGATGTTTTGGGCTTTTTTATTTGTTTATTTGTTTTATTCTCCCATGGGCTCCCCCGTCACCCCTCTGACTTTCCCAGTAGGGCAGGATGGATCTCCCTACCCCAGTGCCTGTATATCTTAATTCCCAGTTGCATGTAATTATACACACACACACACACACACACACACACACACACACTTATTTATTTATTTTAACATTTGTTATAGAACTTTAAATTCTAGATTCTTTCCCTTCCTCCCTCATCCCCCACCCCCACCAGAAAGACAAGCAATTCAATACAGAATGTACATGGGTAATTATGCAGAACATCTCAACAATGAACTTATTGTGAAAGACTGACTATATTTCCCTTCTTCCTATCCTGCCTGCCCCTGTTCTATTCTCTACTTTATCCCTGTCTCTTTACAGAAGTGCGTGCTTCTAACAACCTTCCCCCTGCCCTCCTCTCCATAATCCCCCCTCTCACCCCCATACCCCCTACTCTCCTGTAGTGTAAGATACTTTGAGATCTTTTTCAAGAGGTGATTGATGAATTCTTTCAAGTTCTATTTTTCCCTTTGGTTCTAAAATATCAGGGCAACTTTCCTTGAGAATTTCTTGAAGGATGCTTTCTAGGTTATTTTTTTTGATCATGGCTTTCAGGTAGTCCAGTACTTTTTAAATTGTTTCTCCTGGATCTATTCTCTAGGTCAGTGGTTTTTTCAAGGAGATATTTCACATTGCCTTCTCTTTTTGCATTTGTTTGGGTCTGTTTAATAGTATATTTATTTATCATAAAGTCATTTGCTTCCATTTGTTCCACTCTAATTCTGAAGGAATTATTCTCTTCTGTGAGCTTTTGAGATTCTTTTTCCATCTGACAAATTCGACTTTTTAAGGCATTCTTCTCCTCATTGGCTTTTTGGGCTTCTTTTGCCATTTGAGTTAATCTCTTTTTTAAGGTGTTATTTTTTTAAGTCAGGTTGTTGACTTTCTTTTCATGATTTTCTTGCATCATTCTCATTTCTCTTCTCAATTCTTCCTCCACTTCTCTTATTTGGTTTTCAAAATCCTTCTTAAGCTCCTCTATGGCTTGTAACCAGTTTACATTTTTCTTAGAAGCTTTTGCTGTGGGAGTTCTGACTGTGTTGTTTTCCTCCTGTTCCATGCTTTGATCCTTTTAGTCCCCAAAAGAGGAATCTAAAGTTGGATTGCTGAGCTTGGTTTGCTTCCTTTGCCTGCTCATGTTGCTAGTCAATTAACTTGATTTTTGAGCTATGGTAGATCTCTGCTTCCTGGGTGGAGAGCTTTGTCCCAAATTCCTGGGGTTTTTGTAGCTGCTGGAGGTATTAGGAGGCCACCGTCTCTGCAGCCCCCACCAGCTTTGGCTCACTGGTCATGCACCTCAGGACCACCACCCAAGACTGCCATCCTGATCTGGGCAGCTTAAGGCAAGAACACTTAGCCTCTGGATGATCTCTTGGCCCCCCTTCAATCTGCAGGCCGGGAGAGCTCTGAAGCAGCCAGGTGAAGGAGGCAGCAGGACAGCTGCTTCTTCTGCTTTCTTGCCCTGGGGGCAGGCAGCTAGACCTGCTTCTTTCCCCCAAATCTGGTTGAGTTCCACTAACTTTTCACTTTGTCCTTGTCTCTTATGGGTTGATAATTCTGGAAACTGCCACAGCTGCTGGTGATCCATTCTCCCAAGTGCTCCAGCCAGGGCTTGTCCTGGCAGCCCTGGGGCTGAAGTTGTGACTGGTCTCAGCTCCCAGTGTGCTGCAATGAGCCCTTCCAGTTTGCCTGTCAGGTTGCCTTCAGTGGGAGCTGTGTTTCTCTGTACTTTGGGTTCTGGAGCTCTAAAATTTGTTTGGAGTCATATTTTATAGTATTTGAGTTGGTTATGGGGGGAGCTGTGGAGTTCTCCTGCTTCTACTCTGCCATTTTGACTGCCCCTGCAGGGTTTCTTTACTAACACTGATCCTTTACTCAGGCCTCTGGAGCTAAGCAGAATGGACCTAATTCTTCCTTAATACAACAGACTTTCAGACAATATTTGAAGATAGCTACTATGTTCTCCCTAAGTTTTTGCTTTTCCAGGTTAAACATCAATCTTCTTCAGCCAAGCTTCATAAGGCAGCATTTAGACTCCCTTTATCATCCTGGTAACCCTTCTTCTGAATGTTCTCAAACTCATCAGTGTCTTTTCTAGTAGTGGTTTCCAGAATTGAACACAATCCTCCAGATGGTGTCTGCTCATGGGCAGAGTACAGTGAAACTCTCATCTCTTTAACCCTGGACATTATCCCTTTCTAAAAGCAACCTAAGACTGCATTTGCCTTCTGGCTGCCACATCATACTGTTGACTCAGTTTGCAAAATCCCTGAGATCTTTTTGCAGAGAAACTGCTTACCTTACCCATCAATGCATTTATGAAGTTGATTTTTAAAATTCTAAGTATAAGACTTTACATTTTTGTATATATGTATGGGTATGAGTAGGTATGTGTATATATATATATATATATGTTATATATATATACATATAGCTATAGATTTTGGTATGTGTATATGAATAGGTATATATGTGAATATATATGTGCATTGCATAGGCATGCATGTGGGCAAGTGGATAGGTATAGGCATATAAATACATATTGATGTGAATATGTATGTGTATATATGTATGATTATAGGTATGAGTAAGTGTATGTATGTATATATGTAGGTATAGATATTGATAAGTAGACATAAATATGTACATATGTGTATATGTGAACAAGTATGCACACGTATATGTGCATCGTTATTATTGTTTGTCCTTTGTGTTTGAAGAAGACCAAAATGACATCGTGGTATCAGCGGTCAATAGAAGTGTGCCAGGATGTAGACGATCATTCCAATACAAGCTTGAAAGGCTCTACCACAGGTTGAGCACAAATGGTCTATATGACCATTGGGAGGGAGATGGCTCTAAATTGTCGTATCTCATGTTTCCTTTGAGCTATGGCAATTCTTCTGTGCTCATAGAGCACAGCGCCTTCCTTGATGTGGGCTCGCTGCGCTTTATGTCTCTCTCCCGTGTCTCACAATCAATGCCAAAGGTTTTGAGAGGGATCTTGAGAACGTCCCCGGTATCGCTTCTTTTGACCACTATGTGAGTGCCCGCCTTATGAAAGTTTTCTGCAAAACACTCTTTTAAGGAAACATACATTTGGCATTTGAACCATGTGGCCGTTGTTGAAGTCGCGGTCACTGCAGCCAAGTTTGAATGTTGTATGGGTAGGTGTGTGTGTGTGTGTGTGTGTGTGTGTATGTATGTGTATAGCTATAGGTATAGATATGAGTGTATATATAATATATATTGTATAGGCATGTGTATACATATGTATATATGGATGAATATATGGATGTGGCTAAATATGTGTATATATGAATAAATATAGATATTAGATATGGATGTATGTAAATGTACATGTATATAGATATATGTGTATATGTATATATGGGCATATATTTATACATACATGTATTTCATCCTTTTACATTTGACCTAGTATATATGACATTTAATCTCCTGCCTTTACACAGACTGCCCCCATTTCCTCTTGAGATCTTTTCAGATTCTGACTAAAATGGCCCTCATCTAGGATTTCTTGCAGCAATTTCTAGACCAGTGAGCTAGCTATAGTAAATATAGGGATTGAAGAAGGTTAATTTCATGTCTAGAAGATAAATAATATGGGAATTGCGTTACTGTCTTTAGCATACAAACTCCCTTCCCCCCCAATCAAGATTCTTTGATTCTTTTCCACATATTTCTTTCTCTCTCTTTTGTAATCTGCCTTCTGTCCCCACTACTTAACTAAAACCACTTTCTCTAAGATTACCAAGGGCATACTTCATGGCAAATCCTATAGTGTCTTCTCAGTCTTCATCCTATTCAACCTTTGTCCAGAATTTGATAAAATATAGTTAGCAACACCTCCTACTCAAAACTTCCTTCTTCCCATGGTTTCCATGACACTGGTTTGTTTCCTTTTTGTCACTTTTGGGCCTGATCATTTCCTCTTCCTTCTCCTACTTCCAGATGTGGGTGCCCCTCAAGACTTCATCTCTTAGCTCTGGGCTTTTGTTGCCCGTACTGCTTTGCTGAGAGATTCTCAATCATCGCCTTCATAGTGATGATTCCCAAATCTGTGCTTCCAGCTCTTTTATTTCACCTAAGTTCCAGTCCTGTATTTCCAACTGATCAATAGGACATTTCCACTTAAATTTCCTGCCATCACCACAAATGCAAAAAGTACATAACTGAATCTGTCGTTTTAGTTGAGGAAAATGCTCAGTCATGTGTAAGGTGAGCTAGTATTATCTACAACAGGGTTGCCAATAACATCTTGTGCACAGGATTGTAAGCCCTGGAACTTTAACCAGGAACATTAATGAGTAGCCAGGAAAGATGAAAGCAAGGTTTTTGTTTGTTTTGTTTTGTTTTGTGCAAAGAATTGGTTCTTTGCCTTTCAGCTCCAAAGACATCTCCCCAAACTGTGACTTTTCTAGATTTCCTCTCCCCGCTACTGCTACGGCCTACCTGCCCCTGAAATCATTTAAAAATTACTTTGTATATATTTGGAACGTACTTATGTGTGTACATATTGTTTCTCCCTATAAGAGAAGGGGAAGGCAACCATCATTTATTAGGTACTCACTATGTTCCAAATTCTGTTCTAAGAGCTTTACAAATATTCTCCTTTGATCTTCACAACAACCCTGTGAGGTAGGTTCTGTTGTTATTTCCATCTTGCAGTTGGGGAAACTGAGACAAACAGAGGTTGAGTAACTTGCCCAGGATCCCACAGCTAGTAAAATGTCTGAGGCTGGATTTGAACTCAGGCAGGTCTTCCTAATTTCAGGTCCAGCGCTGTAGCCATTGTATCAGTGAGCTGCCTCCAATCCCACACCTTAATACCAGACTGCAGAAGTATCCTATTTTCAAATAACCCAAAGGAAAATGGAAAGACACATTTATGGATGTAAAGAGGCTGCTGAATATTACTAATGATGGCTTCTACACAAGAAGGGACATAAAATATCTTCTGGGATAAATATGACTTAGGTTAGTCAAGTAATGAGAAGGGGACATAACATAGTGTGAGTTTTGTAATGTTATGATTAAATAATATTAGCCTTTTGAGTGAATTTTCTATAGTGTCCACACATTCTAACACTCAAAACCATGTCCCCCACAATGTCTATCCTACCACCTATTACTGTGTAATACTTTGATATCATGAAAGCGATCCGGCCTTCAGAAGATTATAAATCTCAGAGACCATGTAGGACCCCTTCCACCCTCTGCTTCGTTTTACAGTTGAGGAAACTGAGGGCGAGGAAGGTAAGTGGTTTGCTCAATATCGGAAAGCGCAGTACTAAGTGCTGAATGGAATTGGGTTCATTTTTTTCCCTTAGAATCTCTCGCTCATCTGTATTTTGGGCAGCCGTCTTGATTGCTGTTACTTTGCCATTTGTCTGCCATCTAAGGCCTTTTAATTTCCTTGCTGAATGTTCCTTTTCTTTTGGCCGTGCTCTATATGTTAAGCAGATCTATTTGCTCCTTCCATCTGTTGAATGTGGGACATCTGGATTATTTCAGAGATGTCAGCCCCTATGTTCCCACTCCTCCTATTGTTCCTTAACTGAGAGGAAAAAATGCTATTTCCGATGATGCTCTCAGATATATACTAGCCAGAAAGCCTGAAGCCTAATTTCTTTACAGGCAAATTCACACAGTGATTTATATGATCTAGATGGGTCCTGAGCTTTACTACTATGACCCTCTTGGACTCACATGGATAAAGCACATACCCCAGAGGTCTTCAGTATCTCAGAAAATTCACAAATAGGACTTGCTCCCCACGGTTGTTCTCATTATTGGTAGTCACACAAAACTCACACATAAAATGAAAAGAAGACTAGAACTTGTTATCTCCAAGCTATTCTGATTCCTCTGTCCCATCTCAGCCTATAATCTACAAAATGTAGCCCATTGCTACTATAATGGCTCTGGCATAAGGTGACTGGTTTGACAATCACCAGGAGGGGTGAACTTGATTTTTTTACATGCCTATAATTGCCGCAGTAGGATGCAGTTATTGGTAGGTTCCCTAGACTTCTGATCTATGTTTCCTTGCACATGTGTATTGGCTACTAAAAAGGAGTCCTTATGCTGACATGGGTGTGTTTGAGGTGTCTGACCTCAGGCTTTACTCAGGCTTTTTTTTTTTTTTTGAGTTTGTTCATTCTAAAGGTGGCACAGTGGATAGAACACCAGGCCTGGAGTAAGGAAGATGGGAGTTTCAAATGCAGCCTCAAACACACTTGCTATGTGACCCTGGGCAAATCACTAAACCCTGTTAGCCTCAGCCCTCATCTGCAGAATGAACTGGAAAAGGAAATAGCTAACCATTTGAGTATCTTTGCCAAGAGAACCCCAAGTGGGGTCATGAAGAGTCAGACATGACTGAGACAGCTGAACAATGACAACAAAGATAATTCTAGGGACTTGGAGGGGAGGTGGAAGCTCTTCTACTTGCTCATTTTATTTCTCTTTCCTTTCGTGTCAAAATCAGTTATTTGTTCATTTTCCCTTACTCTCTGGTCAAATGATCAAAATTCCAAGCTATAGATTTTTGCCTAGAGTTCTATCTACATAAATTCCATATCTATATCTTAATTTAATGTAATCAGAACAATTTTGATTTAACTCCTGCTAGATTGTTAACAAAATTATTAAAGAAAATAAACTATGATGTATTTTGTAGCATTACATTGAGCATCATGCCTGAATGAAAGTATCTTTGGGGTCCACAATAATGAGTCCCTCAGCTCTTCCTCTCTTGTGGAATTGATTGTAAAGCAACCCCAACCCACTCAAAACAAACCAAAGGCACTCATACATGGAATCTAAAACTCCAAGGGAGTGGGTAGAGGAGGCAGGAGGGACAGGAGACAAGAGATATGCACAAACATAAAAACAAAGATCAGGAGTAGAATGTGTTTGGGAAAGTATATGTCTATATATGTATATGTGTAAGTATATATTTATAGCTATAGAGAAACATGTCCAAACTTTATTGTAGCCTTCTGGGGATGGGGGAAGGGGAAAAAAAAACAAAGTAAAAAAAGTGCACAGCCGAGAAAAAAGAAAATTCACAAGGAAGCAAAGAAAAGATGGACAATTCTCTACCCCACTAGTATTATTTATCATACAGGCTTTCTTTTTAAAAAAAATTATTTATTTGCTTTTAGTTTACAACATTCAGTTCCACAATCCCTTGAGTTCCAAATCTTCTCCCCTCCATGTTCTCCCTCTCTCTCACTATGGCGGCAATCTGATATAGCTTCTACAGATAGCTTCACATTAAACATTAGTCAAGTTTTAAAGAATTATAACCAATGGAATAAACAGCGAGAAAGAAGGAACAAAATGAAACAAAACACAAAAGAGAGAGAGCAAGTAGTTTGCTTCAATCTGCATTCAGACTCTGTAGTTCTTTCTCTGCATGTGGATATCCCTCTCCATCATGACATACAGGCTTTCTTGAAATGGAAATGTATTGTTACATATTTAGAAACCTCTCTTTTATGTTCTGCTATGCGCACAACAGGCTTTGTTTTTTCTTTCTAAGTTGGTATTTAAATTCCAGTATTTAAGTTTATGCTATGTTTTTGTGTCTTTTCTCTGTTTGGTATTTGTGTTCTGGCATTTGAGTCTAAAAAAAAAAATAACTCCAAGGGAGAAAAGAATTCATTCCTTTACTATTTGCATACTTTATAAAGTTCACGGGTGGGGAACCTGTGGCCCTCTAGGTCCTCAAGTGTGACCCTTTGACTGAATCCAATCACACGTGGCCTTGGTTCCCCACCCAGTGCTTTAGTCAGAAGTTTTTACCTACATATTACTTAAAATATTTTTTTAAATCCCAGTTGAAAATCAGCTTTGTATACCCAATGTCTAGCACAGCACACTGCATTGTACATAGTAGGACTTCCTGAATGCTTATTAAAGGAATTTTTTTAAACTCTGAAGGATCTGAAGACCAACTTACTATTACTATTGCTATCATTATTATTATTGAGCTCTTACCATGTGTCAGGCACCATGCTAAACACTGGGGGATACAAAGAAAGACAAAAATACAGCTCTTGCTCTTGGACTCACATTCTAATGAAGGAAACAACATGTGAGTAACTAGGTAACACGGAAGAGATATATGTAATATATATGTACACACTCATACAAACATATATACGCACACTAACACATTGCACATATGTATATATAATGTTATATATTGTAAATGTAAAGTAATTTCAGAGGGAATTTCTAGGTGTGGGGAGAGTAGAGGTGATGCAGAATCAGGATAGGATTCTTGCAGACTGTGGGACCTGAACAGAATCTTCCATATCAGGAAACCAGGAGACAGAGGTAAGGAGGAAGAGAATTCCCAGTCTTGGGAGATGCTTAGGGAAAATGACCAGAGTTAGGATAAGTCATGTGGAAGGAATATGAAGTACACCAATGGGACTGTATCATAAGATCTAAGAAGATTAGGAAGGCAGGAAAGGGCCAAATTGTGAATAAATCAAACAGAGCATTGAATTTGATCTTGGAAGTAACAGGGAATCACTAGAGTTTATTGTGTAGGGAGTGACACGGTCAAACTTATCTTTTAGGAAAATCACATTGACAGCTGATTGGAGTGGATACAGATCTGAGGCAGGGAGACCCAGCAGCAGGCTATTGCAGTTGTCCACATGTAAGGCGACGAGGGCTTTCTTTCCACTACACTACACTGCTCTGTAATACAGGATGTAATGTTTATCAACATAGTAATTTAAAAACAGAAAAATAAAGAAAATTGTGTGGCTCATTGACAACTAAGGTATATAGTAGACTGAGCATGTTGATAATTCCAGTGACTGATTAGTCCTGCAGGACTGGCCACAGACCACATTACAATGTCCCCAGGATATTCAAGCCCATTGTCTTCTTCCTGTTCAATACTGAGTCCAACCAAGTGGAAGGGGGCACTGGGCCTGGCATCAGATAGCCCTGGTTTTAAATTCCACCTCAGATCCTTACTAGCTGTGTGACCCTGGGCAAGTGATTTCATCTCTCACATTTATATAGCAATTTAAGCCTGATTTACTAAGTGCTTTCCTTACAACAATCCTGTGAAGCAGATAATGCAACTATTGTCTATCTTTTACAGATAAGAATACAGAGTTTAAGTGATTTGCCCAACAGCACACAAGTAGTAAACATCGGACATCATACCACTAGAGCCCAATTCTCTTGTGGGTACACTCATGTGGGCCAATCACGCTCCCTCTTCAATACCACTGCAATGCTTTGTGCTGATAGAAAGAACCATTCAGGAAAATATAGCTGCTTGGGCACTAGGTTGGAAGGTGTTCATTCATTTGCCCACTCACAGAACTGGCAGTGACTGAGGAATGGCACAATAAGGCCACCCTACCCACCATTCTTACCCACCATACCCACCTTCTCCCAAGTATCCATGGGGCTTATTGTCTTCTTTTAATGGGCTTTTAATAAATGCGTATTGATTGACTATTTCCTAGTGGCAGCAGCATCCCTGCCTTTTGTGTCTATGCATTAATGTGGATAGACACCTGTCCATCTTCCTCCACCATTCCTTCCTTTTAAGACTTGCCCCATAGACAATGAGCAAACTGCAGATTTAATCATGGCAGCGATTCCTGACACAGTGAACAGCTTTCAAGAGGTCAGGCTGAATTGAAAGTGGCAGTAGACAGAAACTAGCTGCTACTCAATTCACAGTGGAAATCACTTATTTTAAATTACTTTAATATAAATTCATCTGGGCTCTGTCATTTTTTTTATTCTGTAATTATTATTCAATGGTAATATGCAATAGTCCAGAAATAATCTACTCTGGCAAAGCAGCCTGGGATCAGTGTACTGTTCTTAGAGAATTTGGTGGCTGTCCTTTCTGATGATGGAGGTGCCAAGATGAGTATTCAAAAAAGAAAAGGGTCATTCACGCCTTCCCCCACCACCCCTTCATTTCTTCCCATTATGGAAGTTATTATACCACAATATATCTAAAGCAGAATGTTACCTCCAGATTTCCCCGAAACTTCCCCCTACAATAATGTAGCCAAGTTTAACAAGTACCCAGATTCCAAAGAGTTGCATGTTGTCAACTGAGAGTAAAACTGTTATCACCTGTTTAAGCACTGCTGACTGATGTATATTCAAAAGCAAATCAACACAGCCTCACCCACTTTTCTGCATTCAGGAAGCCAGATGAGACCAGTGTCTCAGAGATATGGTGTCAATGGATTTCTTTTCTTTTTTTTTCAGTTCCTCTTTTCCTGGGGAGAAGGGGAGGAAGGGCAGAATTGCATTAAAATGTAATGTTTGTCAATGGCAGTGATAAAAAAAAAAAAAAGGGAAAACTTCCCAGCCCATTGCCAGCTATAAGGTATGCAGCAATCTGAATACATTGGTAATGTGAGGGACTGATTAGTCCTGTAAGGCTGCCTACAGGTTAGCAGGCCTCATTTCAAATCTCTGACAGCAATATATGTCGTTTCATGCTTCATCCTCATTCCCCATGTTCAACACAAACCAGGGTCACTCTATATATGGAAATCACTGTCTTCAGGGCAAAAAAATTAAAAAAGGTGAGATTGCCGCTTTAACCTCACTGGCCTCAGAAAATATGTTTTAGTCTGATACATTATACTAGTAGGAATTATTTATCAAGAAGATACAAGCTTGATATTTCAGAAATAATGAGATGTTCTGGTTTTGCAGCTGAAATTTTATGGTCCAGAGAGCATCAGCTATGAATCCAGGGGAATGAAGTAAACTTGCAATGAATGATATACACCAGGCAAGCCAGAGTAAAATGGCCGTGCAAAGGGCAATATGGCACTTATACCACAGCACAAAACCGGCAGCGGCCAGAGGCCCTTTGTTGCTAAAAGAGGGAATATATTTTAAAGAGGGATGAATTGGGTCCAGGCGTGAGAATACCTGAATTTTACTTATAGATATTTTACGTGCAGGATGTCCAACAGGATGAAGGAGAGCTTATAAACATCGCACTCTGCAGACGATATGAAATATTTAAAAACACAAGAAGATAATTTGACAGGGATGGTGACTTTTCACAAAGCTCTCTACTGCCCCTTAGGACACTCTCGTCAAAGTTGTGGGATCTGGAGTGACACAATAAATGAATACATCTGAAAAAAAACCTGAGGTTGAACGTTGTAGTTAGCTTAGCTATTTGTTTACTGCCTAGTTTGTCTTTACTGATGTAAGGCCAGTGGTTAGATTACCTTTCAATGCCTTTAAAGGAAAATCTAGTGATTTTACTTTCCCATATATACCAAAATGAAACCTTAAAAATGGACTATGTAGTTCTTTAATGCACTACCTGGTAGAGTTGTGAACTGGTCAATCATTCTGGAAAGCAATTTGGAACTATTTTTTAAAAGATTATTATACTGCATACACTTTTGGACCTCAGTGATACCATTATTAGGTCTAGACCTTAAAAAGATAAAAGTAATAGGAAAAGGACCCATATGTACAAAAATAATATTTATAATGGCTCCTTTTGTGGCAGCAAAGAATCAGAAACAGAGGATGCTTATCAGTTGAGGAATGGCTGAACAAGTTATGGCATATGAAAGTTATGGAGCCCTATTGTGCTATAAGAAATCATTAAGGATATGATTTCAGAAAAATATAAGAAGACTTGTATGATGGAAATGGAAATGAGTAGAGCCAGGAGAACAGTTTATCCAATTACAACACTAATGCAAGGACTATCAGTTCTGAAAGACTTAGCCACTCTAATCATCACAGTGACCAATCACAATTCTTTTTTAAAAATTGATTTGTTTATTTACTTTTAGTTTACAAGATTAAGTTCCACAATCCCTTGAGTTTCAAATTTTCTCCCATCCCCCTACCATGGCGGCATGCAATCAAGTATAGGATCTGCAAATACTTTCACACTGGACATTAGTCTAGTTGTATAGAAGGGTTGTAACCAATGGAGTGAACAATGGGAAAGAGGAAACAAAACCAAAGATAGAAAAGAACAAGAGCATGTAGTTTGCTTGAGTCTCCATTTAAACTCTGTTCTTTCTAGATCTTTCTCTGAATGTAGACATCTCCTTCTATCCTGAGACTTTTAGAGTTGTCTTATAACTGTGCATTGCTGAGAAGAATCCAGTTTATCAAAGTTGGTTGTCATGCATATGATTTATCTGGACCAATCACAATTCTAAACAATTCTAAAGGATCCAGAATAAAATATGCTATATACCACTAGATATGAAGCTAATAGACTCAGAGTATAGATCAAAGCATGTATCATTTTTCTTCCTTCCTTCCTTCCTTTCTTCCTTCCTTCCTTTTTTCCTTCCTTCCTTCCTTCCTTCCTTCCTTCTTTCCTTTCTTCCTTTTTCCCTTCTTCCCTTCCTCCCTTCCTCCCCCCTCCCTTCCTTCCTTCCTTTTTTTGTTCCTTCCTGCCTTCCTTCTTTCCTTCTTACCTTCCTTCCTTCCTTTGACATGGCTGATGTAGAAATTTGTTTTATATGACTATACTTATTTGTAATAGGCTTTGTTAGTGTTGCCTTCTCAATGGGTGGGAAAAAGGGAGGGAGAGGGAGAGAATTTAGAATCAAAAATAAAATCAAATTGGAAACAAAAATAGACTTTGAAGTCTGGAATACAGATCCTTGTTCTGACAGACCTCTTATGTCACAATGAAACATTGGAGAAAGACCTCAGAAGAGGCTAGACATTAATAATCTATAAGCATGGCAAAAATCTACCCAGATTCTGCTCTTTCCCTGGGGCCAACTATGGCTCAGGAGATCAAATACCTAATAGGTTGTTGTGCCTGGAGAAGAGAAGATTCAGGAGGCATTGTAGATGTCTTCAAATATTTGAAGGTCTGTCGAGTAGAAGATAGATTAGGTTTGTTCTACTTGACCTCCAGAGGGTGGAAGTAATGGACTGGCTCAAGAGATATGTGGTTTCCCAACATGGAGTTTCTAGGTGGGTACCAAATGACCCCTTGGCAGTGATACTGCAGGGGATTTGTCCTCAGCTACAGCTTTGACTAGGTGACCTTAGCAGTCCCTTCCAATTTTAAGATTCTGCAATCCTGTGAAAACCAAGTTTGGAGCATCCCAAGGCCAAGAAATTCAATGATAAACTTCAAGACATTCCCATGATTTTTGAGGAAATTAGAATGTTTAACAAATTTAATTTCCTTCCCTTTCCCTTTCTCATTCCCCTTCCTCCTCCTCTTACTTCTTGTTCTCATTCTTGTTCTTCCCTTCAATTTCATTGATGAGAGGAGATCTCATTTTTGGGACTTCCTGCCACTCATACAAATGAACAATTTGTATAAACAGGTGATTATTCTTTTGTTATATTGTTAATTGATTGATTGAATCTTTAAGTGAGACGGGTTTCCCCCTTATGGAAACCAGGTGATTCTTCTTTTGTTCCTTTTTCTAAATATTGTGACCACTGTAGTGAAAACTGTGTGGCCATTCTAATGTTAAGCTGTTATGAACACTATATTGTGACTTTCTGTATTAAGATATAATATTGAGAATATTATATTGTGAATATTGCACTGAATCTTCATTTGTAATGGAATAAACAGAGTGTTCACTATTACTGTGTAATCTGAATCTTAAAAGCTGTTTACAGTAGCATTCTTTTGGGAATCTGCTTGTACTTGGCTTTACTTTATATATATATATATGTGTGTGTGTGTGTGTACACACACATATATACATATATACACACATATATGTATATATATAT
>CM053600.1:93560604-93606302 GCA_028646575.1 Pseudocheirus occidentalis
TGGTCCCAGCTCCCTCCTGAGTCTGCCAAACAATCACCTAGATTCAGGAGCAGAAAGCTGGCAGGTTCTTGTCCAGTCATCAAAGGAAAACAGCTTCCAGGTCCTTGTCCTCAGCAAACATCAGTTTCGTCCAAGGGGAAGCATTTTCTTCATTTTGACTCTGGGTGGTCTCTCTGATTCCCTGGATCCTCTTCCCTGGTCCCAGCTCCCTCCTGAATCTGCCAGACAATCACCTAGATTCAGGGGCTGAAAGCTGGGGCTGGCTCCTCCAGTCCTCAGGGATGAATAGCTCCCAGGTCCTTGTCCAGTTCTCAGGGCAATCCCCGGCACACACTGAAGTTCACAGGGCTCAGCACACCTCAAACCCTTCAGGGGTTTGCATCTTTGCATCTTTGCAATGCTCTCTGTCTCTTATTTAGTCATAATGTTTTCCTTTAAATCCATAGCTCTAACAGGTAAATTATTCCATGCTCTCCTAATTTGCTTACTATTATCACTCTTCATGTCTAAATCATGTACCCAGTTTGACCTTATGTCAGTATATGGTGTGAGATGTTGGTCTATTCAGTTTCTGCCAAACTGCTTTCTACTTTTTCCAGCAATTTTTTTCTGATAGTAATTTCTTGTGGTTGAAACTTAGATCTTTGAGTTTGTCAAACATGAGATTACTATGGGCATTTACTACTGTGTATTATGTACTTAATCAGTTCCACTAATTCACCACTCTTTCTTTACCAGTTCCAGAGTGTTTTGTTGATTACTGCTTTGTAATACAATTTGAGATTGGTAATGCTGGGCCACCTTCCTTGACATTTTTTTTCATTGATTCCTTTAATAGTCTTGACCTTTTGCTCTTCCAGATGAATTTTGTTACTGTAGTCACAGAATCTTGACAGCTAGAAGGACTTCCAAGGCCTAGAATCCTCTGCACACCATCTAAAACAAGTGATAAGGTAGTCTCTGCTTTAAAAACCCCTATATGGGGTAATAGGTAGTAGAGGGCAAAACTACTTCTTAAGGCAGCTCATTCCACTCTGGGGAAGCTCTAATCAAGAGAACATTTTGCTTATATAGAAACAAAATTTTATTTCATTTATTTGTAATCTAGTGTTTGTCATTCTGATTTATTAGGCCAAGCAAAACTTGGTGACTCCCTCTACCAGATGAAGACCTTTAAAATCTTGTTCTTAAGGGGAATGCATACCTTGATAGTACTTGGTCTGAGGAAGATCAGGGTATTTTGAAATGGATTGTAAACTCATTGTGAATGAACAGCATCATAGCAAAGCTAAAAAAATTTTAAATATAATTGTAAGAGACCATATGAAGGAAGGCATAGTGGATTAACTCCTCTGTCTGTTGTGATCAGGCCATAGATAAGCTGTAGAGCATCCAAGGAAGGGTGGTCCTGTGGATTTAATTAGCAGCTCTATGTAGATTATTCCCAGTTCTAAATATTTATCCTTGTTCTCTCTGCTGAGAGCCAGTCCCATGTCACCCACTATCTTTTTGACATTTCCAACTGAATGCCCCATGGGCATCTCAAACTCAACTATTCCAAAACAGAATCAATTATTCTTCCTGTCTCAAAACAAACAAAAACAAAACAACAACAACAACCCCCTCCCCCAACTACACTCCTCTTCCAATCTTCTCTGTTTCTGTTGAGTGAACTATCATCTTTTTACTGGCTCAGGTTTGTAAATCTAGAGTCATTCTCAACTCTTCACTCTCAGATCTCATGGCCAATTCTGCCTCTACATTTCTTACTTGATTACTTGCATTCCACTCTTTCCATTTTCATGGTCAATGATGCAGGTCAGGCCTTCATCCTAATTGGCTCCCCTTCTTCAAACCTTTGGTCTCCCTAATGTTTTCCCTATATATTGACCAATTGGATATTCCTAAAACACAAATCTGACCACATCATTACCCTTCTCAAGGAACTTAAGGGGTTCTCTGTTGGCTGTAGGATAAAATACAAGCTCTTTTATATGGCATTTAAAACCTTTATCATTTTGACTTCATATCTTCACAGATACTACATATTCCCATCCTTCATGCACTCTCTCTACGTTCCAGTCAAACTGACTTACTCATTGCTCCCAAGACAAGCCATGTCTTATGTCTGTGCCTTTGCATAGACTGTTACCCATGCCTACAATTCACTCTCTCATCATCTTAGAATATCTAGCTTCCATCAGATTTCAGATCCAGGGACACTTCCTACTCCTCTCCATTATTAGAACCCAGACTTCTCCAAAATGACTTCATATTTACTTAGTAGGTCATTAGGTAGGGATGTAGAAGGAGCACCAGGACTGGAATCCAGGAGACCTGAGCTTGAACCCTGCCTTGGACAGTTCCTAACTGTGTGATTCTGGGCACATCATTTAACTGATGTCAGCCTCAGTTTCCTCATCTGCAAAATAATGATAAAAATAGGTACCCCCCCCCCAGAACTGTTGTGAAGGTCAAATGAAGTAACATACATAAGGTGCTTTCCGAACCTTAAAGGGCTATACAAATCCTAGCTATTATTATTTTTGTCTTTATACATATTATTCCATTCTCCTCCCACCCCCAGTAGAATGTAAGCTGCTTCAGGAGAGGGACTATTTTGTTTTAGATTTGCACTCACAGCTCTTAAAACAGTTCCTGGCTCTCGTATTTATTTGTTTTTGTTTAAATTAAGGTTGTAGGGTGTGTGTGTGTGTGTGTGTGTGTGTGTGTGTGTGTGTGTGTGTGTGTGTGTGTGTGTGTGTGTATCTTTTGGGTCATTGGTATAAGGAAATGTGAGTGAGGAAGCTCCCTCTATCAATGCAGATAAACAAGTATTCAGCTATTCATTTTCTTAAGAGAAGTGCTTGGGACACAGAGAGGTTAAATAATTTGCACAGGTTCACACATCCAGTATATGTCAGTCAAGATTTTAACCCAGCTCTTTGTAATTATTCATGTTCTTGGAACATAGTAGGTAAATAATAAATGCTTGTTGAATGAACTATCAGGATGTTGAAGGGCCTTAAGATTATGACATAGGAGAATCAGTTGAAGGATGTTTATCCTGGAGATGAGAACACTTAGGGAAAACATGATAGCAATATTTAAGAATTGAAAGGGCTACCATATGTAAGACAGATTAGACTTGTCCTTCTACATTCAAGAGGACTAACTGAAGAATAGTGGGTGGAAGGTGCAGAAAGACAAATTTTAAGCTTGATGCAAAAAAAAACTTCCTAACAATTAGAGCTATATAAAATCAGAAAGAGCTGCCTAAGGAGACAGTGAGTTCTCTAAGCCTTCAAGAAAACAATCAACTGAGAATTTGGATATGTTATAAAGGGGGTTCTTATTTAGTTATGGACTGTATTCTAATGTCCCTTCCAACTTTCATGTTCCCTGATGGAGTGATTCTGTGGTCTCCATTACTCTAAACATCCTGGTCATTCTCTTCTGCACACACTCTGGCTTATCAATAATCCTTCTTATGATGTGGCACGTAGATCTGAGCACAGTACTTCAAGTTCTCATAATACAACCTAGGATTGAATCTGGTAGAACCTGATAGTGAGATTGTAGAAATTGACCAATATGACATTTTATTAATACACTTATCTCCATCATGCCTAAGGTTTCAAATGAGCAGTTTTTAGAAGCTTCATTCTACCAGGAAACCAAGAAAAAGGATAGAAAATAGGATCTGATTTTTGATCCAGTGGCTAATCTGCTGAGCTTGAACCACACAGTCTTCAAAGACGTTGACCATCTCTGCATTTTATGAAGGATTGACTGAAAATCTGTGCTCTTGTTGTCATATTTTTAATGGAAGAATAGATCAGTTTTGTAAAATGTGTGTATGTGTGTGTGTATGTGTGTATATGTGTGCATACACCACACACATATGTTTGGGAATTGCAAACCAATTTTTTACTTTTCAGTATCTCAAATTCCAGCCTTTTCTTTCATTGCTAATTATTGACAAATGCCCTTGGGAAATTTGATCTAGTATTCCTTAACATATAAATTGTGTCCTCCCACTTGCTTGAAGCACACTTTCTTCGTTTAAGTCTTAGAACTTGAGGAATACATTTTGGGGTGACTTCACCACAGTGTTCTTTTCTAATGGCATCTGGTATATTTTCTCAATCTGTATATTTCACCCCCCTCCCCAATACTTTTTGGTATTTTTTTCTCATATAATTTCCTGAATATGGTATTCAGAATGTTTGTTTCATCATGTTTTTCTGGGAGACCAATAATTCTCAAATTGTTTTGACAAGCTGTCTTCAAGGTTAAGTGTTTTGTTTTTATGAATCTCAACTATTCCTCCAATTTTCCTGCCTTTTTATTTAGCTTTGATATTTGTTGTTCTTCGCCATTTTCTTTTTAAGAATAACTACTACTTTATCAGGGGTTTCTACTGTTCTAAATTGACAGCTCCCTTTCTTTTTCAAATTTTTCTTTAAGAGCTCTAATTTTTCTTTCCTGTACTTAACTTAAAAAATTATACTTTTACTATACTCTGAAGAGTCTTGGGCTTTTTAAAACCCTCATTTCTGAGGAGAAGGGCTTAGTTATAGCAGTATTATTCCTTTCTTCAAGAGATTTTTCCTTACTTTCTTTTACCCCAATGTATTTATTCATTTTATAATAAATTCTAATTTTTTTTTACTAATTTCTTCAGTCTCTTATGATTTTTTATGGGAGTCTTTATTTGTGAGGTTCCCTCCCACCTTTTTTCTTTTCAATTGTTTTATTTAATTTAGTACATCCTTAATGTTTTGGGGTCATGGAGGCATGAGGGACTTAGAATATGAATACTGGGCATCATTTCTGGAAGTCCCCTGGATCATACAGTCTTCACCAAATTGTCATCCACCATTTCTCTTCATTGACTTTTTAACATACAATAAAATAATTACCAATTTAATTATATTGAAGGAACAATCAGACAAGAGAATTTCTCTGCTTAAATTATATTATTTCCAAGTATATACATTACTATTGACGAATGCCTTAAAGTCAGAGTCTCCTAAATGTAAATGAATGAGATCATCTGTGTTCACTTTGTAACTAGAACAACAAGAATTCTGAAGTATTACCCTCAACCCTCATTTACTTGTTGCATTAATCAAAGCAATGATACATTGCCTGTCTTTTAAAAATATGCTCCAAACACTCAATCACCATTATTCTATTCATATTTAGCAAATATTTATTGTCTACCATAGGCAGGGCACTGTGCCAGGTACCTAGATATAAAAATAGAGAATCATATAGTTCCTGCCCTCAAGAAGCTTAACATCTAATGGGGCAAAGGGATATAATAAAACATGTACAAAATAACTCTAATACATGCTAGAAAGTGGTAAGTGGGTAGGAAGGAGGGATAAGAGATTAGGAAGGGAGGATTCATTTCCAGCTGTTATTAATTTTCATAACATCCCAGAGACAAAAGTTTTGTGTTACTATAGATAAGGACAGGCAAGTGTTAGCGCCTAAGTGACTTTTCTGAGATTCTTCCACAGTAGAGGTGGCCCTGCTGTGTTCCCAGGCAAATGTTCTACCCCCTAGGCCATACTGCTTCCTTTGGATGCTTCGAGTTGGTTACTCTCAGCACTAGCTGCCTGGATAGACTCCAGGATAGAGTAAAGCCATCATTACTTATCAGGCCATTTGGGAGTGCTTGCAAGCTATGGTTATTAGTGCTGTCCATTTTGGTGGTTCTTCAGCCCATAATTGAAATAAACGAGGCATGCTGTTGTTACATTACATTTCTGATTTCCTCATGAGATGATGAAAACGGATGAATGTGGAATGGTTTGTTCAGACCTCCTTAAATGCCTGACCATAAGTTACTTTGCAGGGGCGTGTGGGGTGGGAAGTAGGCAGAATCTGCATTTCCTTATATTCTCAATTAATTCAGTCTAAAAGTATCACTCTTATTCAGCAGCAGTTAAAATAGGCTGTGATGAGAGCATGACAATTTTCAGCTAAACTAGAGGATAATTAGAAATGCCCTGTAGCAGGCAAGTCAGTGCTTCAATTTATTTGCTGTTTATTACCAAGTCCCTGCCCCTTGGGTGTAATGACTGTAAAGCAGCACCTGCAACTTCCCCGGGTTTGATTTAGTGCCGTAAATGGTGCTCAGAGAGTAGATTAAGCTGGAATGTGATCAAACCTTATTTGCAATCCGATTATACAAACTGCTCCTTGCACTGACCAGATTGAAGTAATTTCCCTATAGAAACGTTACACTCACTTTGGTGTAAAAATGATTAACATTTGCTGACTGTAGGTCAGCCTTTCACTTCCAGTGTAATCCTTTATCAGGCAACGTGCCCATCTTTTTTCTTACGTTTGTCACATCCGTGGACTGTGCGGTATTTAACCAAAGCATATCATCAAGACCCAATTTGGAAAAATTCTAAGTCACCTCACAGATTTTTTTTTGATGATGAATAATTACAATAAATAAGCGCCCTCCCCCCATTAAGCAGATTAATCATATGGGTTACCCCCTCCACTCACACCCCATGTTGATTGTTCAATGTTATTGACTTGCTTAATGGTCTAATAGAGAACTCTTATGGACCACCAAAGAAATTTCCATTTTCTCTTGGAAAAGGCAATTGAGGTACTTAAAAGCAAGTAGTCCACAATCACTGCGGGAACCTTAGGTGATTATGATTTATGGGCACCTGCATGAATCATGGAGCCATCCTGTATTTCTTTCAAGAAGTGTTTAAATACTGACTGCCACTACTAATCCTTTTTCTCTTAAATAATCATCAACATAAGACTTTTGGGTTCCCAATAGTTCTATCTCTCTCTGTCTCTCTCTGTCTCTGTCTCCCTCTCTCTGTCTCTGTCTCCCTCTCTCTGTCTCCCTCTCTGTCTCTGTCTCTGTCTCTCTCTGTCTCTGTCTCTATCTGTCTCTCTCCCTCTCTCTGTCTCTGTCTCTCTCTGTCTCTGTCTCTGTCTCTCTCCCTCTCTCTGTCTCTCTCCCTCTCTCTGTCTCTATCTGTCTCTCTCCCTCTCTCTGTCTCTGTCTCTGTCTCTCTCTGTCTCTGTCTCTGTCTCTCTCCCTCTCTCTGTCTCTGTCTCTGTCTCTCTCTGTCTCTCTCCCTCTCTCTGTCTCTGTCTCTGTCTCTCTCTGTCTCTGTCTCTCTCTCTGTCTCTGTCTCTGTCTCTCTCCCTCTCTCTGTCTCTGTCTCTCTCTGTCTCTCTCCCTCTCTCTGTCTCTCTCTCTTTATGCCCCACCTCTCATTTTTTTTTTACTTAGAATTTTTTTGTATCAGATCAGGATTTTTGGATGTGCAAACAGTTTCTTTTACAATTAGCCCCTGGTAATGAAACGCAACCAAAGACATGCTCAACACTGAAAGCATACACTTGGCTCCCCACATATTTTTGTGACAATCAAAGAAATATTTGAGTCTGAAATTCATTATCATAGCCTCACTCCAATACCCGCAATAACATGTTTTGTTGTACAACATATTTAAGCTGATTTTCTTCAGACATTTTAGGCTTAACCCTTTGAAGGCTACAAACACAATATAAATATCTTCGAAGGCTTTGACTGGGGAAATTGAAAAATGCCAGGGCATTGCAGGTTAATTGTCTGGGGTGGGAGGGGGGAGGGGGATGCATTTCTAAGTGGTTTAAAAAAGCAGCAGCATTGAGCAAAAAGAGGCAGATCCAGGTAAATTCCTGGTCTATGGCTTTTTTTGGGGGGGGGAGGGTTGAGGAAGAGGGAAGGTGAAATCCAAATGCTATCAATTACAAAAGAAGAGCACAGGTGCCGGTTTAAATGATGGGCTTCCTTTTGTGTGTCCTTCCTGATATAAAATGCCATTTAGATTTCTCAAGGTCAGGAAGATACAGGGGAACAAAACCCACGTCATTTTCTGTCATGTGGTTGTTCTTATTTGGAATTGACAGTACATACAATACATAGGAAATGACATCAGGTACTTATAGAGCTCAGTTCCTGCTCCAGTTACGAGATCTATTCCTCCTTCCTTCTGTCCTTTCCAGAGCTCAGAGGGCATTTGCTTGGTAAAATGTGTAGTTACTCAGGGCCGAACCTGACCCATCCCAAATGATGTGTGTGTGTGTGTGTGTGTGTGTGTGTGTGTGTGTTCTCTAATAGTGAACCACTAAAAGGCTAGCATATCAAAAGTTAGGAAAATGCCACCTTATTATATCTACAATCTGTGTGCTTCCCTGTGGTTTATAAAGGGAATGTTCTATTATGAAATGTGAAAAGGAACATGGTTTAATTAAAATAAAGTTAAAAGGGACAGATTAACACTTCATGATTGAAATTAATTCTGCCTGTTATATTTCTTAAGGAAAAAAAGTCTTTTCAGTCCATTTACTTTTGGATTCTGATAAATTAGACCCATAGCATATGCATCATTACATGGAAGTCTATGAGTACAGGTCCCTCCTGAAGTCACGTCTGTGTTTATAGATCTCTCCCAGCTGGTCAAAGACTTTGGTCATTTTACCAAATCATTACTGTTACTTAGCATCTGAATCCTAAGTCACTAAGACCTTAGTCTGATGGCAAGTAACACGGCAGAACAGAAGTAGAGTTTATTTTATTCTTTTGACCACTGACACAATAAAATTTTTATTTTTTCCAGGGCAAAAGGGAAGACCAGATTGTGGGAAAGGACCATGAACTTGTGGGCCAGTTTCAGTATCTAATACTATTCTCAAAATTTAATTTTTAGTCAGCATCCCTGCATGAAATGAAGACTGATAATCACAGGTATCCTGATATAGGGACAGCCAGTTCTGGAGCAAAGTAAACACAAATACTTGAAAATGAATGGAGTAAGCAAGCCATAACTAACATATATGACCTAGCTTCCAAGTCTTTTTCTCGTTAAGTCCTCCTTCCTCACATCAGTCTTCTATCAAATCATGATTTAATTATTACCATGGCTTTTGAAGGGGCATCTTAGCATTTTTACCTGTTTCCTTAGCTAAAGAGATCTTTTCAGGAAAGAATTATACTCATAGAGTTGGAAAAGAAAAATAATATGTATCAACACTCATCCTGGAAAAACCATCATTCATGGCTCCTTCCTGAAAATACCCAATTGCTCAAATGCGATATGAATATTTTCTGTAGATCTATTGATTTATTTGTCAATTACCTCACCTTCGCAGAGAAAGCAAGGAGTGTGACAAGAGGCTAAATTTGTCTCAAATGTGACAGTTCTGAAAATGCCCAACAAATCTTTGCATTAAATAGAGGGTCTCCTTTTGGTTCATGTTATGTGTTTTACAAAGTGTGCTGACCAGCTAATTTTGTAATACCCCATTAAAAATAAATGGTACATATGTCTTTCCCTACTAATAAGAACTTGTAGTCAAATGTTACAAAAGTCACTGTTTGGGGTCAGCATCTATGAATTATTTCAAACAGTCTAGGGTCTGATACAGTCTGCCAAACACGATTAGTTTGTATACTATTTGAAATGTTGTACCTATCCTGACCAGGAGAATGTTTCCCACAACCAAACTAAAAAAATATATAGTTTTTTTTTCATTTTAAAGATTACTTATATTGATGCTTTATCAATTCTTGGCCCTCTTTGGCCTCTTTGCCTTCTGTGATTGTTGCAAATTAGTATGGACTGCCTCTGCTCTCTTAACACTCCAGGATAATCACAAAGGAACATTCAATAGTAATTTCTCTCACTGTTTGAAATATGGCTTCAATCTGTGCATCTGTGTTGACGGGGCATCTAAGGGAATGGATTGGTCTTACTTTGAACATAAACTTTCGATTAGGTCCCTTATAAAGTCTGAAGAGAACACTGAATCCATACTGGGAGTTGCTCCAATAAAGTGCTTTGGCCTCCATCTCATTTTTTGAGCCCCTGTCTCTCCTGTGACAGCCAATATGTGAACAATAACAAAATTTATAAAACATTCTGCACATAAATAGCATGTGTAATTTTTCCCCCTTGATAACCCAGGGCTGGCTCATAATTTTTCATGGCTGGTCCAGATTCCTCTCTGAGAAAAAGCAGCACCAAGAAGCAGGGGCTGATTTTCAGAGAATGAAACACTACTGTTCTCCTTATTTTGTTTTTCTTAGGGGCATACCATGATGTTGTTGGATGTGGCATGCTGGCATCTCAAACAAGGCTCATAGAGAATGATATGAAAGAAAGAAGGTTAAGTAGAGATGATGAACAATTATTTTGATGTCAGAAGGTAAGACCTACTGAAAGCGAGACTTAGTCTGACTTCTTACCTGACCTGACTTTCTCTCACAAGCCATGAGTTAACACATTTAGCCTAATTGAAGAAAAACAGTCACCCAAACAATGACAGAAGTGCAAAACCACATTTTCTTATTACCACCGGACAATCCTTGCCGTAAGAATTCTTCCAAACAAGCATCATGGGTGTTTTCTTATTTCCCTGTACCACAGAGAATGCGGTAATGTGGTCTCCCCTATGATGTATAATTAAATGCAGGTGGCCCCAAACCTCTGAAATTCTGTTTACCTGCTTCAGAAAGGAAAAGTTTTTAAGAATGACTTCAAAAGCTCTTCTTTTAACTTCTCGACCAGAAAGCTTGGTTTTCCCCCGAGGTTTCCATGTGGTTTTCTTTTAACTACAGTTATAGATTTTGTTTTGCTTGCTGCACATTTAAATCTCTGTGGTACATAGGCATGCTTGTGTATGTATGTGTATAACCCAAATTTTGGTGCTTTCTATGGAATTTCTGTTGCAATTGCATTTTAATCCTGCAACTGAGCTTTTGACAATTCTCTGAAAAATGATTACCTTGTGTTAGTGATCCCAACCTGTGTTTGTGAATGGAAATTCGACCCTCCCTTGTGATTGTGATACATAATGGCATGGAAAGGACAATAGTAACATATGTTGAGTGGCAGATTTCGTCTCAAGTTTTAAGACACCTCACTAATGCTTTTACTAGTAGAGAAATTTAGGTGGCTTTTAAAAGTCAATTTGGAGATCAGCTCTAAAGTATTTATTCTGATTTTTCTCGGTTTGTTTAAAAATTTTCCTTTTTAGTAAGCAGGAAATCTTGGAAGTTCCTGGTATTATAACTAATGAGATCATTTGACAAAGTAGCACAAAATGCAATCTTTGAGGTAAAGTGAGAGGCATCAAATAACGTGGCAGAAAGAGTATTTGACTTAAAATTTCGGGGCTGAATTCATAATCAACAGAACGCTATCTCTTTTGGAATATGTCTTGCATATAGCTTTATGGGGCCATTTATCAGGAAGAGTCACAATAATGGCAAACACGAAGCTTTTTATTTTAAATTAGATTTTTGTGATTTGATACTAATGGGTTTGAAAGCACCAGCTTTAGTTAGGCACCCTGTGACAGCAGGCACTATCCAGTTTTCCTTTCACTGGGCAACCACTCTGCCAGTTTAGTGCCCTTTCTCCTTAGTTCTCATCTCTGTTTTTCCATCCTTGATGGCGTTTCTGAAACATGAACTTGTCATGCTCCCAAATAAATTACTTTTCCCCTCCTGCCGATGGTGAGGCTCTGGAGTATTTAGAGAAGAGATGTGGGTCAGGATATGAAAACTCTGTCATTAATATCACTGAGATTATGGCAAGACCTGAGATAGAGAGACAGAAAACTTCCTCTGTGGACTAAGTCCAAAGGAAATTCTGTAGCTGGGCTTTGGTCAAGGCCCACAGATCTAGAAATAAAACAGATTTTATTGGTCAACTAGTTCAAACCCCTAATTTTATAAATGAGGAAATAATATTAAAGATAATAGTAACTGGGGTGACTAGGTGACGCAGTAAATAGAGCACTGGCCCTAGAGTCAAGAGGACCTGAGTTCAAATCTGACCTCAGATACTTAACACTTACTGCTGTGTGACCTTGGGCAAATCACCTAACCCCAATTGCCCTGCCTTCCCCCCACCAAAAAAAAAGCAAAAAAAAAAAAAAGATTATAGTAATCTTTCTATAGCATGTTAAGATTTTCAAAATATTTTACGTGGTTAATCTCATCTGATCCTCACAACAACCCCTGCGGTAGTTACTATTGTTATCCCTACTTAATAGAAAACTGAGACAGAGGTTAAGTGACTTATCCAAGGTCACATAGCTACTGCATGTCTGAGGCAGGATATGAACTGAGGTCTTCCTGACTCCAGCCTCAGCACTGTGTTTGTACTGTGACTCATAGCTGCCTTGGCTAAGTGACTTGCATAAGGTCCTATAGGTCCTAAGTGGCAGAGAAAGGATTATTAGAACTCAGGTTCTCTGTTTACAATTTCAGCAGTCTCCACTGTACCACAATTCCTCCCATTGCTTGAAGGATAAATGCAACGCAAAGTAGCCAACTGCTGTTGAACAATGCCAATTTGCAGAATAACTGAAAAAAATAATCTACGATCCTGCAAAGATCTGCATCCCTATTTCCATCCATGCTAGTGTCGCCCATCAACAGAACATCAGGGCAGGCTGTAGCTCAGTAGCTCATTCACCAACATAAATAACATCCCAAGAAATTATCCAAAAAGTAATAGCAAAGAAAACCTTTTGGGCCAGCCTGACTTACCTGAGTCTGTGGTGAAGTGATACCAGGCAACAAACAATCAAATCCTTAACATTTTAACCCCATGCTTTTCCTTCTCATTTTTCACAAGACACACAAAATAAAGTGAGAAATGTTTGGGGCCCTGGAAAGCCGACTCTCAATTACCAGTATCCACTGTCATTTTCATTGGGCTGTTAAATGAATCATGAGATTATTCTTCCAGCAGATTATTTCCCTAATTATATTTTTTTTCTCAAGCTAACATTGACACTTTTTAATGGTGGAAGTGAAAGGAAGAGGAGAAAATGATCTAGAAAAAAACTTTTTAGTCTGAGGTCCATAAACTTAAATTATTTTTTGAAAACTGTATTGCAATATTATTAGTTTTATTGTAATCCTATTATGTATTTATTAATATTATTTTGAAAAGCAGTACAGCACTTTCCCCGCCGCTTCCCCCCATTGGCTTTGTGACTAATCTTTCACTACTGCCTTCACTTCTCACGGAGTGAAGATGGCAACCAGCTTCTTGGTGCATGAGAAGATCTGGTTTGACAAATTCAAGTATGATGATGCAGAGAGAAAGTTCTGTGAGCAGATGAATGGTCCTGTGCCTGTCTCTTCCCGACAGGAGAATGGTGCCAGTGTGATCCTCCGTGACATTGCCAGAGCCAGGGAGAATATCCAGAAATCACTGCCCGGACTCAAGATGGTGCTGCAAAGTCCCTCTGAGGCCCTGAGCCAGGCCGAACCTGGTCCTTGTGCAAACACCAGCTCTTCCAGTGGTCCCAGTGGGGATCATAGTGAGCTGGTCACCAGAATTTCCCATCTAGAGGCAGAGAACCTGAGCCTTCGGAGTGTGATTCAGGACCTACAGCTCACCATCTCCAAGCTGGAAATCCGGCTGTGTACCCTGGAGAAATGCTCTCCCTCCCACAGTTCTCTGGCTCCTCAGACTCAGCATGTATCCCCTATGCAGAAGGTGGAGCTACCTACCACAACACCCACTAAGAAGGTGGCCACCCCAGCAGTGGATGAAGAGGATGATGATGCTATTGACGATGAGGAAGAGGACAAGGAAGCAGCCCGACTTCAGGAAGAACGGATTCGGCAGTATGCAGAGAAGAAAGCCAAAAAGCCAAGGCTGATTGCAAAGTCTTCCATCCTCCTGGATGTCAAGCCTTGGGATGGTGAAACAGACATGGCCAAGTTGGAGGCCTGTGTCTGCTTCATACAGCTGGATGGCCTGGTCTGGGGAGGCTCCAAGCTGGTGCTAGTGGGGTATGGCATTCGGAAGCTGCAGATCCAGTGTGTGCTTGAGGACAAGGTGGGCACAGACATCCTGGAGGAAGAGATCACCAAGTTCGAAGATTATGTGCAGAGCGTTGACATTGCTGCTTTCAACAAGATCTAAAAGGCCCCTGAATGTGTGTGAATCTGTAACCAAAATAAAGGCTGAGATTTGAAAAAAAAAAAAAAAGAAAGAAAAGCGGTCCAGAGGCTTCACCAGATTGCCAAAGGGCTCTATCAAACACACACACACACACACACACACACACACACACACAGAGTCAAGAATCCCTAATCTAGAAGCTTAATTTCATTTTTTTAAAAATTAGCCATAGATATCCTGGAAAAATTATTTTAATATGTATGGGGTACACCTCATAACATGACTTTAGTTAGCTTACTTACATTCAGTTTATAAATGGCAAATCTGGAGTTAGTTGAGTATCTCTGAGTTGCTCTTAAAGGTTCCCAAAGGAGCTTTAACATTCCCCTTCTTGTCTCCTGTATTATCACTGTAGTGAAAAGCTGTGGTAACAGAGGGCCAATTTGATTGGCTGTCCATAGTCACAGTGATTTGACTTGATATAATCTGATTTTATTTGATTTAATTGAATTTATCAAATACTTATTGAATGTCCTATATGTGCAAGGCAAGAGGAATAGTGCTACAGTGGTATAAAGAAAGGTTGGCCTCGGAATAAGAAAGACCTGGGTTCAAGACCCATCTTTGATACATATTGATTGGTTAAGTCAATTATCCTCTCTGTTCTTCAGTTAAAACAGACAAAAAGGTTTCATTTTTATCAATGCCTTTTGTTTCTACAAGACAGTACTTTTGAATGTGTTTCTCTTCTCTTCTATACAAAAAACTAAAGAGAAAAAAAGAAAGAGAAAAAAAAGAGTTCAGAAAACCCAAGTAACATTTTGTCCATGTCTGACAAAATATTTAATATTCCACACTCACAGTTCCCTACTTTTGCATTAAAGGGGGGAAGGTATGTTTTCCTAACTCTTCCCAAGAGGTAAGCTTGGTCTAATTTACAGTGTTACATCATGGTTTCTGTTTCTTTTTGTTTTTAAAAAATTGTGTATATTGTTTTTCCTGGTTCTGCTTGCTGTACTCTGTATCTGATCATCTGAGTTTCCATGCTTTTCTGAATTCTCTAAAATTGCATTTAATTTGTTGATTTGCATCATTGAAGGGAGTTTCTAGACCAGAGTTCCTTATACTGATAAAATTAGAGATCAAGATCCTTTCCCTCAACTCTTCCACAAATTAAAAAAACAAAAACAAAAACCCAACAACCTTCCTTTCCCTCAATCTAATATGGAAAAATGATAGATAGATAGATAGACAGATAGATAGACAGATAGACAGGGACACAGATAGACATAAACATGATCCAGTATAGAAGGTGATAAGGGCAAAAGAGAGGTCAA
This sequence comes from Pseudocheirus occidentalis, assembly GCA_028646575.1. Classification (NCBI taxonomy): domain Eukaryota; kingdom Metazoa; phylum Chordata; class Mammalia; order Diprotodontia; family Pseudocheiridae; genus Pseudocheirus; species Pseudocheirus occidentalis. Next base: position 93,575,915 of record CM053600.1, read on the forward strand.
GACAAAACTATTCAAAGAAGTAGAAGTCATGTTCACCTAAAGGGATCAAGGTTTCTAGAAGAAAGTCCTTGTTTTGTGCCTTGTCTTACGACAAGAAAGGAAAAGATGTTATTTAATCATTTTCAGTTGTGCCCAAGTCTTTGTGACCCCATTTAAGGTTTTCTTGGCAAAGATACTGGAGTGGTTTGTCATTTCCTTCTCTAGCTCATTTTACAGATGAGGAAACTGAGGCAAGCATGGTTAAATGAGCTGTCCAGGGTCACACAGCCTAGTGTCTGAGGCCAGATTTGAATTCCAGTCTTTCTGAATCCAGGGTAAGTTCTCTATATACTGTGCCACTTCGCTGCCCTCAGGGAAAGAGGTATTCCAAGCATGAGGGTGACCGGCACAAACACACAGAGGGGGAGGGATGAGATCAGGAGATCACTAATAAACCAGTGTGGCCAGAATTTAGAGCAGGAGAAAGAGTGAGGAGTGAAGTGAATAGACAGCTAGAGCTGAAATCAAGAAGACCTAGTTTCACATCCCACCTCAGATACTTATCTATTAAATATCAGTTCAATTTTCTAGATCTCAGCTCGTCATCTCTCAAACGGAAGACAGGCTGAGATGACTTACAAGTCTATGGTGCTACGATGATGAAGAAACAAGACTATCAAGGCAGGCCACAGTCAGACTAGAAGTCCTTCAGATAACAACACCAATAATTATATGATAATTATTATATAGTACCTACTATGTGCAGTCACTATGCTAAGTGCTGTACCAATATTATTTCATTTGACTCTCACAACAACTCTGGGAAGTACCATTTATAGATAAAGAAACTGAAATACCAAAGGTCACACAGGTTGTAACATTCTAAGGTTGTATTAGAACTATATTGTGGGAGGTTAGGGGTGCAGCGCCCCTTCAGGCTGGAAAATCAGATTGCACGTAAAATATTTTGACCCTCCCTTTGTACCAGAGAAGTTTAAGTTATGGTATTAAAAAAGAAAATGTGTTGCTATCATTTAACTATATGATTATATACTTATAGATTATATAGTTATATATATTATATGATATATAATATATATGATTGTATATTATATGATATATAATATATATGATTATATATTATATGATATATAATATATATGATTATATATATATTTATACATTTCTGAGTTTCTAAACTTTTTCTGTGTCATCTACAGCTTCTGCAAAACTCCCCCCAAATTCCCATTTAAATTCTGGGGCCGACCCACGATATATGGAAACTATGACGGGGAAAGTCGCAATGTAGGGATAACTGTATTCAAATCTTCCTGATTCTAGCCCCAGTACTTCATTCACCGTACCACCTTCAAAGACAGCCTTAGAAAGTTTAAATTTATATTCTTGGCAATAGGGAATCACTCAAGGTTTTGAGCAGGGAGTAACTTGATTATGCCTGTGCATTAAGATTACTCTCACAGAGCTGTGAAGGATGAATTGAAGGATGGAGAGATGAGACAGGGAGATCAGTTAGAAAGCTATTACAAGAGTCTAGACAAAAGGCAATGAGAATCTGAGCTAGGGTGCTAGGGAGTGGAAAGGAGGAGAAAGTTGTAACACATTAGACTTGACAAGATTGGACAACTGATTAGATGTTCAGTCAGTAAAAAAGGAGTATGTAAGGATCAAATGTGACCTAAAGGTTTGAAGCCTGGGTGACTGGAAGAATGTCAGCATCATCCACAAAAATAAGGGAGTCAGAAGGAGAAATGGGTTTTGGAGAGAAGATGATAAATTAATTCTAGGACACACTGAATGTGTGGTGCTGGTGTTGTTTGTCCTTCTTCTGGAAGAGGACCATGACATCAAAGAGGTGATGCCATGACATGCAAGTGAATTGGATTTAAGTGAGAGAGGGCTGTGTAAGGTCACCAGCCTCACTTTATCCTTCAGAGTCATCTGGATCAATGGCCAGATATAGATCAGGATGACTGGAAATAGTCCTTTGGTGCCAGTGTGGTGTTTGGTGGAGATATCTGGGCGGTACTTAGAAATTCAGAACTGGACCTCAGGGCAATGGACAGAGCTAGAGATCTAGATTTGGGAATCATCTACATAGAGATAATTATTGGAACCATGAGAGACAAGACTGCCAACTGGGAGAGTGTACAGATAGAAAACAAAAGGGTCAAGGGCAGAGCCTTGGGTGATCTGTTTTGTTTAAGATGCAGGGGGAAGAATGGGAACCCACAAAAACATGAAGGGGGTAGTCAGAAAAGCAGGTGAACAAAGATTTAATATGGTCAAGGAAAGAGAGAGCATGGAGAAAGAAAAAGTGGCCAACGGTGTCAAATGTGGCATGCTGTTAAAAGAGGAAAAGAACAGAGAAAACCATCTCAACAAAGCTGAAGGGCAATGTGGTCTACTGTGAAGAACACCAAGTCTAGAACAGCAGGATATTTAGGTCACTAAGGGTAAGTCACTAAGCCTCTTGGAAGCTATATGCCTTTCAGAAGGTACTGACCTTCTACCTGCATTGGTAGAGGGAGTTTCCTTACTTGAAAGTTCCCTTTACAAAAGAAATCGCAGGTCTAGGGGCAGCTAGGTGGCACAGTGATTATAGTACTGGCCCTGGAGTCAGGAGGACCTGAGTTCAAATCCGGCCTCAAACACTTGACACACTTACTAGCCGTGTGACTTTGGGCAAGTCACTTAACCCCAATTGCCCTCCAAGAAGCAAATAATAATAATAATAATAATAAAAGAAATCACAGTTCTTGACCCTGTCCCTGTCTCCTTCACAAGAAGTTGCATGACTTCCCTGTTTCCATTCTAGAAATGGGAAACAAAGATAAAAGAATGGCCAGCAAGTTCCAAAACAAAAGGGAAGGTTCTTCAAACTGTTCCAAGATCTACACTCTAATCAGATTTCCATGATGTTAGCAGGAAATGACTTTTTAAGGCACATTGCTTAAACACACCCCAAATACTTTCAACCCCAAAATTTGCACTTGAGAACTCCTTCCCTTCCATTTCCTATGTTTTGCGCTACAAATGGGTTAAAGAATCTGGCTGAATTTTTGGGGGGAGAGCTAGATTCTTTAAATATTAGATATGAAAGAGTCAACATTGGAAAAAAAAACCCCATGTAATTTGTTTTTACTCCTTAATTTTGCTAAGCACTCAGTGCAGTGCCTTGTACACATTTGGCATTTTATCCACGTTTGATAAATTGGATGCCTCCTCAGTCCTCTTTAAATAATTCTCTCCTTCTTTTGACCCCTTCTCCCACCTTTAATGTGCCTAACCCCATACTACATAGGTCTCACCACTCCAAAAGCTCTTCCTTCTTCCCCATGCAAAATTACTCGTCTTTTTCCTGGATATTGGGTGGCAGCTAGTTGATATTGATAACAATATATTAAATTGATAACAATATATTAAATGCCTAACTTGCTTTATAGTTACACAATAATTTCCCATACATTATCTCACATGATTCTCCCAGTCATTCTGAATAGTAAATAATGACCATTTTACAAGTGAGAGTATTAAGATTTGGAGGGATGAAATGGTCCACATTTATACACATAAGACTTTTCACAGAGAGAATTCAACACAAAGTCACTGATTCCAGGCCCAGGTAGGACTCGAGAGATCCTATACTGTGCCACCTTTTTTTCTGCTCAGTAGACATTAGCAAATGCCAGTTAATTAATGTGCACCCATTCCAGGTGACATCTTTGATTTTTCACATGAATGCAGATGGGATTATGATACAAGTGCTGTATTTGGAATGAGAAGACTTGAGTTGGAACTCTGGCTCTGCTGTTTACGAGTTCTGCAGCCTTGGGTAATCACTTCATCTTTCTGGTCTCAGTTTTAACATCTATATTATGAACAGATGATCACTACAATATAAACACAAAAATTATTCCATGTCACTGGGAAAGAAATAATGGTTGCAGAGAAGAGATAATGAAATTTACTTCCTTTTGATAGAGAGGTGGGTGGCTACAGGGGCAGAATATTGTAGACATTGTCAGAGAGATCACTGAATTGAGTGTTTTTGCTTTAACTGTTTTTCTTTGTAATATGGGAGGGTATAATTTGAGTAGGGAGAAGGAGGCTATTTTCAGAAAGGATGCTAATGTAAAACCCAAAAACATTAATAAAATTTATTATTAAACAAACCAAACTATAAAATGAATGACCCCCTAATTCTAAATTCTACAATCATCATTAGAGTGAAAGAACACCTGAAGCCAAAGAGCTGACTCTCCATTGCAGGAATTCCAGGCGCTGCAGCAGGCTTAAATCACACCCTATGAAGAGCTGTGTATTTGTACGAGGTTGCTGCAATTCCATGAGATATGGGTTGCCCAGGCTTTTTCAGAAGATACGGGTGATAAAAGTTTTTATTCAGAAGATACTGCTGGCCAAGCGATACTATCCTCCAGACTTTCAGCGGGCTCACTTCTCTTTCTGGTGTCTCAGAAAAACTACCCTGAGGGAAAAGTCTCTCACTCTCCTACCCTGGTCCTTGAGAAACGTTCTCACCTGGGCCTGTCGCCCCATTCCTTCTTAATGGGGGCCAGAAGAGAAGAGCCTCCTACTCTTCTCATTCGAGGTGTGGGTGGCTGAGGGAAGCTCAAGAGAGCAAGGCATGTGAGGTGTTTGTTAGGGCACGCTCCCTTGTTGAGGCACGCTCCTTGGTTCTGACCTGCCTTCTCCACTTGCCATCCTCAACCATGCATGCTTCTTAGCGAGGATGGAGCCTGGAGGTTAGGCCAGAGCAGACATCCCAAGGCAAAGACTCTTAAACCAGACACTGGGGGAACAGCATCCCCCTGTCCCCTACCCAGGTTGGGCATCCTCATGTTCAGCACACCATCTCTATCTCCACAGGTGTGATGATTCTCCAGTGACTTCCCTCCACCCCCTATCTCACAAGTGAGGCTGAACAACCTCTTTCATCTTAGTGGGATATGATAGGAGTAAGCTAAAAAACCTCTCCACTCTTTCAGTTAATTTATAAACTTCCAAGAAGAGATAAAGTTCCATATAGTCTCTTTACCATCAATGTGGAAGCAACAAGGCCAGGTAAAGGGCAGCCTATAAACCGGGGCAACATTTTCTGTTAGTTATTTGGCTTCCCAGACAAATCACAACACAAGAATGGGGAAAATCAAATGAAAACGACTTGAATCAGAGTTTCTGACAGAACGTCAAAATTAAACTTACTAAGTGAACAAACAAAATAACCCCTGGCAATTTAAAATGAAAACAGACGTGTTGAAATACCAAATCCCACCTACGAGATTGTAGTGTTCAAAATCAACCAAGCTTGAAGAATAAATGTTTCACTATCTCCTACATAAATAAAGCGATCATCTCATGATAATTTAGAGAAGCCTGGTAAGACATATGTGAACTAACATAGAAAGAAGTGTGCAAAACTAGAAGAACAATTTACACAGTGACCACAGTAACAGAAAGGAAAGCAACACTGCATGACTACATGATGTCTGGGCAGTGCAGGGACCAAGTACAATTTCAGAGGACACCTTTGTGTAAGGGAGTTTGTGGATGATACTTGAGAAATGAGGAAGAAGTTTTCAGATACAGCCATTGGTTTCAGACTTTGCTTACTCTTCCTTATTTGTCACAAAGGAGAATTTTTGGGGGGGGGAGGGATTGGGAGCAGATATTAGGAAGTGACAATGATTTTTTTTAAGCATCAATAAGTTGATTTTTTAAAAACAGCTGATATCTTACTAAAGCCTTCTTGACATTCGCAGAATTCTAGATGTCAGGAAGAGAAAAGACCCATCTGACTTTTTAAAAATTTTATTTTCATTTTTCTCAATTACACATAAACAAAAGTTTTTAACTTAAAAAAATTTCAAGTTCTAAATTCTCTCCCTCTTTCCATCTTCTCTCTCCTCCTTGAGAAAGCAAGCAGTTTGATAATAGATTATGCATGTGTAGTCACGCAAAACATTTCCATATTAGTCACGTTGCAAAAGATAGCACAGACAAAAAAAATAGGAATAAAAAAGAACATTAAAAAGTATGTATCAACCTGCACTCATACTGTATTGACACTGTAAGTCACTTCTTTCCCTTGGAGGTGGCTATCAATTTTCATCATAAATCCTTTGGGTTGTCTTGTATCATTGTACTACTGAGAACAGCTAGTCACTCACAGTTGATCATTATGCAACATTGTGGTTACTGTGTACACTGTTCTCCTGTTTCTATTCATTTCATGTAAATCTTCCCAGATTTTTCTGAAACCATCCTCTTCATTTCTTACAGCACAATAGTATTCCATCACAATCATATACAATTTGTCCAATAATTCCCCAATTGATGGGCATCCTCTCAATTTTCAATTCTTTGCTACCACAAAAAGTTACTATAAACATTTTTGTAAATAGAGGTTCTTTTCCTTTTTCTTTGATCTCTTTTGGGTACAGACCTACAAATGATATTGCTGGGTCAAAGTGTATGCCCTTCGGGCATAATTCCAAATTGCCCTCCAGAATGGTTGGATCAGTTCACAACTCCACCAACACTTCGTTAGTGTCCCAATTTTCCCACATCCTCTTCAACATTTGTCATTTTCCTTTTCTGTCATATTAGCCAAACTGAAGTGGTACTTCAGGGATGTTTTAATTTGTATTTCTAATCCATAAACTGATAATGATTTAAAGTATTTTAAAAATATGACTAGGGATAGCTTTGATTTATTCTTCTGATAACTACCTTTTCTTATCCTTTAACCTTTTGCCATTTGGGGAATGACTCATATTCTTATAATCCCATCTGATTATCCATTTCAAACACTTTTTAACTCTCAATTCAATGGGGCATAGATATGGAGGAAAAGAGATTCACAGTGGCCTGCCTAAGTCACACTGTAAGTAGCATAGCCAGAAGTCAAACACAGATCCTTTGACTCTAAATCCAGATTCTTTTCCTTATACTATATACTATCTTCAATTCAATTCCTCCAACATTTATAAGGCTTCCACTTCAGTTTGTCTTAACTTCTTTGTATCACAGAAGCTTTTGGCAATCTAATGAAGTCTATGGACCTTTTCTCTGAATGTTATTGAATGTATAGAAGAAAGTACAGAGACCGACAAAAAGAAACCAATTATATGGAAATGTTATCAAATTTTAAAAAATCACAGACTCTAAGATCCCCTTTTCTTCAGTATGCAGAACACCATGCTAGACGATTGGTGAGATGTTGAATTTGTCTAAGACGTGGTCCTGCCTTCATGGAGCTCACCTTTTAGCAGGGGATACGGCATAGACACAAAAACGAAGGAAAGGGAATTGACCTGTATTAAGCACCTACTATGTGACATCATTGTGCTAAGCACTTTAGAGATATGATCTCATTTGAGATAACTATAGTACAAGGCAATACGTGGTAAATGCAGAAGAAATCCACAGGCAGGGAGGTCTGAAGGGAAAACATCATTTCCTTTTGGAATATCAAAGGAGATCTCACAGGGGATATGGCTTTACAAATGAATTTTAAACTACCAGAAGGAATTCTGTAGTTGGAGAAGTGAGGTTTCTGGGTACAACTTAAAAGTTTATAGCTGCTCAAAGTCATGCCTTATTTCTTATTGTATAACTCTCTAACATAGTACATACAGTACAACAAAGAATTGAGTGTAGAACCAGGAAGAGGTGGGGCTGGAGATTATCTAGTCAAGTTCACTCATTTTGCAGATGAGGCTAAGTGACTTGTCCAAGGTCATACACATACATAAGGCAAGGAAGCATTTAGTAAATTCTTATTGTGTGCCAGGCCCTATGCTAATAAGTTAGTGTGGAGATCAGAATTTGAACCTATGTCCCATGAATCCACACTCTTTCCATTGCATAATTTACTGTCTTCGTATAGTAATTATTTAATTAAAAAAAAACTTGTTGAATTAATGCAGACTTGCCTGTAATGACAGTGCCCCTACCATCTCTCTTGACAACAGAAGCCTATCCTTAATAGGGCATCATGATTCCACCCAGTGGGCCAGGCAAGAGTTGCTATGGGTAGAATCTCCTCCCTCAATTCCACTTCCACTTCCCCAAAAGGTGCAGACACAGGCTCGTAGACAAGATGCTTCATTGTCCTCCTTACCCCTCAGTTAAATGGATGGAGAATCTTTATCACTGAATATTTAGGTGGCGCATGACAGTTATTCTAAATTTTTTTCTTTCTTAGATTCTTCCCATTACTTCATCCCCTCTGGTATTTGTAACTTTCATGTATTTGTTGAACATCTGTCATTCAGTCAGCAGGTTTTTATTGAGCACCCACAAAGTACACAACTTGATGCTTATGAGGTACTTGTCCTTCCTTAGCCAAGTTGTATTGTATATTTAGCTCTTTTATTTTTTCTTTGTAAACCAACATCTTCATTCCTTTCATCAGGCTTATTCTGTCCTGGATTGCATCCAACTTTTCTACATCTTTACGAGACCCTGCCCTGCCCAAACTGAAGACTGTGTTCCAAATTCAACCTCCCTGGGGATAAGAGATGTTAGGACACCCTTCTCTCAAAGAACCCCATAATCACTAGATCTCACAGCTGAAATGAATCTGAGATTTCATTCTAGTCTAACCTATACTCCCACAGGAACCCCCTCTATCAAATCCATAGTAAGTGGTCATCCATTGTCTGCTCTTGTACATTTTCACTCAGAAAATCAGTTGTCCACCATTTACCAGCATACCCTTGAATAGTCTTTCTATATTCTTCTCCACACAGATCACATCTGGAATATTATGTAAAGTGCTGGGTGCCAACCTTTACAGATTGTCCAGAAGAGGTGAGGGTTTTGGAGACTGTGCCAAGGATTAGCAGAAGGAAATTAGAGTGTTTAGACTGGAGGTGATGAATGTATGTGACTTGTTCTGCACAGTTTCTACCACTGATCCTAGTTCCAGAAGCCAGAACTTTTTACAGAAACTGTAAAGTGGTTCTATTTCAGATATGTAACCTAAAACGAAAACATACCCACTCATCTCTATTATATATTTTTAAAGGTTTGATGGTCTTTCTTTCAAACTTCCTTCTCTGTCCTACATTCTTCAATTCTCTAAAATCATGACAGGTTAGGATTCTCCTTCATGTCAGGTTTCTTTTTCTCTTTATTTTTACTTCAAATAATTTTCCCAAATTTTTCAAGGAGTACTTCCTTCCACTTTAATAATCTGGAGAGCAGAGAGGTATTATGCCAACCCTTTCACATTCTTCTCTAATAGAGAAACCAAACTATATTTTGCACACAGATGTACATGCATACATACATGTGCACATGCACACACATACAAAGAACTGTTATTTGGCACCGGTAGGAACCCTCAGCCTAGCATCTTGGAAAATTCATCCTGCCAAGCCATACATATTGGTATTGAAATCTTTAGTTAACAATTCTCATTGTCAAGTCTTGTAGAAAACTTCTTATTCATAGTTCTGAGGGCTTTGTTTCTTTATCATTTGATCCCCACCTTTTTGGGGTACTGTACTCAATTTTGCAATCTTGCAATATTACGGTACTGGCCTAATGAAGCTAAATGTCAAACCAATGCCTTTTTATTGGTCTCTCGGTAGCTTTAGACACTGCCGATCACCCTTTTCTCTTGAACACTGTCTCTTCTCAAGGTTTTTATGACATTGCTCTCTCCTGGTTCTCCTCCTCCTCATCTCACTAGTCTTTCCCTTGATGGATTTTCATCCAGGTTATTTCCCCTAACCATCGGCGTCCCCCCGAGGATCTGTCCTCTATTCTCCCTTGGTACTGTCTCACTGAGGGATCTCACCAACTTTCACGCACTCAGTTATTATCTCTGTACAGATGACGTCTCTCTCCTAATACCTAGTTTTGCATCGCCAATTGCCTATTGTGCATTTTGAATTAGAGGTCCTGCAGACATTTTAAACTCAACATATCCAAAACTGAACTCACTATCTTTCCCTCAACACTTGTGCTTGTTGGCTGACTGGTTTTTTTCCCCGGCATTATTGCTTTTAAGGTAACTCCATTCCACTCAATGTCTATTTTCATATGATTTTCCTAGAATCGTGAGCTAGAGGCAGACTTAGAAGTCACCCTGTCTAACCTCCCATCCAACACAGGAATTCCTTCTACATCATCCCTGACAGACGATCTTCCAGGCTCTTCTTGAACATCATTTCTAGTGATGGTGTGCTTATTGTCTCCCAGGCTAGTTTGTTTTGTTTTCAGGCTGCTCTGTTAGGAAGTACCTCCTTACATTAAGCTGAAATCTGCCTCCTGATAAATTCTAGGACATTGGAACTTAATTAATTCCTTTAACTTCTCTAGAATCAAGATATAGTCAGTACCTTTTCATATATAGCCATTTAAATATTTATTTATTTGCTTTTTGGAGGGCAATTGGGGTTAAGTGACTTGCCCAAGGTCACATGACTAGTTTTTGTGTTAAGTGTCTGAGGCCGAATTTGAACTCAGGTCCTCCCAACTCCAGGGCCAGTGCTCTATTCACTGTGCCACCTAGCTGCCCACATTTCAATATTTTAAAATAGCTATTGTTTCCCCTCAAGATTTCATTTTTCTAGTTTAAATGTTCTTTAAACATGATTACCAGGTCCTTCACCATCTACTCACTCTTCTTTGAATATTCTAGTTTGTCAATGTTCCCCTTAAAATTTGTTGCGCAGAACAGAATGTAACAGAATACTTCAGAAATGAGCTGAACAGGAGAGACCTTCCTTATTCCAAACACTCTATTTCAGTTCCTAAGAGCCTTTTAGAGAACCAGGCCATGTGGTTGAGAAGGCACTGAATGAGTCAACAAATGACCACACTAGACACATAATTATGTCCCACTTGTTTAACCTCTCTGAGTCTCAATTTCTTTATCTGTTAAAAGAATCTAATAACACTTATTGCACCTCCTTCCCAGTGTTATTATGAGAAAAGTGTTTTATAAATCTTCAAGCACTACAGAAGTCTGACCTATTGTTGTTACTATCTTTATTATCAATGTAAGTGGCATATTGAAGGTTTTAGAGTTGGTCCTACCCTGTTTAAACATTTTACTAATAAGTTGATGGTGAACAAAGAAGGCACGCTTTTCACATTCGCATATGCCATAAAATTGGGTGAGATAGCTAACAGGCTGTATGACAACCAACATTCAAAAAGATCTTGACAGGTTTTAAAAAATGGGCTGAAACTAATAAGATGAAATTTGATCAGGATAAATGTAAAGCCTTGAATTTAGAATATTTATCAGTTGTGATTTCCTCTGATTTATTGTCCTCAAGTATTGCAAAATGAAAACATTCTAAGAACGATGGAAAGCTCCAAAGATATTTTGGGATCGCTGAATCATAAAAATCTCAGTGTTGGAAGAGACTCCAGAAATCATCCAATCTAAGCCATACCTGGACTGCAATCTTCTCTACAGCATTAAGGAATCACCTGGTTGGTTGTTGTCCTTTGTTGCTTGAAGAGGACCAAAATGACAACACTATGTTGGGGTCAAGGTATGGTGTGTGCAACTGTGGCTCATCAGACCAATATGAGCTCAGAAGGCTCTACTACAGGTCAGGGACAAATAGTCCATATGAGCATTTGGAGTGGAGATGTCTCTAAATTCATTTTTCTTGGGTTTCTTTTGAGCTACTGCAGTTTTGCTTTGCTCATAGAGAATAGCACCTTCTTTGATGCAGGCATACCGTGCTGGGTAGGCCTGTGCCAGTGTATCCCATATCTTATAATCAGTTTAAAAATTTTTCAGAGACCTTGAGATTGTCCTTGTATTGTTTCTTCTGACTTCTTGCCTTTTGTGAATTCTTTGTAAAATAATTTTTAGGCAAACATGTACTTGGCATTCAAATCAGCCCATCAGAGTTGTGCTCTTGGCAATAAAGTTTGAATGCTTGGCAGTTTAGTTGGAGAAAGTGTCCAGTATCTTATCTCACAGGTAATCTTCAGAATCTTCCTAAGACAATTCGAATGGAAGCAATTGTTTCCTGGCATGGTGCCGGTAGACTGTCCAGGTTTCACAGGCGTACAACAATGAGGTTAGCACCCCACATCTGTAGATCTTCGGTTTGGTAGGCAGCCTAATACCTCTTCTTTCCCATACTTTTTACTTCAGAGCTTTTCAAACACTGAACTAAGTAATCACCTAACACTAAATAATCACCAGGCTTCCCCTTGAAGACTTTTGTTGATGAGGATCTCAAATCACTGGATAGTTCTAACAGCAATGAACTTTTTCCTTATACACTGACCCAAATTGAAATCAGCTATATTATATCTATGCTATATTGCTGCTTGAGAGACAATGCAGTTGATACCACGGCTGGATACTGAGCAAAGGAAATCTTGGTTCAAACTGCACACCTGACAAGAGCAGACCAGTGAGTTCGATACCAATTTCTAATAAGACGCATATCCCCAACACTTAAATACCAATTTAGGTAACAAACAAGATGTTCTATGCTCTAATACCTTTAGAAGATGAAAACATCTCTTTGATTAAGTTACAGAATGAATCATAATAGGTAAAGTAGATACAAATAAAATAGAAAGAGATACTACAAAGAACACATCTTGTGGTTGGTTGAAGAGAATCAGCTATGATGCATGAAAAAAATGAACTAATATTTGCAAAGTGCTTACCACAATGTCTGACATGTAGTAGGTGTTTAATAAATGCTTATTTTCTCTCTGTCGCTCTGTGTCTGTGTCTTTCTGTTTCTCTGTCTCCGTGTTTGTATCTCTGTCTTTGTTTCTCTCTATTTCTGTCTCTGTCTCTGTTGCTCTGTCTCTGTCTCTGCCTCTTTCTGTCTCTCTCTGTCTCTCTGTCTCTCTCATTTGGACAAAACCACAAGCCAGTTAGGACTCAGCATTCCAATAGCAGACCAGCCTCCTAGGGCAAAAATCCCAGCCAAACCTATGAGAAGGAATTGATTTCAAGGAGGAAAGAATCTCTCCCTCCCCTGCTCCTTGACCAAAGGATGACTTTGGGAACTTCAGAAGGTCAGAAAATTTGACCTTCCCTTTAATGTCAGTTGAAGTGCTTCCAAAGCAGCAGTGGTTGATGGCTGCATCATACTTAATCTTTGTGTCTTCCTCAGTGCCTAGCAAGGTGCTCTGCATGCATTAAACATTTGTTGAAGTTGACATTAATAAAAAAGGCAAATAATAATTTGACATGATTCCTAGTGAAATTATGCTAGCTTCCAAGGATTCACCATATTTTATCCTAAACGCTCACAAATCATATATTTGCTAATCTATTCCACAATATTGCCAGAAATTGACATAAAGGTCACTAGGCTAGAGTTGTTAGATTCCATTTTTTTTCACCTTTGAAAAATCTCCATTTTCTCCATTCTTCCAACATTCTTCCAGTTCTCCCTAATTTCTCATGGCAGTGGTTCCAAAACCAGATGTCCATATTCTTTCAGTACTTTCAGATTCACTTACTGGGGCCTGGAAACTCAAACTCAGAGGTGCTAGGTTCTCTTATATGCTCTCTTCCCTAAAGAGAACAAGGCAATTAGTGAACCACAAGAAATGTTACCTGGCAATGGTGCCCTTGGTCTTTTGCTATGGTGGGTAAGGTAGCATAACTTGTTGGATGTCATGAGAACATAGTAATTTTCATGCTGTCAGGCCCTCAGTGAACACAGATACATAAACCATTACCAGTAGACCATGACACTTCACCCCCGACCACCCTGACCGTCTGTTTACCATCTGTCCTGCTTCTGCACAAGTAGACAGTACTTTCCCATGCCTTCCAAAAAAGGTCTGTTAACTCCATTATGAGTCCAATTACTATCCCTGTGACTTCTCAGACCAAAATAACCTTGCTCGACTAACACTTCTTTATGTATTTTGGCCTCTCCTATTAGAATGATGTGTTCATTGAGAGCAGAGATTGACTTGTATTTTGGGAGGTAGTGTCACAAGAGCACTGATAATGGGTGACCAAAAGGCCTTAGAGCTTACAAAGCCATATTCAGAAAAAAAAATATTCTCTTTAATAAAGATGTCTGGTAACATCTCAAAGAGGAGTATTTTAATAACCTATATACATCACACCCAGCAAACTGGCAAAAATAAAAAAAAGATAGGAATAGTCAATATTGGAGGAGAGTTTGTGGAAAGAGTTTGCTACCTTCATGCATTTATTGGTAGAACCATTCATTAGTACAGCCAGTCTGGAAAGGAATTCAGAATCATGCAGATAAGGTGGCTAAAACGCCATACTGAACCCAGAGATTCTACTATTAGGTATCTACTCCAAGAAAATCATTGATAAAAGTAAAGACTTCATGTAGACTAAAATATAACAACTTTTTTTTCTGATAGCTAAAAATTAGAATCATAGCCCATCAATTGGGGAATAGATAAATGAACTGTGGCCAATTAATGTAATGTAATATTACCATGCTATAAAAAACAGCAACAAATAAGATGAATATAGAGAGTTATGGAAAGAGTAACATGAACTCCATAAAATGAAGTAAGCAGGGCCAGGAAAACCATATATACAAAACCTACAACAATGAAATGGACAGAACAATCCCAAAATGATAACAAATGAATGTTGCAAAATTACGAAGAATGTGCTGGGTCCCCCCCAAAAGAAATATGAGAAGACACCTCCCTCCCATTCCTTGGTAGAGGCTTTAGATATGGAAAATTCCATAAAATATCAAGTTTTTTTTGTTTGTTTGATGTATTGATCGATTTTGCTATTTTTTCCCTCTTTTTTCAAAGTTCTTTATCATAAGGGGAAGAGGAAAGGACACAGGTGTATATTTAAGTGATGTAAAAACAGAAGATATTTTGAAAGCCCATATGGTCTGAGTCACTGTTTCTTAAAATGCTGCCATTTTGTTTTATATTTGTGTTATCATTAATGTCAAGAAAGTCTCTCTGGAAAAGAGTAGTGGTTATAGTGCTGGTCTCTGAGTCAAGAAAACCTGGATTTAGGTCCTACATCTAACACATACTGGTTATGTAGCTTTGGGGAAGTAATTTAACCTTTCAGATTCCTGGGCAAATTTTTAAGACTGCAAGGTCTATATAAGGTGCTAATCTTCCTCATGGTAGATTCTTTACACTGATAATATCACAGGTTCAATTTTTTAAAAAAGTTATCAAAAATGGGATTTGAACTAAGATTAGGGCCCCCAAACCCATTCTTTCTACTGTACATCACTTTTTAGGAGGTACTACTGTACCTCCTAAAAGGTGCTTCTATCCCTGTCTTCAAGAGATAAAGGTAAGGCATTTGCCATGGAGGGTCATTCTTTCTAAAATGCTTTTTTTCTGGGTCAGTAGGATCCTATATTTTCTCCTCTTCAGAGGTTCTGGATTCCTCCATAGTTTAACTAGCTACTAAAAGATTTTTTAGAACTATATAAACAGATGTCTCCCATAAATCTCCTAACTCTTAGTTTGTAATAAACATAAAAATCACTTATGTGTCTTCTTCCAGCATGTATGGGAAAAATGGTCATGACAAATGAAATTTTTAACTGCTCTTAATCCTTCCAAGAAATTCATAGATCTTAACCTATATTGTGGTTGATTCTCCCCTGGAGAAGGGCCACCACAGCCTTATGCTGGATGAATAGCCTGCAAAGTTTATGGAAAGTATTGGAGACAAATGTCTCAGACACTATGCTTAACTCAGCACACATTCAAATCTTCATTGCTGTCTTCCTCTAGGCCTCCCAACAGGCAACTGGCTATCCTTAAAGGGCCAGAGAGCTTTATACTTTCCTTTCCTTAAGTAAGCAGAAGACTAACAAAGAGCATCGTTACTCTATTTCCTTAAATTTCAGGGTCAATACCCTGAAATTAAACATATCAATCTAAGACTCTTCAATTAGCCTTTTGTATTTCCTGGGGTTGGATAATGACTTTAAGTTTTGGGGAATGTTTTTAAAAAATCAATATATTCTTGAATACTCAATGACTTCAGTGAAAAGGTAGACATAGGATAGACAATAAAAACACACTTACTCAGGATTATGAAACAAAAGCGGCCAGATTCTTAAAGAATGCATTGAATATGTATGTGTAGTATATGCTCTGTACTTATTCTTCTGGCCCTCACTCTTACTGGCAACTTGAGTCCCTCAACACCCCTGCTACATCTCCCCTCAGGGTTCTAAGGATATCTGAGGAGTTATATCTTTCCAGTGCTATCTGAGCTCATGAACCCCAACCAGTGTGTGTGCCATCTCTCCCCTACCCCACTGATATAATTTTACCAGCTAGACTCAATTAGCTTTTAGAAAGGGGTTTTTTACTAAAATTGTGTGGAAATAACAGTTATAACAGAGTCTATGACACACTCTCCTACCTGTACATATCAGGTTCAAAGGAAAGTGGGATCAGGCTTAGAGATCACATGTGGCATAGGCTTAGCTCATAGCACACGACTGCTGGAAGTCCTTTCTCTTCTTCATGGAGGGTACTTACCAAATTCCCTTTAAGCAGGCTATAGCTTCTCTACTGGCACTACTTGAAACCTCTAAACCTTAGTATGTCTATTTTGTACTCAAAGTCCAAAACAGATATTTTATCTACAATTCTAGGGGTGCTACAGGGATTAGAGCTAGGACAGGAAGTTCAAAGTCCTCAGACCCTCCAAAGTTTACAAAATCCTCCTTCCCTCAAGGAAGAGGGAAGGGGCTTGACCGGAGGCTTCTACTACTGACCTACCAGGCGCTTGAGTCTTCCAGTTTCTGAACTCTCTTGCTATTTTATAGACAACGCATAGGACATGACCAAATTTCTCCAGGCAACATGAATACACTTCTTGTGCAGTATCACTCCCTTTCAGTCACTGATTTTCAAGGTCTCCTAAATTAAATTGATAAAGGAGTTTTCCCATTCAGTCTAAAGACTATGACAAATTGATTCAGGAGAGGTTTTGTTCATACCTAGTGGACTGCTCTTATCTGGCAAAAGTACCAGGACTTAGCATCTTGTCACTTGCTTCAAGTGGGATGGAGTAATTAATTGAATCACCGTGGGAATGTAAAGTAGTAGGATTTTAGAGCTAGAATGGCTTTGGCTATTATCTGGTCTACTACTTTCATTTTTCTTATATGAGGAAACCGAGGCCCTTAGAAAAGAAGTGATTTTACCCAAAGTTACACAGGTATCAAGTGTCCAAGATGGCAAGGCCAGATCTCCTGATTTTAAGACCTGAATTCATAGTAGATGTGGTAGACACTACATCACCCTTCCTCTACAGAAGATGTGTAGTATTTCCAATGATATCGATTTGTCTCCAAAGCTAAGGTGACACAGATGTCTAAATACTGGCTTTAGAGATCATGCCTGTTCCTTTCCCACACCCCTTCTTTTTTTCTTCCACTTCATCTCAAATACTTTCCTCTATTATCTCCTCCTTGAGTCTTATATTGGATGAAGAGATGGCCCTTCCTTATACATAGGCCAACTTTTCTTCACATTTCCTTAATCCCACTAAACAGATTGTCCCCCCTTTCTTCCTTATTCCCGCTCCAATCTTCAATCATTTCTTATTCATTGGACCCTCCCTGCTGCCTACAAACATTTCCATGTCTGCTGCAGACATGGAGTTTAAAAATTCCTCACATGATTTGACCATCCCCGCTAACAATCATGTTTATTATCTTTGAGAAAACCATCTGTACTGGTTGCTTTTGCTTCTCTTCTCTCCTTTCCTCTTGATTGCTTCTAACCCCTCTGAAATTTGCCTTCTGACCCAATCATTCAACTGAAACTCCCCTCTTCAATGATCACTTTATTGCCAACGTTAATGACCTTTTCTCAGTCCTTACCCTTGATCTCATTGCAGCATTATACACTGTTGATCATCTCCTCTCTAGGTTTTCATGACTCTGTTCTTTCCTGCTCCTTTTCAGTCTCCTTAGTGGGATGCTTGTCCACATTATGTCTACATGGTAGGCTCTGTTCTGGATCCTCTTAACTTTTTCCTTTATACTCTTTCCCTTGGTGATCTCATCTGCTCCCATAGGTTCAATGATCATCTTTATGCAGATGACTCCCAACTCTCTATCTACCTTTGTAACAGCAAGCACCCTAGCATATCAGGAAGGCTGCTAGCACAGCTTCTTACATCTGCTTTACTCAAGGAAAGCAACTTTAAAGGGGTCAACAATCTTTAATTAAACATATCTATCCATCTATCTCTCTATCTCTATGCGTGTGTATATATGTATACATATATGTATATGTGTATATGTATATATGTGTATATATATATATATATATATGTAACACACACTCTTGATATCGAGAGAGAGAGAGAGAGAGAGAGAGTGTGTGTGTGTGTGTGTGTGTGTGTGTATCATTCACTTAATTCAGGAGAAAACGTCAGCACATGGAACTTCAGAAAATACAAACAAAAATTACAAGCAGACAAAAAATACGGAGAAAATAACACAATTCAACAGACCAACAGACAGGGCTGATCATTACATATATGCAGTGTTAGTTACCAGAGAGAGAAGCACCAGCGTCTGGGTTTTCAAAGCCAGGGGTCTCAACAGCTACCCAGAGTCTCCACTGGACATATCACACAACTCTTCCCATAAGTGAGCCTAAAAGTATATATACACCCTTCTTTAGATTTGGAGGATATCACAACCCTCATGACCCACTGCCTAATTACAAAGTAACAAAAAGTGGGGCTTTCTGAAAAACAAGCCTCCCCTAAGCAAGCTTCTCTTGTTGGGCTCCAAGTGAGCCCCATCAAGGAGAAAGGAAGATCTTCAAATTCCCTTACCATGACAACCTTTTGTTTCTAAGCTCCTGTCCTGTGATGGTAACTGTTCTCTAAACATCTTGCTGTCCTCATAATGACCAAGACAGAACTCATTAGTACCTAATTCCCTTTAATATCCCTTACAGCTCTAAATCTATACATCTGTGATCCCTCCCACCCCCAACTCCCAACACAAGCTCTACATTCACTCTTTTCGACCTTCTTATTACTGTTCAGGGCACCATTGTCCTTCCAGTCATTCGTGTTTGTACCTCTGGTGTCATCCTCAGCTTCTTATTCTTACCCCGCATGTCCATTCATCTGCCGCATCTTGTTTTTTTGTTGTTTTTTTTATCATCACAACACGACATCCCTAGAAAGCATACCTTTCTCTCCTCTCATATAATCACCAGTCTAGTTCAGGACCTTATCACTTCACTTCCTGGCTATTTCCATAGACTTAAAAAAATATTTAATTTCCCCCAATTACATATAAAAACAAAATTTAACACCCTTTAAAGTTTTAAGTTCAAAATTCTATCCTTTCCTCCATTTTCTCCCCTCTCCCTATTTCCATAGATTTTTAATTTACCTACCTGATGTCTTTCCCTCCTTCAATCCATGCTCTATTCAACTGCCAAAGAGATTTTCCCTAAAGTGTGGGTCTGACTAGATCACCTTCCCTTACTCAATAAACTCCAATGGTTCCCAATTACCCCTAAGAGCAAATATAAAAGTCCTCTTTAAAGCTCTTTACAACGTTCCTACCTTTCCTCTCACGCTTTCCTTCCCTCTATGCAATCTATGATCCAGCTATACTGACCTTTTCCTCCTAACCTCTGTCTCTTGGTTCCCATGACTTTTTAGGCAGGTAGGTTAAGCAGTGGATAGAATGCTGGAAATGGAGTCAAGAAAACCCGACTTCCAATTCAACTTCACTCACTTAATAATTGTGTGACCCTGAGCAAGTAACTTCTGTGTGCCTCAGTTTCTTCAGCTGTAAAATGGGGGTCATAATAGCACCCGCCTCACAAAGTTGTGAGAATCAAGTGAGACAATATTTGAAAAACACTTAGTACAGCCCTTGGCACATAGTAGGCTTATGATGTCTGTTCCTTTCCTTTTCTTTAAGACAGCTTACATTCTAAGTAATGCAGGAGAACTTTCCTGGTGCCTCTGACTCCTAATGTCTTCTACTCCAGATTACCTTTCATCTACTCTGTATATAATCTTATATATACCTAGTTATTTTCATGCTTTCTCTCATAAAAATGGTAGCTCTTTGACTCAATGATTTGTGTGTGTGTGTGCCATTCTGTGTATCTTTAGCTCTTAATCACAATACCCAGCACGTGTTTAATGACTAACTTTTGATGGCTACAAAATTTCCCTGCCTGTTCTTCTCTATTGGCTACAGACACTTTATGTGCCAGAATTAATTGCCAGGAAAAACTTCTCTATCTATCTACTTGATGCTAATCACTCAAACTGAAATGATTTCGTATCATATCTCAGCATTGAAGATGGTTAAAGGGCACTGAGAGATCCAAAACAATGATCTGTATGAAATGAAAATACTTTAAAAACTTACATGTATATGAAGAACATTTTTGAGTCCAAAAATTTGGGGATGAGAAGACCTAAGTTGAAGGTATGGTACAACCACCAGCCACTTGTGTGATCTTGGGCAGTCACTTAATCTCTCTGAACCCTAATTTCCTCATCTGTTGAACACATGGGTTTGACTAGATGAGCCTAAGATTCCTCCAAGGGCTGAAATTCAATTATATATAGTGGCCCATTTAGAACTAAGTTGAATGGAATGGACCTGTTCTAGATAGGACAAATAAATAAATAAATGTAGACTGATTGACAGTCAACTAGATAGATAAGAGAAAAAAGTCCATTTATGCAAGCTCATGGAGAAAAAAGTCTAACTACCAAAGCAAAAAGACAAGAAATTCAGCTATGGTTCTTACACATTTTTTCATGCATATATCATTAACATTTACAATTTTATATGGTTACAATTACACAGAGCTATGCAATATTGCCAACTTGTATTTGCGGTGGGAATGATTACTTTAAACTATTAATTTGTCAAGATATAGCACTTAAACTATTATGAAAGGTATAAAGAATTTCATTTTACAAGGAGAAACTCCAAGTAATGAGATTGCTCATATAAAAACTGAGATCAATTGTTTTCCCATCCCATCATATTTCACAGGTTTCAGTCCAAATGCATAATGTTATAATGAGTCACCAAAGCAAAGACCATTTTATGGCAATGCATGCATAATAATACTGTTAATTATTCATTTTTATCACTGAAGACTTTTCATTTGTTGTTTTTTCTCCAGTGTTTTGTAGTCTATTTCTGGATTGCACTTTTTTAAGTCTAGTAAACCATAAAACTTCTCCAGAGATCTGAAGACAGACACTAACCTTTCCAATCCAGGGGAACAGTGTTAAAATTCAGTGAAACCTCCTCACTTTCATGGGACAGTATATATAGGGGGCATTTTATCAAAACAGAACATTAATAAAAATAGATAAAGAAATTAAATGTAATGTGGATGCCACAGGCTCCTGTTTTTCTGTAAAATGTAGTCTTCTTGAGATTATAAATGGCTTGAGTTTTCTGAAAAGCTACAAGCTACAAGGCTGCGACACTGAAAGAAGATGAGGACTGAAGGAAGTGAAAATATTAGTGAATCTGTAGGAAATTATTACATTTCTTTTTCTCAGAATATTATGCCAAATGTAAGAATGAAACTATGTTTATTTCTTCCCTTCCTTTCCTCCAAAGACAATCACAGAATTTTAGAGATCTAAGGACCCTTTGAGAACAGTCCAGTCTCCTAATTTTATAGCTGAGGAAACTAAGACTCTGAAAGATTAAATTATTTACCCAAGGACACACAGCAGAGCATGCACTAGAACCCAAGATCACAGAAATAGAGAGTTTCTGAATTGGAAGGGATCTCAGTGGTCACCTAGTTCAAGCTATGCCTGAAAAGGATCCCAAATTACAAAATGCTTTTCACATAAGTACAGATCTAAACAATTGAAGAGATATTAATTGCTTATGGGTAGGCTGAGTCAATGTAATAAAAACAACCTAGATTAATATATTTATTCAGTGCCATACCAAACAAATTACCAAAAAATTATTTTGTAGAGCTAGGAAAAAAAAATAACAGCATTCATCTGAAAGAGCAGAGGTTAAGAATATCAAGGGAATCAGTTTTTAAAAAAACATGAAAGAAAGTGGCCTCACAATACCAGATTTCAAACTATATTACAAAGCAGTAATCATGAAAACCATCTGGTTCTGGCTAATAAATAGAGTTGGGAGGGGGCAGGTAGGTGGCGCAGTGAATAGAGCACCGGCCCTGGAGTCAGGAGTATCTGAGTTCAAATCCGACCTCAGACACTTAACACAAAAACTAGCCATGTGACCTTGGGCAAGTCACTTAACCCCAACTGCCCTCCAAAAAGCAAAAAAAAAAAATAGAGTTGGGGATAAGTAGAACAGATTAGGCACATAATAGTAAATAACCATGGTAATCTAGTGTTTGATAAAAATCAAAGTTTCAAGTTTTTGGGAGAAGGACGTGCTATTTGACAAAAATTGCAGGAAAAACTGGAAAGCAGTTTGGCAGAAACTGGGTATGGATCAACATCTCACACTGTGTATCAAGATAAGTCAAAATGGGTACGTGATTTAGACGTAAAGGGTAATATCATAAGCAAATTAAGGAAGCATGGAAGACTATCTGTTGGGTGTATGGGTAAGGGAAGAATTTATGACCAAATAAGAGATAGAGAGGATCATGGAAACCAAAAC
The DNA here is from genome assembly GCA_028646575.1 of Pseudocheirus occidentalis. Lineage (NCBI taxonomy): Eukaryota > Metazoa > Chordata > Mammalia > Diprotodontia > Pseudocheiridae > Pseudocheirus > Pseudocheirus occidentalis. The sequence goes on from CM053600.1 coordinate 93,598,579, forward strand.
TGATCATTTGGATTACATTAAATTAAAAAGGTTTTGCACAAACAAAACCAATGTAGCCAAAATTATAAGGAAAAGAGGAAATGAGGGTGGGGGTAGATTTCAGCAAGTTTTTATGATAAAGGTCTCATTTCTCAAATATATATGGAACTGAGTCAAATTTATAAAAATACTAGTCATTTTCCAATTGATAAATGGTTAAAGGATATAATAATTTTCAGAAGAAGAAATCAAAACTATCAATAGTTATATGAAAAAAAGCTCTAAATCACTATGGATTAGAGAAATACAAATTTAAAACTCTCTGAGGAAAAAAAACCTCTCTGAGGTACCACCTCACATGACAAAAAAGGAAAATGACAGATGTTAGAGGGGACACAAATAAAAATAAAAAAGGACAGTAACATACTATTGGTGGAGTTGTGAACCGGTCCAACCACTCTGGAGAACAAATTGGAACTATGCCCAAAGGGATATAAAAGTATGCATACCCTTGAACATAGCGATACCACTACTGGGTCTATATCTCAAATAGATAAAAGAAAAAGGACTTATATAACAGCTTTTCTTGTGTTGATAAAGAACTGGAAATTGAAGGGATATTGGAAATTGGAAATTGGATATGTATAAGGAAATTGAAATGATACCCATCAGTTGGGGAATGACTGAACAAGTTGTGGCACATGATTATGAAGGGATACTATTGTGCTATAAGAAATTATGAACATGGTTCCAGAAAAACCTGGGAAGACTATTTGGACCAATGCAAATTGAAGTGAACAGAACCAGGAGAACATTGTACACAGTAACAGCAATTCTGTGTGATGATCAACTATGAATGACTTAGCTATTCTGATCAATACAATTCTGAAAGATTTAGGATGAAAAATACTATACACCTCCAGAGAGAGAAGTGATGAATCTGAATGTAGATTGAAACAGAATTTTTTCACTTCCTTTATTTTTGCCTTTTCCCCCCAATATGGATAATACAGAAATGTGTTTCGTATGATTTCGCATGTATAATTTATATCAGATTTCTTGCCTTCTCAATGAGTGAAAGAGGGGCTGAGTAAGGGAGAGAATTTGGGGCTAATTTTTTTAAATGAATATTAAAAATAAGTAAATAAATAATACATTTATTTAAAAAAAAAGGATCCCCAATCCTCCATATTCTACAAATGCTCTCCCACCCTCTGGTTGAAAACTTCTAATAGAGGAGAAACCAACTGCCTCCTGCAAGTAGAGTTGGTGACCACAAACTAGTAATGTTATATAACTATGTTCTCAGGCGATTTGGGGAGGGATGAGGCAGTGAACTAGAGAGAAGAAGTATCCCACAAACTGTACTGACCCTATGTGTCACAGTAGTTACTTACGATTCTGGGCAATTACACTACCCCACTTGACAATCATAAATTAGTTGGCACTTATTAATCACTTACTGTGTACAAAGCACTTTGTTAAGTGCTGGAAATGCAAATACAAGCAAAAAGAAAGGCAGTCTTTACCCACAGGAAGCTTAAATGCTAATTTTATTGTTCAGTTGCTTTTTGGTCATATCTGGCTCTTCCTGACCCCATTTGGGGCTTTCTTGATAAAGATACTAGGGTGGCTTGCCGTTTTCCTTCTCTGACTTATTTTATAGATGAGGAAACTGACGGCAACAGGCTTAAGCAATTTGCCCAAGTTCACACAGCTAGTAAGTGTCTGAGAACAGATTTGAACTCAGAAAAGATCAGTCTTCCTGACTCCAGGCCTGCTACTCTACTGTGCCACCTAGCTGCCCTTTAAATTCTAATGGGGGCAAACAATTCATAAAAGGAAGCTAGGAAGGGGAGAGAGGAGGAAGGTACCCACAGTAGGACATGATGGAGAAATCCAGAGTGCAACCTGATGTGAAATCAAGGTTCTAACCTTCAGGTAACAGCGGTAAATGACTATCTCCCTTAGAAGGTCCTTCATGAATGAAGCTAATGATGGGAAATATAGGATCCATGACAGGTCAGTGAGAACCCTCAAGTCACATTCTGAGTATAAATGATAGTGTCCATGACCCTGTACTCAGCCTATGACCTTGTCCTATTTCTATGAGGGCAGCTATAGCCACCAATGGCCAAGGCCAGCTCTTGGTGCACATTAGACAATTCTCCCACACTTGAGGAGATCTCAGTATTATTTCCTTTCCTTCATCATATTAACCAGGTAATATGGGGACAAACCCATAACCACATAAGAGAGTACATTTCACTCTTGGCTTCTATTTTCTTTTTATGGCCATCAAAATGGAGGTGGGAAAAAGTTAATGTAATATGGAAACATGTATTATATGTTCTCATCCTTATTCGGTTGAAAAGAACCCTGTTTGCTTTCCATATCAATTCCTTTTGCTGCTTCATCTCTCCAGAGTGGGTTTGTAGGTTCATTCGATCATGGGCCTAACACCATCCTTTCTACCTTTCCTAGAAGGCAACTGTCTTTACCCAAGCAAGTTAAAGTAAAAGGAACAAAGGCAAACAGAGCAAATCAGGGAAAAACAATACCCGCCCCCTTCATGCCACTAAAGGACAAGAACAAAGCATTGATCTCGTCTTCTACTCCCATCCATTTTCTGTTCAAAGTTACCAAAGCATTAGTTCCTAAAGTGAAAGTCTGACCAAGTTTCTCCCCTATTTTATAAATTCCATCCTTTCTCTTTTGCTACTGGGATCAAACATAGATCCCTTTTTTGTTTGCTTGTTTGGCATTTAAAGCTCTCTGTAACTTGGCCTCTTTTCTAGCTTTCCAATCTTTACACTTGATTCTCCTCCACCCGTACCAATCTGTACTGATCATACAGTATACTCCATTTGCTGACTCTGTTTTTGTACTATTTCCTAATCATACAACCCTCTCCCTCTTCAATGCTTACTCATATTTCCTTTCCTGGTCCTCTTGGGTTTCATCTACTCTCTATGTATCTTGTATATACCTATTTATATACATGTTAACTCTCCTATTAAAATGTAAGCTCTTTGAGAAAATTTTTATTTTTCTTTATATCCCCAGTACTTGTCATAGAGTAAGAATTTAATAAATGTTATGGGCTCTTACCACTTCATATTTCTTTATTTTTTTTCAGAATGTATTTATTTTTAGTTTTCAACATTCATTTCCACAAGATTTTGAGTTCCAAATCTTCTCCCCATCTCTCCCCTACTCTCCACCCCAAGATGGTAAGCATAATGATTACCCCTTTCCCCAGTCTACCCCTCACTTCATATTTATTTCAAAAGTCCATTCTTCAGTGTCCCTGCCTCAAATCACTTCTTATTCCATTCTGCCCTCCACTCAGCTGCCAAAGTGATCTTCCTAAATTGCAAGTCTGACCATATTGCCTCCACACCCAACTCCCCTCCATTCAATAAATGGGCAACTAGATGATGCAGTGGATACAGTCCTGGGCCTGGAATCTGAAAGACTCATCTCCCTGAGTTTAAATCTGGCCTCAGACACTTACTAGTTGTGTGACCCTGGGTACGTCACTATAATCTCTTACCCTCAGTTTCCTCATCTGTCAAATGAGCTGGAGAAGGAAATGGCAAACAACTCCAGTATCTCTGCCAAAGAAACCTCAAATAGGGATACAAAGAGTTGGACAGTACTGAAAACACCTGAACAACAACATGAAATAAACCCCAGGGGCTCCCTCTATTACTTCCAGAATCAAATAAAGTATCCTCTGTTTGTCTTTGAAAGCCCTTTGGCATTTGTTCCTCTTTGTGTATTTCCAGTCCTCTTCTATGTTACTCCCTTCCACATACTTTATGAGATCCAATGACACTGGCCTCCTTGCATTCATCTCACATGACATCACATATCATGACTTTGCATTTTCACTGGCCTGGGATGTTGTGGGATCTCATCCCTGTTTCCTGGCTTCCCTGGCTTTCCTTCAAGGCTTAGATAAAATCCCACCTTCTGCAAGAAGCCTCTTCCAATTTCCCTTAATGTTACTGCCTTCCCTTTGAGATTGTCTTCCATTTATCCTCTAAATACCATGTATGTGCCTAGTTGCTTACATGTTGCTTCCCCCATTAGACTGTGAGCTCCTTTTTGCCTTTCTTTGTATACTCAGTGCTTAGCACAGTGTCTGGCACATAGTAGGTGCTTGTTGACTTGACTGATGAATTATATTTAATTTTCTTTCCTCTTTGCCTGACAGCAGAGTCTAGGTCACCAATAGTTTGTATACGGATGTGAGAACAAAAGGTGAAAGGAATAAAAGTCATTTGCTGTAAAATGGTTTCTTGGAAAAGTATATAGCTGTACCTGCCCCTTTCTTGTGGCCTCATTTCTAAACCCTTAACGATATTGAATCGTGATGTCAAGAGGAAGAACTGTTTCACAATTAAAATTACAGTTCAAGTTGCTACCATTAAGTTATTAACTTTTATATTTTAAAATTATACAATAAATATAGCCTTGCAACTACTTGGACCACAGCACTTTACTTCAAAGGCAAATCTATGGGAAAGGGCACACCAGGCATCATTTTTATTCGTTTTATATACCCCAAACTTTTATAAACATTTTTAATAATAAAACTTACGAGCCGAAACCAAACAACTAAACAAACTATAAAACATCCCCCCCTGAAACCTATATTAAGGATCATGTACAAGTGTGTGTGTGTGTATGTGTGTGTGTGTGCATGTGTGTGTGTGCGTATGTGTAGTAATAAGATTATGGTTTTTAAAAGTCCTCCTGCCTAACACCCAATAAATCTTGTTCTGCATCAGATCACCAAGGAACAGGATATTTTCTGATACTGCTGCTAGTTCCACTTAATTTTGCATATAATCCAGAGGAGATAAAATGTGTCTGTTTCTTCTGAAGTTGAAACTACAGTAAAAAGTAAATAACCAGGTACCTAAGCATTGGTTGACAAAGACTATCAAATAACAACTGTTGTTAAATACATGAGAAATTGATGATCATCTCCTCTAATAGCTTCATTTTATCCATGAGGAAACGAGCACAGAAAGTCTAGGTAATTTGCCCAAGATCACAGAAACAGTAATTAGCAGGGCTAAGATTTGAGCTCAGCTTCTCTGATTCCAGATGCAGCATTCTTCCCATTCTACTACACTGCCTCTCACAAGCTAAAATCCTAAAATAAGTCTACTCCCAGCTTTTAACTGCTACATTTTGTTCTGATGAATAACAGTATGACTATCTCCTAGATTTCTCTTCTCCTTTGGCTTCCATGGTCATCACTTTAGACATCCAAGTCCTTATCATCTGAAAGTACCCAGGGCTTTGCACAGTGCTTGGCACCTAGCAAGTACTAAGCAAATGTTCATTCATTCATTTATTCATCCACTTAGGAACTATTACAACAGCCCACTCTGTTTGACCTTTCTTCAGATTCTGGATCATCCTACACTCAGTTATAAGAAGAGATGTTTATGTTTATGGCATATCTATTGAATGTGAATAATCATAAAGGATTCCCTTCTAGCAAGTTCTTCCTAGAATACACCCCAAAGGGGGAAAAAAATTCAACTGCATTAGCATAGTGTCTATGAACCTGGGCTGTTTCACAATGAAATTTTCAAGGCAACTAGTTAGTGTTAAGCCAGATTTCCCTTTCCCTTCCCATTCTCACAGATACCTCTTTCTAATAGGAAAATGGGGGCTGGGGAGGACTTCCCTTCATTTTCATGAACCATTACTAAAGTCCCTACCACATACACACACACACACACACACACACATCCTATATTCTTATTGGTTGAGAGAGAAGAAATAACTTCATTAGTAAATTTTCATGTGATCCTCTTTGCTTTTCCAGGCTTCTTTCTGAATGAATGAAAATGCATTTATTAAGCACTTAACTATGTCCCAAATACTGTGCTAACTGATTAGAATATAAATGTAAAAGGAAACATAGTCTCTGCCTTCAGGGAGTTTACATTCTAACAGTGAGAGGGAAAATGTGTGTGTGTGTGTGTGTGTGTGTATTTTTATTTATATGTTCTCAATTTAGAGCTTAGCAGCCACTGTCTGATGGCTCCCAGGGAGGGACCTCTTGGGTTTCCTTTGTCCTGTTCAAAATATTAGGAAATAGTTTGGCTCCCTATTTCCTATAGCTTATAATCAAAACAGCCTTCCATTCAATGGATTCTATGAACTAACTACCTTCTCCTCATCTTTCCAATCATATCAGTATAGTCCAGTCTTCACAGTTGTCATCCAAGGAATCAACCACTATCCTCACCACCACTAACATCAACTGCAAACCAACTGCTGGTCAGCTTCTACCAAAGGGCAGGGAAGCTCAAGATCGTGGGAACAATAATAACCTCTGGGCAATTAGCCCCACTTCCAGTTTGGTCCCCAAAACCATCTTCCAGAGGAGCATCTCCTGTGGAGAAGGAGCCAACTATCCCCAACCAATTGTCACCTAGGGTATAGGCAAGCCAGCTTAAATGAAACAGCAAGGGGCTCTGAGGGGAGAATATTTGAATCCAACCATTACCACCATCACCTGAACTACTGACCAAAGGACAGGTGATATAGCTGCTGAAGACTTGGAGAAGAAAGTTTTCACTATGAAAAAGTCTTTGGCTCTTTCAAGTAGTTCAGCACCAGAAATACACACACACAGACACACACACACACACACACACACACACATACCCCACACACTCACTATCAGTGGTAATAATATTACAGAAGATGCTTTATCATATGTTTTACCGCTGGGGCCTAATGACTTCTTGGCCTTTCCATTTGACTTGTAATTAAAGCCTCCTGTGCATATTGTCTTTTCCTTTTATAACATAAACTAGAGAGGAGGAACTGTTTACACTTTTCTATTTGTATCCACAGTGCTTTGAACATAGTAAGCCTTCAGTAAATGCTTTTTTTCAATCCATTCATTCATTCATCTTTCATTATTTTAGTCATGGCACCACTGCTCCAACCAAGCCAATTTGCTTCTGTCCTCACCCCACAACTTGGTAATTCTTGTCTCCTTTCCTGTATTCATTTCCCTTCTCCCATACTAAAATGTCCTCCCTAAATCCATAACTATTGAAAAAGCTATCTATACCCAATTCTTCCATTCTTTTTAAATAACTTTTGTTCAGTTTAATCTTTTTTTAATTGTTTAATTTTTATTTATTTTCTTGATTACATCATTCATTTCCAATTTTGAGTTACAAATTTTCTCCCCTTTTTTCCCCTACCCCTGAGCCCAAAACAGTGATCCCACCGTGAAGCCCCTCCCACAATCTGTTCCCTTTTATGTCCTCCTCCAACGCTCCTCTAACTTTCTAGTAGGGCATGGAGTGTCTCCCTACCCCTGTCCCTGTATGTCTTATTTCCCAGTTGCATTTGATTGTATAGCTTTAATTTCTAGATTCTTGCAGTTCCTCCCTGGTCACCCACTCCCACTGGAAGGAGTAGCAATTCAATACAGGCTGTACATGTGTAATTATGCAGGACATCTCCATGATGGGCATATTGTGAGAGGCTGATTGTATGTCCCTCCTTCCTATCCTGCACCCCCCCTTGTTTTGTTGTCTACCCTGTTCATGTCCCTTTACTGAGGAGTGTGCTTCCCGCAACCCTCTCCCCCACCCCGCCCATCCCTCCATCACACCCCCTCTCATTCCCATACCCCCCACTCTCCTGTGTGGCAAGATACTCAGTTTAGAGTTTATGTCATTCCTTCCCCA